>OY482675.1:29872070-29901452 GCA_960531455.1 Urophora cardui | reverse complement strand
AGTCATCGTAGAGTTGGACAAAACACGTAACGGCAAGAGGATAAGGGCACACATAAGCGAGCTAAAGACGTATCACGCAGCGGAAGCAGAACACGATGACGAACCCACAGTATCAAACGCGGCGCAACGTAAAGACGAGAACGTAAGGTTGCAGGAATCCCGAAATGAGCAACGCATAAAGGTACAGAAGGAAAACAGCACGCAACCAATAATAACACCACAGTCAACAACAACACCCAAGAACACGGCGAAGAATACACCAGCACTGAGTAATAACACACCAACGGAGCAACCGACAACATCACGTGCTATTATACCAAGGTCCACAGACGTTGATACGAACGCAGAACGCCAGCATGGTATTGTCGCACACTACGGCGCTATAACAATGGAAAACAACACAGCGGGTTATGCACAGGTTGTACGCCAGGATGTGCGAATATGTAGAACTCCAAACCCAAGCATAGCAGATCGGGATCGGTTCAGCCATCGAAAACGCATACAATTTTGCAAATGAATACGGTTATGAGGTGAGTCACTATACAGTCACGTTCAATTTTCTCCCTAGAACAGATCGCCAACACGCATATGGTAATAATGGCGGCATACTAAATTTGCGGGACCACAGCGCGACATATTGTTTTCGGGATCAGCACGTGACGAACCGACACCTCCAATATGAGGCTACGACACGCCAAGCCATAACGCCACAGCAATAATGACCACTATAAATAGATCGATGACAAGAAACAGAGAGAAAATTTCGGGATCAGCATCCAATTTCCATATCACCATATCATGAACGCGGCTGGTGACGGTGAGCCACCGTCTGGAAGGTGAGGGGGGAGTGTGAGGACCCCAATCCTGAGGAGTTGGAGTCCGCCACAATAACGTACATATATTCATACATGAAGTCTGACCCAGCCTAATGTGATCGTCAAACTGGCATACATACATACATATATATATATAACATGAATTTACATACGTATATATATGTACATACAATTTGAATTTTTTACATACATGAAATCTGACCCAGCCTAATGTACAAATAGAAATTGGCATACATACATACATATGTATGTATATATATAACTTGAATTCACATACATATATACATATATACAAGTTGGATTACATACAGTTGGATTACATACATATATATATACATACATATGTACATACCAGGATACATACATATACATATATATGTATATCTACATTGAAATCATACATATATATATATACCTACATACATATCTACAGCCGAATTATATACATAAGTAGTATATATGTACATAATCATACATAATTTAAATATAGTACATACATATATACATATTAAGGTACATATGCATATACATATATACACAGTCTAATAATTAAAATTAAAGTCTTTCACCCCAAAATTAAGGTTACTAAACTTTAAAAGTTTAACATATGTACACACAAACAAACATGTAAATTTTACATTGTAAAATATAAGCATATGTATGTACACTCAACTGCACACGCATTGAACCATAGGCAGCCGGCCAGTAAGCGAAGGTCGCACAAAGAGGAATACGGTAAAATGCAAGTGCACAGCGACATACATACATACGTTAATATTAGAAATCAGTTAAGTTAATAATACATATTTATATTAGAATTAGCAACAAATGTAAAAGCTACGGGAATTTAGTGCAGCGATAACTGTCCGCCGCTGTCAGGATTTTTGTATAAAAGGGCGACAGCATCCTGTGGAAAATCAGTAGGAGTTAGACAAGCGTTAGGTATACTTGTCGGTGGCAATAACACATCGACAAAGGAGTACACCTGGGGATCTTAACACCCCATTTGTACTTACAGTTATATTATTATTATTTGGTAGCTTACGTTATAGATTTAGCACAGGAATCAGAAGCAGGTATATTTGTCGGTGGAATTAACACACCCACAAACGGCGCACACCTGGAGGTCCTAACACTTCATTTGTGTGCAGTTATATTTAACAGGCGGTTTCCACCTCTGTCAAAGGAGGTCAGCGGGCGGGTAAGAACACCTCCGCTACCTTTATACAGTAAGTAAATAAAAGATTTTATAACGTTTTAATGAAAATAATTGAAATACAGGGTTTTCTTTAATTTGGAATTAGGAATCTTTTATAATTTCAGGAACCCTGGACGGACTGCGCTACCCCAGCAAACCCAAGGAAAAGTCCGTCACAAAGTGTACACACGAAGTTTTGTCATTATATTTAAATTATTTGTCGAGTTATGGGCTCAGAAATCTTGTATATTCCTGCTTCTAAAAAGCGGCGGTGCCACGCCCATTTTCCAAAATTTTTGTGCTTTTCGTTTTATATCCGCAGTTGGACTCCTGCCATAAAATTTCAATGATATACCTTTATATTTGACAGAGATATCGCTTAAAATGTTTTTATTAGTCCACTTTATAATACCCATATATAAAAGTGGGCGTGGTCGTTAACCGATTTTGGCAATTTTTCGTCCAAACATTTGCCTATGTAAGTATATCACGCCTACCAAATTTCATCGATATATCTTCAACGGTTTCTGAGTTATGACATAAAACTTTCAATGTTTGGCCTTTAATAAGTGGGCGTGGCACCGCCCATTTTTCAAAATCTCACCAAATTTCTTCATAAGGGCCTGAGCTCCACACGTGGGTGAAATTTTATCACTCTAGCTCTATTAGTGACTGAGATACAAAATTTCCGATTTTTACTATATAGGGGAAGTGGGCGTGGTCATGGTCCGATTTCGCCCATTTTCAATACCATCCGTTCCAGTCTTGATACCAACTTGCATTCCAAATTTCATCAAAATATTTCAATTTTTGCGCGAGTTATCGTGCGTACAGACAGACGGACGGACATGGCTCAATCGATTTCTTTTTTCACCCTGATCAATTTGATATATATAAGTCAATATCTATCTCGATTATTTTATGGTGTTACAATTCACCGTTATGTGATTAAAACTATAATACTCTGTGTACTAGTACAGCTGAGTATAAAAAGAAAGTAGAAACTATTTAAAAGTGAGTATTTAATAGCATTAAAGAAAACATTTTTCATTTTTTTTAAACTTAAGGATGAAACGCACAACACCACAGCAGTTTCAAAAGCTGGTTGCTCTTACGAAAAACAATCCATACGTCGCAAGGGGGCAGGGGAATTTTAGGTCCACCAAGAGGAGCAGAGCGGGGTGACAGTGTCACTGTAGAAGTCGGTAGGAATCAGTTCTGACTATATGGTCGCCGCCTGAAGCTCATACTGAGGCAGTGATTGAAGCCCGAAAAGCCTACTTGGAGTAATCCCTTATAAAGCGCCTCTGACGAAGAAGGTTAGGTCGCTGTTCGACATTGTAACTTTCTTCGAAAAAGAGATCAATGTTGGAAATCATCGCTTTATTTATTTTATTTATCACGTTTATATTAATTTCTTAAACTTTTATTTATACACAAATAAATAGATACATATATTGTAAATAGTGATGAGCGATATATCGCAAACGGTGATTTTTTCACCGTGAATAAAAAATCGCAAATCGCAACTGCGATTTTTTCAAAATAGCAGTTCACTACTTAAGGACCCTTGGTAACTTACAATCTGGATTTAGAGGAAGTGTATATTAGGCATATAACTTTTTTCAATTTTTGCAAATACGAAAAACGGCATACCATAGTCGAATAGAGCATAAAAAAGTATGAAACCCAGTATATTTTTTTGCGAAATTGCAAAAAAGTTTCTGCGCAAAACGAAATTCCTTTATTTTTTTTTTTGATCTTAAGCACATTTGTTTTATCATTCAATTTAGAAATTGAAATAAATATTTTAGATCTAAATCTGTTTTTATCGGGATAATTAAATATTGTTTGTGGAAAAATGTTTAAGACAGGTGCTAAAAAGGTTGAAAAGTATTGTAATACGTGGAAAGAAAATTTAGCTAGCAAAACACAATGTATAAAAAATGTGGACATTCCATTGTTCGAATTATGTAAAAGCCCAAAGGTTGTTATTGGAAGATTTAATAGCCTGGAAAGGAAATAAAGTGTAAGAAAAGAAGAACACAAATTATCGTTAGTGAACTTTCAGTATTGTGGAAGAAACACTTACCTTAAGGTATATTAAAAGAAATGTGGAAAGATTAATAAAGTCGTACCAAAACTTTTTAAAACACCGTAATAAATATAGTTTTAATAAAATTTTTGATATAACTTCAAACAACGAAGAGCAACAATCAGACGAATCGGGGCATTTCCCCATTTCAATATCTAAAACCGATAATGTGCCGTTGGATGATGATTACAAACTTCCAACCATAATGGACGATGATCAGGTGTCATCAGATGATGATATTACCTACAAACCACCTGCCAGCCTATTACAAAAAAAGAAGCCTATGAAACCAGCTGTTAATTTAGTTATGAATGCAAACGTTAGCACTAGAAAGGCCGCAAAAATATGTAAAGAGTTGTCTGAATCTGGTGTAGAGATATTGTCGCCATCCCAACCTGGAATTTACAAAGCTTACATCAAAAATTCCGAACAAAAGAAAAAACTGTTGAAAAACAGTCTTAAAAATTAAAACTGGTGCTTGCATTTTGACGGGAAAAAAATTGGAAAGAAGGAATATCAGGTCGTAGTACTTAAAAATGCTTCTAGGGAAGTAAAATTAGGTGTACTAGTTCTGAATGATGGAAAAGCGTCGACGATATTTCACGGAATAAAAGAATTATTATGTGATTTCGACTTGTTGGAATCAATTAAAATGATAATTTGCGATACAACCAGTGTGAATACTGGCAGACACCATGGTGTTGTCACTCGCCTACAAATTTTTTTGAAATCCTTTTCATTGCCCGCTCCACAGTATATTGGTTGTCAACATCATGTGCTAGATTTGATGTTAAAACATGTCATGGATGAGCTTTTAGAGGGAAAAACATCATCGCCCAATATTTCATACAATTTTATTCCAAATTTAATAGAAAATTACGATGATCTAAAAAAAGAGTATGAACAAAATAAAGAGTGCATTAGTGATGGGCGAGTCCGAGATGTTTAGACAATCGAGAGAATCGCCATCGTTGCAAAATCACAATCGAGTCAAAAGTTGACTCGCTCCTCGACTACACAATCGAGATGTTTTTGCGATTGTTCCGAGTCAGCGAGTCGGAGGTTGTTTCGATGACATCTCGACTACACAACCGAGATGTTTTTGCGATTGTTTCGAGTCGGCGAGTCGGAGGTTGTTTCGATGACATCTCGACTACACAAGCGAGATGTTTTTGCGACTGTTCCGAGTCGGCGGGCCGGCTGTTGTTTTGATGATTTGTTTTAGTTGATAAAATAAACTGAATGAGTGTTGTTGATGAAGAAAGTAGGATTGTTAATGGAAGTGAGGCAAATACATATGTAAATAAATGAACCAAATATGCTATGTATATATAGACGCTGCATTTTTGCAATCACAATTAAAGAGTGTCGTGCTTAATAAATACAATTAATTATTTAAACATTAATACATTTTAATACAATAAATTTTCTGAAGTGAGACGCTTACGAAACAAATTAATTTTACGAGCAGTGACAACGGCAATAGATTTGTACCACTGTATACTTTTTTAAGCAATTTTGATATTCAAGCGGCAACAACAAATGTTATATATTTTTTGCAGCGAGTCCGAAATGTAGGGTTGCTTTGAAAACGAGAGGAATCATTGGCGAGTCCGAGATGTTTTAGCGATTGTTTCGACTGACGGCAATTTACGACTTGACTCGAATACGAATGAAAACCATCGAGACCATTCGAGATGTTTCAACAATCGAGAGAATCGAATAAAACATCTCGGACTCGCCCATCACTAGAGTGCATTAAGGTTAAAAGCATTAAATGGCGAAATGACATGCAATACTTATATGAATTGGTCGAATCTTTTAAATACTTCGAGAAAAATGAACGTTTTCCTTACATAAAATTTAAAGCAATACCAGCACTCAGTAATGCCCGTTGGAATTCTAGAGCTATTTTGGCACTTTTAGCCTTTATACTTATTCCTGAATATCGTTTGCAATTATATCCTATTTGTAAGTTTGTGAGCGAAATCTGGTTTTCCGATCATACTTTCAACAAAAATAATTTCGCCACACTACAGAAATCATTGGCCGGCTTCACAAAAGCAATTGAATGTTTTCTCAGACATTGGGTAAATAAACCATCAGCTATTGAGGAAGTTCAGCGAAGTAACATCTGCGCAGAGCGTGCAATTAAAATTGTGCAAGACATTTTACCATTGTGTAAATCATCACATACCTTAAACTTAAAACTTATATCATATAACAATTGACAAAAATGTAAAAATAAAAATATTAAAAAAAATTTAAAAAAAAATCTGACTTTTTTTAGAAATCCGCTTTTGCGCGGAACGTTTTTGAACCGAAATCACCTAAAAAAGTGATATTCATTACTTGTACAATATTTGCCACCACGTGGTGGTATGCCAAATTTTTCGTCAAAATTTGTTATATGCCTAGTGTATATGTGTGGGTGTCGGGTGATTGACGCAAATATCAACAGTTTTTGATTTTCGTCGCCTCGAGCCGACAGCGAGCCGACAACAAGTACGTGTAGCACGACGGCTGCCGATTGGACTAACACACACAAAAAACACTCAAATTTTACTAACTCGATGTAGCAAGTAAGCAGTTCACCTATTTGAATAGCAATCGCAAAAGCAATATAAATTTCTTGTTTACACTTTTGAGCAGACCATATACGTACATATGTATATAGAAACATAAAACAAAAAAAATTATTGAATTTAAAATTGCCACATAAAACGTTGACATGTTATGTCGCTCAGAAAATGCAAAATTAATCTCTACCGGTAACTGATGATTTTAGGTCTGTTCGGTGAGTGCACTGAAAGTGTGGAACAGTGTAGGGCAGAACAACATCAGTTGTCAGAGCAATTTAGTGCAAACGCTTCAACGAACGAAAATGGTGATTTAGTGCAAACCAGCTGATTCATGGAAATAAAACATTCTGATTTATGTAAACAAACAATTCTCAATGGTCAAATTTATAGCTATTAAATTTAAACAAATGGTCCATGTTTGTTCGGCTAACGCCACATTTTTTGCTTTCTTTTCACTCGTAAACTTTTCCCCAATTGCGGCTTCTGCTCCTTCAAAAAATGTATTGGTAATTTCGTTTGGTTGCCTATCCATTTGACTTTGACCACGCTTTCGGTCTGTACAAATACCACAGGATGAAATATGTTTTCATCTAAATTAGAAAACAATTTTCGAGGACAAAATCGCATTTTTTTATACCTATACTTTCTACAATTTTTCATCCACATCGCTCAAAAATTAATATAATCTGCCATGTAGAGATGAAAATCCCATATTTTTAAAATTTGCTTTCTTTACTTTTGATTTTCTATTATTTTGCCGCCTGAACTATTAAAAACAGCTGATTTCATATGCTGCACAAACTTACACCAGCTATGAAGATGGTGTAGTTTAGTGCAGTAAAGTGTAAGTTGGTGCTTACTCAAAAAACAGAGTTCTGAACAGTTTAGTGCAAAAAAATGTTCATCGAACGCTTTTTCCTGCACTAGAGTACTCTAGTGCGTTTATCGACCAGAACTATTGTAGGGTTAATTTAACTTTGTTTTTTATTGATCTTGTTGATCATGATTTCTATTGTGAAATTTGGCCATGCAATCGCAATAGCAGTTTAAAATCGCAGTGATTTAAAAATAGCAATCACTGAAATCACAGATATCGAAAAATCTCAGTTTCGCTCATCTCTAATTGTAAACAAATCAAAATATATGTAGTAAGTGATAGAGTTGGGAAACTATCGATGGCTCTATTTTCATCGGAGGTGCATCGAATCAAATGGCATTCTGCATTTCGATTGACGTCCGATGAACGTCAGATTTTTCGAAGTTCGTAAATCGGCATTCTGGTTCACGATGGATCGGATTTTTGACAGTTAATCGGAGCGATTTTTTCCGTCAGCTTTTGTGTGTCGGAGGCAATAGAAATTGTGATTATTTTTGGAAATATTACCAATTTAATGTAAGCTATTAGGTGATTCACAAAGTGTCATAAAGTCATATGTCATATTAAAATATTGTACGGAAATAGTTATAAAAGACTTTTCCGAAGCCCTGTGAAGAAGTAAACAAAAACAGATGGTCAAATACGACGACCCAAAAACATATCGTGCAGAGTTGTATTTATATAGTACACATAAAGCGTAGAATGCAACCACAAAATATTATGACTTATGACGATATGACGCAATATGACAGGTTGTGAATCCCCTATATGATTTTTAAATTTATGCAACATTATTATACAAAACGGGCTTAGTTTAGCTATGTTACTGTCATTTTCTTTGCAAAATAAGTGAACAAAAGGAATCTGCTTTAGTACAATAGACTGAATAGAGGGAAATAAGTACAAGTAGTTTCAATGTATCGAACTTTTATTCTATTATATAAAAATAAGTCGCATTTTCCTCCCTGATGATTTAACTCCAGAACGGCTGCACTGAATTAAATGAAATTTTGCACGTAGTTTTCGATTGAGCCCGACATGGTTTATGGCCAAAAAAAGTATAAGAATCCGGGAAGGTTTTGGAGATTTTATACAAAATGTGGACCAGGGTAACCCTATAATGGGTTCGTACGATATGGGTATCAAATGAAAGGTGTTGACGAGTGCTTGAACATGGTGTAGTTATTGGTCCCATATAAGACCCCGTATTCGAGGTATTTCCTGAAATATGAACCAGGTGTGACCCCAAAACGGGTTTTCTACAAAATGGGTATCAAATAAAAGGTGTTGGTGAGTATTTAAAAAAAGAGGTGATTTTCAAGACCCTATGCGACCCGTTTTCCGAGATATCGACCAAAATGTGGACGAGGGGTGACCCTAGAAAGTCTGGAGGGATAGAATAGGCATAGGGATAGGGCTAGAGATATGGATAGGGATAGGTATATAGATAGGGATAGGCATAGGGATAGGGATAGGTATATGGATAGGGATTAGGGATTAGGGATGGGGATAGGGATAGGGATATGGATAGGGATAGGAATAGGGATAGGCATAGGGATAGGGATAGGGTTAGGTATATGGATAGGGATTAGGGATTAGGGATGGGGATAGGGATAGGGATAGGGATATGGATAGGGATAGGAATAGGGATAGGTATAGGGATAGGTATAGGGATAGGGATAGAGATAGGGATAGTGATAGGGATAGGAATAGGAATAGGGATAGGGATAGGGTTAGCGATAGGAATAGGGATAGAGATAGGGATAGGGATACGGCAACACGGTAATCTAGGACTTTTCCTTTAGGCTTTATAGGAATAAATTTTAGGCAGAACAACGTCTGACGGGTCAGCTAGTTTAATAATAAAATTTATTTTCCATGAATGAATTACGATCTGTTGGTGCGTCTCCGTTTGCTAAGAATTACTCTGGAAAGGGAAGAGTTGTTCCATATACATAGGTATTCCGCAGGTGATGCTTTGAGATCTTCTTTGAAGCAGGTTCTTAAACCAAGTAAAACTGAATGTAGGACTTGCGTTCATTGCGAGATCTGATGGCACATAATCGACGCCTTTAAAGTTCGATGCCAACGTTCCACTAACCCATTCGCCGCCGGATGGTATGCAGTTGTTCGTATACGTTTTCCACCAACTAGTCGTGATAGAGCCGTGAACAGGGCGCTTTTAAATTGTGTAACTTGTGGTCGTTTTTCTTTAATTCAGTCAAGAACTAGTTGAGGCGGGCCAGGATGTTAGCTGCATTCTTGATGTGGCGTCGCAATATGGCGCCTCTGCCGAAAAAGCGTGGCAAAAATCAAAAATTGCATGAAAGTGTTCCATAAATCGGATATATGTATCTAATAGAGAATTTTCTAGCGAACACGAATATGTTCGAGGTAGAGCCGCTCAAAGTTTACAAATTTTCAACAGAAAAAAATTTTTTCTTTTTATTCTTTTTTTGCATTTAAAATTGTTTTGCTTATAGCTAAAGCGTTCGGTTGCTACTTCTTTGTATTTTGATCAAAGGTAATTCAATTCTAGGTTTAGACAAAGATGTCACGCTACAAATTCCTAAAGGGTGTTCCAGAAATATTTTTGTTAAAAAGTAGGCGGTCAAAAACCGATTTCACTAAATTTTTGTGTGTCTATTGCCACAAGTTATAAAAGTGTATATACCAAGATTCGTCATAATATCTCAATTATTTGTCCAGCTATGGGCTCTGAAATCTCGTAGATTCCTTTTGTCTAAAAAGGGGCGGTACCACGCCTATTTTCCAGATTTGTTTAAGTTTTTTGTTTCCAGTCTACTATAGGACTCATGCCACAAAATTTCAATGGATTATCTTTATATTTGACAAAGACATCGCTCAAAATGTTTTTATTAGGCCCCTTTATAGTTACCATATATAAAATTGGGCGTGGTCGTCAACCGATTTCGCTAAAATTTTGAGCATGTATTACCACAAGTTATAAAAGTGTATAAACCAAGTTTCGTCATAATATATAAATTACTTGCCGAGTTATGGGCTCATAAGTCTTGTATATACCTGTTTCTAAAAGGAGGCGGTGCCACGCCCATTTTCCAAAAATTGGGTGTTTTTTATGTCCGTAGTTGAACACCTGCCACAAAATTTCAATGATATATATTTATATTTGACACATATATCGCTTAAAATGTTTTTATTAGGTCACTTTATAATACACATATATAAAAGCGGGCGTGCCGGTCAAACGATTTTGGCAATTTTGCGTCCAAACATTTGCCTTAGTAAATAGATCACGCGTACCAAATTTCATCGATATATCATCAATGATTTCTGAGTTATGACTTATATAATACAATGGCACTATTATAACTCTGACGAGTTTTATGGCCGAGCTTCTCTCCCAATTCGAGGTGTGCTCCTTTTTGTTTTTCCTACTAATTGGGTGGAGTTTTATGCCGGCTCCGAACGGCGAAATGCATATTTTGTGAGAAGCTTTTTCATGGCAGAAATACACTCGGAGGGTATGCCGCCCACTGCCGAGAGGTGACCGCTGCTCTTAAAAAACCCAATAATTGGATTTTTACTAATTAGAAAAATTGTTTTGGTGTTTTGCTCGGGCCGTGGTTTGAACCCGAGACCTCTGGCATAGCAGGCGAGCACTCTACCCACTGCACAACAGCGGCCAGTTAAGTTATGACTTATAAAACTTAAGAATTTTGTCCTTTAATAAGTGGGCGTGGTGCCGCCCATTTTCGAAAATTTTAGAATATTTCTTTATAACGGCCCGATCTCATTAAGTGGATGAAATTTCATCATTCGTGCTATATTAGTGACTGAGATATCCATATCTGTACCTGCCCAGACGGGTATTTGTACCCAAGGTTGTTTCACTTTATTTGATATAAAAAGTAAAATCGCAGGTGGACGCAGGTAGACTTTATGAATTCTCGTAAATTAATATTCAGCAAATAACTACTGTTAATTTCCCGAATACCTTTTTATACTCAGCTGTACTAGTACACAGAGTATTATAATTTTGATTTCATAACGGTGGATTGTAACAGAATGAAATAATCGAAATAGATAGGAAATTGTGCAATTAAATTATCAATAAAAGTTTATTGGAACAAGTGCAGAATAGCTACATTTTAGCTAGATAAAAATAAAAAAGTGGGCGTGGTCCGCCCTTTTTTTCTGATTTTAGTGGTGTATTTTTTTTTTGGTGCAAACCAAAGGGGAGGGTGTTAGGGAGGGGTAAAATGGAAATCTAAATTTTTTCAAAGGCGTATATCTTGAAAAGTACTAATCCAATCTTAAAAAACTTTATACCGGTGAATAGGTAATTAAACGGTCTTTCATTTGGTGCCCATATTTATATAAAGTTTTATACAAATTTTGAAAAAAAAAAAAAAAAACACTTAAAAAACATAATTTTCATATTTTTTTTATAAAACACATGTTTTTTCGCAAAAATGCCTAACTAACTATATTTAAATGTATCATTGTCAGAAAGAGCTTTAAAATACCTTTAATTTGGTGTATAACTTGTTGGGAAATACCACAGAGTTCTCCTTCTAGAGTAGAATATATGGACCGATCCACAGTACTTTTGCGTGGAACACCTTTCTGTATTAGCGGCCTTCGGCCGCGCTCTACAAAAATAACCCTCAGCCGGCAGAATTCTCTTTCTGGAATAGTATCTAAGGACCGATCCACAGTACTTTTGGGCGGAACACCTTTCTGCGTTGGCGCCCTTCGGCCGCGCTCTACAAAAATAACCCTCAGCCGGCTGAATTCTCTTTCTGGAATAGTATCTAAGGGCCGATCCACAGTACTTTTGGGTGGAACACGTTTCTGCGTTAGCGGCCTTCGGCCGCGCTCTACAAAAATAACCCTCATCCGGCAGAATTCTCTTTCTGGAATAGTATCTAAGCACCGATCCACAGTACTTTTGGGCGGAACACCTTTCTGCGTTGGCGCCCTTCGGCCGCGCTCTACAAAAATAACCCTCAGCCGGCAGAATTCTCTTTCTGGAATAGTATCTAAGGGCCGATCCACAGTACTTTTGGGTGGAACACCTTTCTGCGTTGGCGGCCTTCGGCCGCGCTCTACAAAAATAACCCTCAGCCGGCAGAATTCACTTTCTGGAATAGTATCTAAGGACCGATACACAGTACTGGAATATTCGAGAACTATAAGCCTCCGGCAGGTGGGGTCTTCAGTTTTGTGATCAGGGGGCCCTCCCCTACCCCCCTAAAAAACCGTTTTTTTCTAGGCGTGGTGGAGAGGTGTAACCCGGCCCAATTTCTCCTTTTTATATTAATTCGTGAGAAAGTGGTTACTTAATCGCACTATTTTACATAACACTTAAATATTACCTAACAATGTTATACACCAAAATCAAGGTAATTTTGTCGCTTTATTTTAAGATAATTTTAGCAGTTTCTTTATAGGGATTTTTTTTAAGAAAACACATTTTCCTAAATTAAATGTTTATAATTTCGTTTTTTGCTTTTTTTTTTACAAAAATATAAAATTTTTGGTAAAGTATCTATATCGCCTGAAAGGCAATTAAATTACCTTTTTAACGACGTAAAATTTTTGAAAATAGACCCAATACTTTCTGAAATATAAGCATTTAAAGATATGGCATAAGTGCAGAATACGGCCCGTTAAGCTAGACAAAAAAAATTTAGTGGGCGTGGTCCGCCTCTTTTTCTGATTTCAGAGATATAATTTTTTTTTTGGGGCTCGCTCATATTAAGGGTGCTAGGGGGGGGTAAAGATGAAATTTTCCAAATTTTAAAAAGCAAATATCTCAAAAAGTACTTAACCGATTTTAAATTAAAGCACACCATTGAAAAGGTAATTAAAAACACTTTTTTATGATATGCATATGTATATGCTTATAGTAAATAGTTTGTAAGAAAATTAAGAAAATAAAAAAAAAATCAATTTTTTTGTAAAAAACGTATTTTATTTAAAAAAAAATTATTATAAACATATATTTTTGTTACTGAAATCAAAAAGAGAATTCTATTACCTTTAATTTGATATATAAAATGTTATATAAATGTATATAATTAATAAGAAAATTTGTGTGAATTGTCAACCATGTATATGCTCATACTAACGGCATATGAAAAAAACGTTATATTTCGGGATCCGTACAATAAGTCGAAAAAAAATGTCGAATCTTAAAAGACCGAATTGAAAAAAGCATTATTATACCGAATACATTTTTGACCGAATTAAAAAATGTCGAAGGCCGGCTTTCCATTATTCCAGCACGTCCTGAGAAAAATGGCTTATGCAGGGCGGTAGAGGGGCTCAAAAATTGTTTGTACAATTTTGCGAGTTGAAATGGCCGCAAAAGTACTGTGGACCGGGCCATAGATATTACTCTGGAAGAGAATTCTACCGGCTGAGGGTTATTTTTTATAAGAGCGGCCGAAGGCCGCCTACGCTGAAGGGTGTACTACGCAGAAGGACATCACCGTGGCGGTAGCCACGGTTGGGGCACACTTCCGGACGGATGGCGTAGCCCAGGGTTATTTTTTATAAGCGCGGCCGAAGGCCGCCAACGCAGAAAAGGTTTCTGCGCAAAAGCACTGTGGACCGGGCCATAGATATTACTCCGGAAAGAGAATTCTACCGGCTGAGGGTTATTTTTTATAAGCGCGGCCGAAGGCCGCCTACGTTGAAGGGTGTACTACGCAGAAGGACATCACCGTGGCGGTAGCCACGGTTGGGGCACACGTCCGGACGGATGGCGTAGCCCAGGGTTATTTTTTATAAGCGCGGCCGAAGGCCGCCAACGCAGAAAAGTGTTCTGCGCAAAAGCACTGTGGACCGGGCCATAGATATTACTCCGGAAAGAGAATTCTACCGGCTGAGGGTTATTTTTTATAAGCGCGGCCGAAGGCCGCCTACTCTCAAGGGTGTACTACGCAGAAGGACATCAAATTAATTTGCGAACTCATTTTTATTCACCTTTCAGGTTGGAAAAATATATAAACTTTAATTTAATTGTACGTTTGAAATATACCGTTTTTTCCATATGCCGTTAGTATGAGCGTGGTTGCCAATGCACACAAATTTTCTTATTATTTGTATATATTTATATAACATATTATACATCAAATAAAAGGTAATAGAATTCTCTCTTTGATTTCAGCAACAAAAATATATGTTTATAATAACTTTTTTTAAATAAAAATGGTTTTTTTATGAAATACATTGATTTTTTTTTTTGTTTTCATAATTTTCTTACAAACTATTTACTGTAAGCTCATACATATGTATATCACAAAAAAGTGTTTTTAATTACCTTTTCAATGGTTTGCTTTAATTTAAAATCGGTTAAGTACTTTTCGAGATATTCGCTTTTTAAAATTTGGAAAATTTCATCTTTACCCCACCCTAGCACCCTTAATATAAGCGAGCCCCAAAAAAAAATTATATCACTGAAATCAGTAGAAAGGGGCGGACCATGCCCACTTTTTGTTTTTTGTCTAGCTTACCGGGCCGTATTCTGCACTTGTTCCAAAGATATTTAATTTTGAAACTTTACCCCCCTCAAACTCCTCACCAATATATTTGCACCAAAAAAAAATTATATTTTTAAACTCACCTTGAGAAGCTTTATCGATCCCAATATAAATTTTGTCGATTTGCAAAATGTAGCTATTCTGCACTTATGCCTCGTGGGTATACAAGTGAAATTTGTATGGGAAAATCGGAACTTTAACAGCCAATATCTCGGGAACTATAGGCCTCCGGCAGGTGAGACCCGCAGTTCTGTGATCTGGGTGCCCTGCCCTACCCCCTAAAAATACCATGTTTTTCTAAGCGTGGTGTAGACGTTTTTTGTCTAGCTTAACGGTCCATATTCTGAACTTATGCCGATCTGGGGTTGTTACCAGCAAGTATTTAACAACTTTAACAAATTCCGGTAAAACTAGGTACGTCCAGATTTAACAAATTCAGAACCTACACCCTCTCCAGTAAGTATTTTTTTCGGAGCGTGCGGCATTATTAGAAAGCAGACCCCCCAAAACATATCTATGTACATATACAGCAGGTACATACAAATGATTAATATTAGCTCTACATGACCGGGATCTCCAAAAAAGATTCTTTAATTGTAGGCACTTTTATCTTTGACAACGAACTATTTATGAACTTAGCTTTTGTATTCTATGTTTTATTATATTCATTAATAGCGTTTGTTGACGGTAGGAAAGTGCATGAGTTGCAGGAATTTTACCACAAAAGAGCGAGAGGATCAGAGGATGTGAGCGAGAAAGAAGACTAGCTATTTGTAGGAATCCGCACACAGAATTTGTGTGGGTACTTTCCTAAAATGTGTCAAAATCTCTGAAGAAGAGGAAGAAATTGTAAACAGTGTTGCCACAGCCTCAAAAATTTTGGTATACAAATTGATACATTTATCATTTTTTCGTATCACCGAAAAATGTTTGAAAAAAAAAATTAAAATTAATAAAATATGCTGCTTTTGGAGTTCTAACACCGAAAAATTTTTGAGAAAAAAATTAAAATTAATAAAGTAAGCTACTTTCGTGGTTTTAACGATATCGTTTTTTTAATAATATAAAAATATAAAGATAATACTTAAATTTCACATGCAAATAAATATGAATACTTTGGTACTGTACCGAGTAATATAAAAGTTCTATAACATTAAGGGCCGGTTTCACCATCTCCGGTTAATTTAATCGCCGGTTAGTTTGACGTAAATTGTATGGCGAGCTGTCAAATAAATTGCTTAACCAGGCAAAAAATCTCTGGTTAAGTACTTAACCGGAGATGGTGAAAGCGGCCCGTAGTGGGTCAAACGAGCTGGGTGATCTAGTTGCCGGAGCTGATTTTGGAATTGAATTGGAGTCATTGAATCAGTTCTTAAATATTTGTCGCGCTGCCCTCCTTTAAGTCAAAATGCCTGCTATGGGCAGTGGTCCTACCAAAAGTTTGATAAAAATAAAATTTGTTCTGAGCCAAAATAAAAATTATCTACGTATCATTCATATGTAATTGTCCTTAGGTGTTTTTTTTTTTTTGATAAATTTAAGTACTCCCTCATGAAGACGATGAAGGTGTTCCACGCAGGATTACTGTGGAAGGGTACGTAGATTTTGCCCCAGAAAGAGGATTATGTCGTCTTTTCAACCAGTTATGTACCAAAATAAAGGTATTTTGAAAAAAAAAATAAATATTTATATTTCGAAAACTATCGGCCTCCGGACTATTCCGACTTCAGACATAGGATCGGAGGGCGGTGCAACGCCCCTTTTTAAAACGGTTTTTACGCCACCTGGATCGGTAAAGGAAAGCGTGACCACGAAAAAAAACCATGAAGGCATCAATTTGTGATACCAAAATTTTTGAGGTTGTGGCAACACTGTTTCTAAGCGTCATTTTTGACACTAAATAGCATTTCGCACAAATGTGTTTGTTGAACTTTTCCTATCATCTTCAGTTTGACATAAAATAGCATTCTACCCAAAATCTCACCAAACAGACCTATTAACTATCACATATTTTTTCTGATTAAAAATACATAATACATAATTTTATGGCATACGCTATACCATCAATATATATTGCTGAAATCCATAGATCGCGATTCATATTGACCGTGTAGCATAAGCATTTGCATCGGGATCCGTAATGATAGAGCCAGAGAGAACAACCTTATACTGATTTCACACAGGCGGTTAATTTCCATACAGAAGTTCAATTATTAATGGCTCCATTGCTAGTAAATTGAGTTTTTAATCGAATAAAAATCCAATACAACTCTGGTAGGTAAGTTCGTTTTTTTTTAATTTTGATGTTTTCAGTGTCAACCGTCAATTAGTTTTGGCATGAATTTATTATTTTTTTTTTAAAAAACAATCAAATTTCAAACTACAAAGAAATGGAGAGCAAACAAAATTGTGTTAAGTTTACAAAATACATATGTATTTTATTTCGTAATTTTTGTTTAAATAAAAACTGTATTTTCAGGAGCGAAGAAACTGCGAAAGAAGAGGACGGCTTGGGCAGACGATGGGGAAATGGCCCTTATCGATTTGTGGGAGGTACGTATTGCCGACCTCGGTGGCGCCAGGAAAAATGGTCATATTTATGCTGAAATGGCAAATGAGCTGGCTCAGTTGGGCTACAGGTACAGTGCACGGGATGTGCAAGTAAAGATATCAAACTTCACACAAAGATACAGGTAAGAGAAATGCATAGGGTTTGATATATAAAAATACTATATACATAAGTATGTACATACATGTATATGTATATATTTCATACATTCAGAAATGAGAAAAAGACTGTTGGACCATCTGGTGGATCACCCTCATCATGGCCTTTGTACGCAAGAGTTCATCAGATCATCGGCGGATTTAAGGCCAATACATTGGGTGAGTTTCTAAGACTGAGCTGTTGTGCAACTGTTGAGTGTTTGTCTTAGGCACTCTGCACACGAGGCGTATCGTCATAGACGCGTACGAGACATTTCATGTAGCGTCGATTTCCCTACGCCTCAATATCTGCACACGAAGCGACATGAAACTTCGCTGCACAAAACAAACAAACAAATTAATAATACGGCATTTGCTTTAAATTTCGAAGCTTTAAATAGAAAAGATGAAAAATTTTACGGAATCTTCAATTTTCTTTCATTATACACTCATTTTTTCCGATTTTTTACACAAATTTTACTGCTTTCATAAATTCCACCACGTGGAAAAATGTAAACAAACATCTTCTTCTTCCTGTTTTCTAAGCGTAGTACGCCTAGCTACCAGCACTGCATTACGCCAAGCGACATGTAGCTAGCATACTTTGACGAATGCATGAAGCTGACGACTCGTGTGCAGCCCTCAATTGAAATATACGTGCGCGACATCAAAGCGTACAGCTTTCGTCTGTAGTATCTAATACGCGTCTAAAGCAGTACGCTCCGTGTGCAGAGTGCCTTAGAAACGCTCTGTTGAGTAATTCCGCTCAGCTCAACAGTTGGCAACTTTTCGCCATTTTTTGCATCACAAATTTTCTTCGCTACTTGAGCTCAACATGTTGTGTAAAGCCAAACAGCTGATAAATTCATCAAACCGTTTCTAAGACGTAGCTGTTTAACTCAACTGCTACACAGCTGTTGGCAACTGTTCAGCTCAATAGTTGCGGAGCAGCTTTTTCTTAGAAACTCACCCATTCTCAGAATTAATATTCGAAAACATCAGCGGTATTTATAAGTATAAAGTATAAGTATAAGTATAAGTATAAGTATAAGTATAAGTATAAGTATAAGTATAAGTATAAGTATAAGTATAAGTATAAGTATAAGTATAAGTATAAGTATAAGTATAAGTATAAGTATAAGTATAAGTATAAGTATAAGTATAAGTATAAGTATAAGTATAAGTATAAGTATAAGTATAAGTATAAGTATAAGTATAAGTATAAGTATAAGTATAAGTATAAGTATAAGTATAAGTATAAGTATAAGTATAAGTATAAGTATAAGTATAAGTATAAGTATAAGTATAAGTATAAGTATAAGTATAAGTATAAGTATAAGTATAAGTATAAGTATAAGTATAAGTATAAGTATAAGTATAAGTATAAGTATAAGTATAAGTATAAGTATAAGTATAAGTATAAGTATAAGTATAAGTATAAGTATAAGTATAAGTATAAGTATAAGTATAAGTATAAGTATAAGTATAAGTATAAGTATAAGTATAAGTATAAGTATAAGTATAAGTATAAGTATAAGTATAAGTATAAGTATAAGTATAAGTATAAGTATAAGTATAAGTATAAGTATAAGTATAAGTATAAGTATAAGTATAAGTATAAGTATAAGTATAAGTATAAGTATAAGTATAAGTATAAGTATAAGTATAAGTATAAGTATAAGTATAAGTATAAGTATAAGTATAAGTATAAGTATAAGTATAAGTATAAGTATAAGTATAAGTATAAGTATAAGTATAAGTATAAGTATAAGTATAAGTATAAGTATAAGTATAAGTATAAGTATAAGTATAAGTATAAGTATAAGTATAAGTATAAGTATAAGTATAAGTATAAGTATAAGTATAAGTATAAGTATAAGTATAAGTATAAGTATAAGTATAAGTATAAGTATAAGTATAAGTATAAGTATAAGTATAAGTATAAGTATAAGTATAAGTATAAGTATAAGTTATTATTATTATTTTATTATTTATTATTTATTATTTTCGCTCATAGAATATTACAGTAAATTCTTACAATTAACCCGCGAAGCTTGATGCTTGTCTGCAGGTACATTTAATTAATTAACAAAGTATTCTTACAAATAGTCTTTAGCAGTGACAATAATTTTATCATACATATTTTTTCATAACAGTAATTAAAATACATATATAACATATAATTATCATACATAAACTAACACTAACAAGAAAAGATAACATATAAAATATAAAATAATAAGATACAGAAGGAAATATCTACAATAAGCTTTTCATATAATTTTTAAGTAAATTCTTTCTATTAGGACCTTTAGGCAGATTCAGTAAATCTAATGGTAACTCATTTAAAAAGGTGGGCACTAGACAGGACAGAGTGTTTTTTGAGTAGTTATTTAAGAATCTAGGTACTTGTAGCCTATTTTCGGTTTGACTTCTTGTGCCAATATTATGCCTGATTGGTATTTGAAACTTCTTTTCATCATAAAACTCATTTAAAACCGTGATTTTAAAAATGGACTTTACGTCAAGGATCTCTAATTCTCTGTTCAGTGATGAGCCAGTAGTCGGAATGTTTTTCTTTTTGGCTAATATTTTGAGATTGTAGTTCTGACTGGATTGTATTTTGTTGCAACATTTGGGAGTACCCCAAGTATAAGTATAAGTATAAGTATAAGTATAAGTATAAGTATAAGTATAAGTATAAGTATAAGTATAAGTATAAGTATAAGTATAAGTATAAGTATAAGTATAAGTATAAGTATAAGTATAAGTATAAGTATAAGTATAAGTATAAGTATAAGTATAAGTATAAGTATAAGTATAAGTATAAGTATAAGTATAAGTATAAGTATAAGTATAAGTATAAGTATAAGTATAAGTATAAGTATAAGTATAAGTATAAGTATAAGTATAAGTATAAGTATAAGTATAAGTATAAGTATAAGTATAAGTATAAGTATAAGTATAAGTATAAGTATAAGTATAAGTATAAGTATAAGTATAAGTATAAGTATAAGTATAAGTATAAGTATAAGTATAAGTATAAGTATAAGTATAAGTATAAGTATAAGTATAAGTATAAGTATAAGTATAAGTATAAGTATAAGTATAAGTATAAGTATAAGTATAAGTATAAGTATAAGTATAAGTATAAGTATAAGTATAAGTATAAGTATAAGTATAAGTATAAGTATAAGTATAAGTATAAGTATAAGTATAAGTATAAGTATAAGTATAAGTATAAGTATAAGTATAAGTATAAGTATAAGTATAAGTATAAGTATAAGTATAAGTATAAGTATAAGTATAAGTATAAGTATAAGTATAAGTATAAGTATAAGTATAAGTATAAGTATAAGTATAAGTATAAGTATAAGTATAAGTATAAGTATAAGTATAAGTATAAGTATAAGTATAAGTATAAGTATAAGTATAAGTATAAGTATAAGTATAAGTATAAGTATAAGTATAAGTATAAGTATAAGTATAAGTATAAGTATAAGTATAAGTATAAGTATAAGTATAAGTATAAGTATAAGTATAAGTATAAGTATAAGTATAAGTATAAGTATAAGTATAAGTATAAGTATAAGTATAAGTATAAGTATAAGTATAAGTATAAGTATAAGTATAAGTATAAGTATAAGTATAAGTATAAGTATAAGTATAAGTATAAGTATAAGTATAAGTATAAGTATAAGTATAAGTATAAGTATAAGTATAAGTATAAGTATAAGTATAAGTATAAGTATAAGTATAAGTATAAGTATAAGTATAAGTATAAGTATAAGTATAAGTATAAGTATAAGTATAAGTATAAGTATAAGTATAAGTATAAGTATAAGTATAAGTATAAGTATAAGTATAAGTATAAGTATAAGTATAAGTATAAGTATAAGTATAAGTATAAGTATAAGTATAAGTATAAGTATAAGTATAAGTATAAGTATAAGTATAAGTATAAGTATAAGTATAAGTATAAGTATAAGTATAAGTATAAGTATAAGTATAAGTATAAGTATAAGTATAAGTATAAGTATAAGTATAAGTATAAGTATAAGTATAAGTATAAGTATAAGTATAAGTATAAGTATAAGTATAAGTATAAGTATAAGTATAAGTATAAGTATAAGTATAAGTATAAGTATAAGTATAAGTATAAGTATAAGTATAAGTATAAGTATAAGTATAAGTATAAGTATAAGTATAAGTATAAGTATAAGTATAAGTATAAGTATAAGTATAAGTATAAGTATAAGTATAAGTATAAGTATAAGTATAAGTATAAGTATAAGTATAAGTATAAGTATAAGTATAAGTATAAGTATAAGTATAAGTATAAGTATAAGTATAAGTATAAGTATAAGTATAAGTATAAGTATAAGTATAAGTATAAGTATAAGTATAAGTATAAGTATAAGTATAAGTATAAGTATAAGTATAAGTATAAGTATAAGTATAAGTATAAGTATAAGTATAAGTATAAGTATAAGTATAAGTATAAGTATAAGTATAAGTATAAGTATAAGTATAAGTATAAGTATAAGTATAAGTATAAGTATAAGTATAAGTATAAGTATAAGTATAAGTATAAGTATAAGTATAAGTATAAGTATAAGTATAAGTATAAGTATAAGTATAAGTATAAGTATAAGTATAAGTATAAGTATAAGTATAAGTATAAGTATAAGTATAAGTATAAGTATAAGTATAAGTATAAGTATAAGTATAAGTATAAGTATAAGTATAAGTATAAGTATAAGTATAAGTATAAGTATAAGTATAAGTATAAGTATAAGTATAAGTATAAGTATAAGTATAAGTATAAGTACAGTAGAATCGCACAAAAGTTAACTCGCGAGAAAGTTAAACCTTCGGGTAAGTTAACCAAATTTTACCACCCACGTACGGCTCCAAAAAGTTAACTCTTGGTTAACTTTTCTGAGCTTATCGATTTGTTTTCAAATCCAACCGTTTGTTTCTCAGCAAAAACAAGCTCATTCCCCTTGTTCCTATGTATTCCCGGAATTTGCGTGCATTCCCCGAATTTCTGTGTAAAAAATTTTTGTCGGTGTCGCGAGGTACAAGTGTAGTTAGTCGTTTGAACTATTGAGTGGTGTAAACATACATAGTTTGTGTGTTAAAAATGGCAATAAAGCGGAATAAACCATCGCAAATTAGGTTGAATTTACATCAAAAAGCTAATATTTTAAAAAAACTTGGTGAAGGTATTCACGGAAACCGCTTGGCATTATATTATAGTGTATCTAAAGTGGCCATCTCAAAAATAAAGAAAAAAAACGATATGAAATTTTGGAGGCAGTGGCAAGCATACAGGAATTGGCAACCAAGGAAACTTTGCACAAGTCGGAATATCCCGTTCTCGAGGCAAGGTTGTATAAATGGGTTTTGAACCAAAGGCAACGCAATTGATCAATTAGTGGTCCAATTTTAAAATCAAGAGCTAAGTTAAAAACCACTTGGAAAAGTTAATATTTCGGAAAAGTTAAATTCCCTTGGAACCATTTGGTTAACTTTTGTGCGATTCTACCAGTAGAATCGCACAAAAGTTAACTAGCGAGAAAGTTAAACCTTCGGGTAAGTTAACCAAATTTTACCACCCACGTACGGCTCCAAAAAGTTAACTCTTGGTTAACTTTTCTGAGCTTATCGATTTGTTTTCAAATCCAACCGTTTGTTTCTCAGCAAAAACAAGCTCATTCCCCTTGTTCCTATGTATTCCCGGAATTTGCGTGCATTCCCCGAATTTCTGTGTAAAAAATTTTTTGTCGGTGTCGCGAGGTACAAGTGTAGTTAGTCGTTTGAACTATTGAGTGGTGTAAACATACATAGTTTGTGTGTTCTCTTCTTCTTCTTGATTGGCGCTTAACCGTCTAGACGATTCTGGCCGAGTCCAACAGAGCGCGCCAATTGCTTCTGTTTCGTGCAGCATGGCGCCACTTGGGAACACCTAGGGAGGCAGCATCGCTGTCCACCTGATTTTCCCAACGCAGTGGAGGTCTCCCTTTTCTTTTGCGTTCAGCGGGTTTCAATAGAAATGCTTTCTTGGCCGGAGCGCCTTCGTCCATTCTCACGACATGACCTGCCCAACGCAGCCGCTGGATCTTTATTCGCTGAACAATGTCGATGTCTGTGTAAAGCTCGTACAGCTCATCGTTAAATCTCCGTCGATACTCGCCCACGCCAACGCGCAAAGGTCCATAAATCTTACGAAGAACTTTTCTCTCGAATACTCCAAGTGCCATCTCATCTGATTTTGAAATTGTCCATGCTTCTGCGCCGTACATGAGGACTGGAACGATGAGCGTCCTGTAGAGTGTGATTTTTGTTTGTCGAGAGAGGACTTTACTTTTCAGTTGCCTATTTAGTCCGAAGTAGCATTTATTGGCAAGCGTGATTCTTCGTTGGATCTCCGTGCTGACATCATTCTTGGTGTTAATGCTGGTTCCCAGATAGACGAAGTCCTTAACAGTTTCGAATTTGTAGCTATCAACATTGACGTGGCTGCCAAGGCGTGCTGTTTCTTTGTGTGATGACAGGAGGTACTTCGTCTTGTCCTCGTTGACCACCAAACCCATTTTCTTAGCCTCTTTATCCAGCTTGGAGAAGGCAGAACATACGGCGCGCGTGTTAGTGCCAATGATGTCGATGTCATCGGCGTACGCCAGCAGTTGCACACTCTTGTGATATAAGATGCTTCCTGTATGGTTAAGTTCTGCAGCTCGTATTATCTTTTCCAGCATCAAATTGAAGAAGTCGCACGAAAGAGAGTCACCTTGTCTGAAACCTCGTTTGGTCTCGAACGGCTCGGAGAGGTCCTTCCCAATTCTGACGGAGCTGGTGGTGTTAGTCAATGTCATTTGGCATAGCCGTATAAGTTTAGCAGGGAAACCAAATTCAGACATTGCGGCATACAGGCAATTCCTATTCGTGCTATCAAAAGCGGATTTAAAATCGACAAAGAGATGGTGTGTGTCGGATCCTTTTTCATGGGTTTTTTCCAATATTTGTCGTATTGTGAAGATCTGGTCGATGGTAGATTTACCAGGTCTGAAGCCGCACTGATAAGGTCCAATCAGATTGTTGACGATAGGCTTCAGTCTTTCGCACAATACACTTGCTAAGACCTTATATGCGATATTCAGGAGGCTTATCCCACGATAATTGGCGCGTACTGTGGAGTCTCCTTTTTTGTGGATTGGGCAGAGCACACTTAAGTTCCAATCGTCGGGCATGCGCTCGTCCGACCATATTCTGCATAGGAGTTGATGCATGCTCCTTATCAACTCTTCGCCACCATGTTTGAATAGCTCGGCTGGCAAGCCGTCAGCGCCCGGGGCCTTGTTATTCTTAAGCCTAGATACTGCTATTCGCACTTCGTCATGATCAGGTGGTGGAACATGCCTACCATCATCTGCTATTGGGGATTCGGGTCGTACATCTTCTCCTTCCGCACTTTCACTGTTGCCATTATCTAGCAAGGAGGAGAAGTGATCCCTCCACAACTTAAGTATGCTCTGGACATCAGTTACCAGATCACCGTTATCATTCCGGCAGGAATTTGCCCCGGTCTTGAAACCTTCAGTCATCCGCCTGATTTTTTGATAGAATTTTCGAGCATCGTTCCTACCCGCCAGCATCTCAAGCTCTTCACACTCGCGCCTTTCAGCCTCCCTTTTCTTCTTTCGAAAAAGGCGCCTCTCTTCCTTCTTCGCCGTTCGATAACGCTCCCATACGCTTCGCGTTGCGCCCGCACACAATGTAGCCCTGTAGGCGGCGTTCTTTCTTTCCGAGGCATCGCGACATTCCTTGTCGTACCAGGTGTTCTTGTGGGCTCGCTTGTATCCTATAGATTCCTCAGCGGCGATACGAAGTGAACGAGCGATGTGTTCCCATTCCTCAGATACATCGTTTGGTGAAGGGTTGCTCTCAGAGAGCAGGAGTGAGAGCCGAGTGGTGTATTGATTGTCTGTCTGCGTCATGTGCAGCCTTTCGACTTCAAACTTTCCTTGCTGTCCTGCTGGCACATTCTTTGCTGCACAGAGGCGGGTGCGTACCTTGGCTGCTACAAGATAGTGGTCGGAGTCGACATTGGGACCACGGATTGTGCGCACATCTAGGATGCTGGAGCTGTGTCTGCCGTCGATCAAGACGTGATCAATTTGATTTCGCGTTTTTCGATCAGGAGACAGCCATGTGGCTTGGTGTATTTTTTTGTGCTGGAATCTGGTACTGCTAATGACCATGTTTCGTGACCCGGCGAAGTCGATCAGCCTCGTCCCATTGGGACTGGTTACGTCGTGGAGACTGAATTTTCCGACTGTGCTGCCAAAGATACCTTCCTTACCCACCCTGGCATTAAAATCGCCAAGCACAATCTTAATGTCGTGACGGGGGCAGCGGTCGTAGGCATGCTCTAACTGCTCATAGAAAGTGTCTTTGATCGCATCGTCCTTCTCTTCCGTCGGGGCGTGGGCGCAGATAAGAGATATGTTGAAAAATCTCGCTTTGATGCGGATGGTGGCTAGACGCTCGTTCACTGGCGTGAACGACAGTACTCGGCGGCTGAGTCTCTTTCCCACCACAAAACCAACACCAAATATACGCTCCTCTGCATGGCCACTGTAATATATATCGCAAGGCCCACATTTCTTCTTGCTTTGCCCCTTCCACCGCATCTCTTGTATGGCGGTGATGTCAGCTTTCACTCTTTCGAGGACATCAACCAGCTGGGCAGAGGCACCTTCCCAATTAAGGGTCCGGACGTTCCAGGTGCTTACCCTCAAATCATAGTCCTTTAAACGTTTGCCGTGGTTGTCATCAGAAAGGGGTGGTCTCATCCGAGGCTTTGTTGTTGTTTTCATTGGATAGGATTTTTACGTGGTGGGTCCCAAGCCCGACGCACAACCCGCCCTGCGGGAGTTGTATATTGTTACACGTTTATATAGCGAGCCGCTTGCTCCAAGACAGACGCCCGCTCGCAGCCGCACCTTCTGGTGAACAGACGCTGCAGTTATTCCCCTCAACAAGCCCTTAAACCGAATATGTCGGAGTGGCCTTGTCGAGTTGTCGCCTTCTCACTTTAGTTCACCACCAAACGGGTGTTCGGTGGCTATCCAGAGGACACTGCGCGGAAGTCGTGAGCTGCTTGCTCCGCATGCAAAAGAATCGCTCTGGCCACCCCCAGGTGGATGGCAGTCAGAAGCTTTCCCCACTTACGTGGACTTTTACACACGAAGCCATCCTCCCTCCTTTGTGTGTTAAAAATGGCAATAAAGCGGAATAAACCATCGCAAATTAGGTTGAATTTACATCAAAAAGCTGATATTTTAAGAAAACTTGATGAAGGTATTCACGGAAACCGCTTGGCATTATATTATAGTGTATCTAAAGTGGCCATCTCAAAAATAAAGAAAAAAACGATATGAAATTTTGGAGGCAGTGGCAAGCATACAGGAATTGGCAACCAAGAAAACTTTGCACAAGTCGGAATATCCCGTTCTCGAGGCAAGGTTGTATAAATTGTTTTTGAACCAAAGGCAACGCAATTGTGCAATTAGTGGTCCAATTTTAAAATCAAGAGCTAAGCTTGAATTTGCCAAAATGTACCCTGGAAAAAATTTTTATGGAAGTGATGGATGGCTAGCAAATTTTATGTATGTAAATTAAATCTAAGTTTCTGCTTTGTAATGATTAAAACTGAGATATTCAAATAAATTTGATATGTTATATCCCAAAAATTATGTTTATTACCATATTCTATCAAAATTTAAAAACCACTTGGAAAAGTTAATATTTCGGAAAAGTTAAATTCCCTTGGAACCATTTGGTTAACTTTTGTGCGATTCTACTGTATAAGTATAAGTATAAGTATAAGTATAAGTATAAGTATAAGTATAAGTATAAGTATAAGTATAAGTATAAGTATAAGTATAAGTATAAGTATAAGTATAAGTATAAGTATAAGTATAAGTATAAGTATAAGTATAAGTATAAGTATAAGTATAAGTATAAGTATAAGTATAAGTATAAGTATAAGTATAAGTATAAGTATAAGTATAAGTATAAGTATAAGTATAAGTATAAGTATAAGTATAAGTATAAGTATAAGTATAAGTATAAGTATAAGTATAAGTATAAGTATAAGTATAAGTATAAGTATAAGTATAAGTATAAGTATAAGTATAAGTATAAGTATAAGTATAAGTATAAGTATAAGTATAAGTATAAGTATAAGTATAAGTATAAGTATAAGTATAAGTATAAGTATAAGTATAAGTATAAGTATAAGTATAAGTATAAGTATAAGTATAAGTATAAGTATAAGTATAAGTATAAGTATAAGTATAAGTATAAGTATAAGTATAAGTATAAGTATAAGTATAAGTATAAGTATAAGTATAAGTATAAGTATAAGTATAAGTATAAGTATAAGTATAAGTATAAGTATAAGTATAAGTATAAGTATAAGTATAAGTATAAGTATAAGTATAAGTATAAGTATAAGTATAAGTATAAGTATAAGTATAAGTATAAGTATAAGTATAAGTATAAGTATAAGTATAAGTATAAGTATAAGTATAAGTATAAGTATAAGTATAAGTATAAGTATAAGTATAAGTATAAGTATAAGTATAAGTATAAGTATAAGTATAAGTATAAGTATAAGTATAAGTATAAGTATAAGTATAAGTATAAGTATAAGTATAAGTATAAGTATAAGTATAAGTATAAGTATAAGTATAAGTATAAGTATAAGTATAAGTATAAGTATAAGTATAAGTATAAGTATAAGTATAAGTATAAGTATAAGTATAAGTATAAGTATAAGTATAAGTATAAGTATAAGTATAAGTATAAGTATAAGTATAAGTATAAGTATAAGTATAAGTATAAGTATAAGTATAAGTATAAGTATAAGTATAAGTATAAGTATAAGTATAAGTATAAGTATAAGTATAAGTATAAGTATAAGTATAAGTATAAGTATAAGTATAAGTATAAGTATAAGTATAAGTATAAGTATAAGTATAAGTATAAGTATAAGTATAAGTATAAGTATAAGTATAAGTATAAGTATAAGTATAAGTATAAGTATAAGTATAAGTATAAGTATAAGTATAAGTATAAGTATAAGTATAAGTATAAGTATAAGTATAAGTATAAGTATAAGTATAAGTATAAGTATAAGTATAAGTATAAGTATAAGTATAAGTATAAGTATAAGTATAAGTATAAGTATAAGTATAAGTATAAGTATAAGTATAAGTATAAGTATAAGTATAAGTATAAGTATAAGTATAAGTATAAGTATAAGTATAAGTATAAGTATAAGTATAAGTATAAGTATAAGTATAAGTATAAGTATAAGTATAAGTATAAGTATAAGTATAAGTATAAGTATAAGTATAAGTATAAGTATAAGTATAAGTATAAGTATAAGTATAAGTATAAGTATAAGTATAAGTATAAGTATAAGTATAAGTATAAGTATAAGTATAAGTATAAGTATAAGTATAAGTATAAGTATAA
>OY482675.1:29488910-29871870 GCA_960531455.1 Urophora cardui | reverse complement strand
CTCTATAATTCTGAGCTATGCCATGTTCTCATGAGCGCAAATACACAGTGACAACGAACGCAAATGAACGCACGTCAACAGCGATTGATGGGTCTCTGCAGTGGCGATAAGCTCTTACATAAATTCATTTTAAAATGAGAAATCGTTTGAAAATTCATTTTTTGAAAATTCATTCTATGAGTTTATTTTATAATTTTTTGCGCTAGCGATCATTTTTTGAGTTTATCATTTTTTGATCGCTCTTTGAGTTATCATTTTTTGCGTTCACAAGGGTTTGTTATGCAGCAGCTAATGGCATTGTGAAGGCGCAATTTTTGGATGATGGCGTGCGTTTATTAGACCATAAATATGATGTATGTATGTATTTACATACATGTTCATGCATGTGTGTACGTATATATGGATGTATGTATGTACATAATTATAATATTTTAAAAAGCCTTAGCTCTCATAGCGATAGGTAGGTATATGTACATATGTATGTAGGTATATCGAGTTTAAATTTTATTAAGTATGTATTTATTTAAACTAATTAAATTATTCAATTTATTTAAATTAATAGATATTTATAAAAATTTATATTTACATACCGATGTACCTACGTATACTATATTGATGTACATTTGTAGTCTATATGTATGAGTTAAGGGTTGTTAAATATTTTATTTAACATAGGTACATACCTACATACATATGTATGTATGTATTTAGTTCTTACTTGAAAACTAGAATATAACAATTGAGCGTTCAAAAAATAAGTTCGCATTTTATTTATTTGTACACATGTATGTATGTACATACATATGTATGTATATAAAATGAATGTATGTAAATATGTAATATGTATGTATGTCTATTCAATGATGGAATGTAGGTATTGATATTTTCCAGGTTTTTTATACATTATTGCCCTTTTTTGTACCTACACAGTAAAAAAGGATAGTTTATTTCTAATATCAGTTGGTACTTAATTTAATCATTCCTGGAATTAAATATATTATAATACCGTCACAGTATTTTTGGTTTAAAATCAAAACCAAAAAAATATTAGAAAAAAAACCAGAAAAAGGTATAACAAATTAATACAAACTGTTTCTGAAAGTGAAATAGGAAGAATAAATTAAACTCATTAAAATAAATGGCCCAAAAAGCGAATTCTTCATGTCTGATGTACCTAGAAACTAATACAGGAGATTGGTTAAATATCTTATCGTGAAAACTGCGGGATGTGGGACATACGCATATGAACATACACACATACGCATGTTGGTATTTGCTCTCGTCCTTTTACTTAACTGATGGGCGGTACAATCTTAACCAAAAATTATAAATTTGCTATTGTTCGGAAAGCTCATGCAAGGTTACAGTATGTGAATATGTGCATATGCATATTTTTAAGTACAAAATACCTATATATGCCATATTTCAATAACTGGTTAGTGCCTTTGAGTCTAGTCTTATAAAATACTCAAAAAGATAAAAATGGCGGAAATAGAAGTGATTTTGTAGTTAGCCGTAGAAGGAAACTAATTGAAATTATAAAACTTTATTTGCGTTTTCCCAAAAAAAAATTTTTTTTGAGTTAAATCCCTATTGCATAAAACGTGCGATATGTATGTTAAATAAAATATTTATATAGACTAATATCGATGGCTATTTCAAAAATTGTTTGAAAAACGTCTTATTTCCGACTTTTTTTCAATAACGTCCTATTTCAGAAAATTATTCAAAACGCCCTATTGCAGAGAAATACATACATATATACATATGTATGTGTCGAATGAACACAAATACATATGTATGTAAACACATGCATATATAAAATTTTTATTAGATTGAATAAATACATAATAAAATTGTTAAAGTGCAACTTCAATATACATATGTACATATATATCGCTATAAGACCTAAGGCTTTTTAACATATTATAAATATATACATACATATATACGTACACACATGCATGAATATGTATGTACATACATACATACATCATATTTATGGTCTAATAAACGCACGCCATCATCCAAAAATTGCGCCTTCACAATGCCATTAGCTGCTTAAACCTCACAACAAACCCTTGTGAACGCATAAAATGATAACTCAAAGAGCGATCAAAAATGATAAACTCAAAAAATGATCGCTAGCGCAAAAAATTATAAATTCAAACTCAAAGAGTGAATTTACCAGAGAAATTGTACGATAATTCATTTTTGAGTGAATTTATGCATTGAGTTTACCGCCACCGCTATGAGCGATCGATTGCTGTTGTGCTTTAGTTCGCTCGCTATTTGAGTGTTTATACATTTTTCTTTGAATATTTGTTTGTGATATGAGTAGAAGGTATTTTTGAGCGTTCATGAGTGAGTTTTTCCGTACCCTGCCTATTACCTTACAGCGCCCCCAAACTCAGTCATTATAAGTCAGAGAAGATCGTCAGTCAATGTCCATTTTTGTCCATTCCTACCTATCCTTATATGCACCAAAGCAACACCCACACCAAAACTGAAAATTTACTACTCCATTATATTCCCCTTTTTCTCAACCCATGAAAAGTTAATTAATTAATTTCACGATCTGTTACAACTTTTCTTTTATTTATAAGTAATTCAAATTATACTTATTTCTAACGGAAATTCAATTCATTATATATATGTATGAAAGCATGCAAAAAAAATTACTAATTTTTTGTTAATAAGTTCCTATATATATTGGTATCTGATGGATACTTAAACTACAAAAAGAATCTCAAAGCACAAACTTTTGTAGGCGTAGGTATGTAAGTATGTACGCAAAAAGAAATGTCGGTGTATATACTTTTATGTGTGTAAATACCAAGATCAACAAGTATATATAAATATAAGAGAACTCACCTGTTCACCACGGCGATGAAGGTACCCACATGCGCTGCTGCTACTAAGGGAGAGAATTGGCAAATATACGATATCACTATTATTACATACGTACCTACCTACTCGCTTATATTACAATTTTACGTGCTTGTTCTTTAATATTTTTACTTTAGTAATTGTTTGATCACTCGCTCGTGTTTGGGTGCGGCGAGCGAGTCACCACCAATTAAACGCAAAAATATAAATTAATTACAAGGGAAATATAAACAAAATTTGGAACATAATAAGAAAAAAACGGAATATATATATTATATAACTTAAGAGGTGAAATTTAGAAAAAAAAATATAATAGTAAATACAGATAAAATCAGAAATTCTTTGAGGAATCAGTAAACCAAAAGGGAAACAAAAAGAGTGTCGAGCAACAACAACTCGCCGGGAAAGTAATCACACGTGGAAGACGTGTGCAAAAAATTGGTGGTGAAGTAAAAAAAAAAAGGTGTAAAAAAAAAATATGAAGAGAAAGGATAATTAGTTTGTACAAAGAAAGATATCTGGGCTGTAAAAAAATGAATATACTCCTACTGAAACTGAATGCAATGCAAAAAAAAGCGTATATAAGAATGGTAAGCAAAAAGAAATATAAGCGAAAAATAACTATTGCAAAAAAAAAAACAACAAAAAAACTTAAGCATTAAAAAATATCTGTTCGCTGGCGGTCTTTGGTGGAGTCCCCCGCTGCTGCTCGTAACTCGTTGATGCTCCGCGTTATTGGTTCTCTCCCTCTGTGCTCATGCCCATGTTCTCCTTGTTGGAAATTGGTCAAATTAAAGATCTAGTCTAAAAAATTTATGTGTGTCACTTATGTGTAGATATGTATATATGTTTGCGGCTTTAGGCCGCTGAACCCACTCAGCTGTTTGGCTATATTTATTTTTGCAGCTCTAGGCTGGATTTATGTTTTAACTTTCTTCAATTAAAAGTCTTCTACCGCACTACGCACTGTCTTTCTTCTTAAATAAAATTATGTTCTTTCCTTTTTCTTAAATAAAAAAGTCTTTTTATATCTTTTCTTTTTAGTTTTTAATATAGGTCTTTTTATTCAAACGTATCTTAAGTTTACTCTTTTTATATTTTAATTAGTCTATCAAAACTATTCACTTCACTTCACTTTATATTTTTCGTTTTTACTTCACTGCCGGTCGGTTCAACGTTTACTTATAGAATGAATTTCGCAATGGCCGGCCGGCTACTTCATAGCCGTCGCTGCCTGTTTCCATTTTGTTTCAACACCTGTTGTCTGTTCACAATGGGCAACAGGGTTGCCACAAATTGGAAACAGGCAGCGTGACGATTTTATTTTGACTATTTATTTTGATTTTGATTTTAATTTTGATTATTTTAATTTTATTTATTTTACCATTACATCATCCCCCTTTGCGAAAAAAGACTGAAGTCGACAAGTTCATGACGCTTGTAGACTTCATCTTTTTGGGTGATGAATGGATGACGAAAAAAATGAATATCAAATTAATCGTTGAACGTCGCGGCAGATATACCTACTTTAACCTAATTGATTAATTTACTTATTCAATTAATTCTGCTTAACTAATGCTTATGTCTATTATGCTTAGTACTAATTTTTGTGGTACGTGTACACGTACATACTTATTTACTTATATATATATAATTATTAGGTTTTACATATATTTTATTTGGTTTTGAAATTCAGTTCGTGCTTGTATGCTAACTTATTCATAACTATTTCTACTTTATTTCATAAAATAGATTATTTATGACTTTTGGTATTTTTGTACTTATTCTTATGTGCTACTACATTAGTTATTATTATATTTGTTTTTGTATAATTTACAGATGTATTTCTGAATTCCTAAATGTCTCAAAGTGAGATTGAATATATATATATATATATATATATATATATATTTTTATAATTTTACTTTTCTTATGCGGTTTTTGTGTACCGTCTTGTGTTTTTTCTTTGTTTTATCGAAAAATGTTACATTTGCACCGTCTATATTTGTTACTTCGTAGGGACCCTGATAAATATTTTTGTGTTTTTCACGCGGTTCTTTTTGAACTAAAACCATATCGTTTATATTTACCATTATTGGTTGTGCATTTTTATCATATGTGTCTTTATTCCTTATTTTGTGTTTTTCTACTAACTCTTTTGCCAATGCATGGGATTTCTGCATTCGAAACTTCACTTCCTTTGAATAGTCTTCAGCATTATAAATTGGATCGATTTTTTCGCTTTTTAATTCCTTTGGCAATATTGCCTTTTTGCCGAAAACTAATTCAAAAGGAGTGAGTTTATTGTCGAAAACAGTATTTGGCGTCGTGTTATGCCAAAATGTAAAGTATTTTAAATATGTATCCCAATCGTCAAAAGAATCATTTAAATATGCACGTAAGTATTCATTAAAAACTCTATGATTTCGTTCAACGTTACCTACGGTTTCGTGGTGATGCGGTGTTGAAAAATTATGATTAATATTTAGTAAGTTAGTTAAATTTGAGAAAATTTCATTTTTAAACTCTGTGCCTAAATCCGATTTAATAGATTTCATTACCCCGTATATTAAAATAAAACTTTCGAATATTGCTGAAGCGATGGTTTTTGCACTTTTATCTGGTATTTCTATTGTTATTAAGTACTTTGTCAGATCGCAAATCATGGTAAGTGCGAACTTGTTACCATATTTCGACTCTGGCAATGGACCGATGGTGTCAATTACGACAATATCAAAAGGTTTATTAGGGGTAGGAGTTAAAACAATTTCTTCTTTGTTTCCTATTTTAACTTTGTTAAGAAGGCATTTTTCGCATTTTTTAACATAACTAGCTATGTCTTTCGTCATGTTTTTCCAGTAAAATTTGTTTCGTAATTTGGCATATAATTTTTTCGTTCCGCAATGACCTCCAGAGATGGGATCATTGTGATATATTTCAAGTAATTTTAATTTTTGTTCTTGTTCGGTAATTGTTTGTATTGGATCCAATAAAATAATTGTTAACTCTTTTAAAATTGTGTTTCCTCTATTTTTATACTCAGCTGTACTAGTACACAGAGTATTATAGTTTTAATCACATAACGGTGGATTGTAACAGAATGAAATAATCGAGATAGATATAGACTTATATATATCAAAATGATCAGGGTGAAAAGAGAAATCGATTGAGCCATGTCCGTCCGTCCGTCCGTCCGTCCGTCCGTCCGTCCGTCTGTCCGTCCGTCCGTCCGTCCGTCCGTCTGTAAACACTCTAACTCGCGCAAAAATTGAGATATTTTGATGAAATTTGGAACGCAAGTTGGTATCGAGACTGGGACGGTTGGTATTGAAAATGGGCGAAATCGGACCATGACCACGCCCACTTTTCCTATATAGAAAAAATCGGAAATTTGGTATCTCAGCCACTAATATAGCTAGAGTTTTAAAATTTTACCCACGTATTGAGCTCGGGCCCTTATGAAGAAATTTGATGAAGTTTTGGAAAATGGGCGGTGCCACGCCCACTTATTAAGGGTCAAACATTGAAAGTTTTATATGTCATAACTCAGAAACCGTTGAAGATATATCGATGAAATTTGGTACGCGTAATTTGCTTACATAGACAAATGTTTTGACGAAAAATTATCAAAATCGGTTTACGGCCACGCCCACTTTTATATATGTGTATTATAAAGTGACCTAATAAAACCATTTTAAGCGATATCTCTGTCAAATATAAAGATCTATCATTGAAATTTTGTCGCATGAGTCCAACTATGGACATAAAACAAAAAACACAAAAATTTTGGAATATGGGCGGTGCCACGCCCACTTATTAAGGGGCAGACATTGAAAGTTTTATGAGTCATAACTCAGAAACCGTTGAAGATATATCGATGAAATTCGGTACGCGTAATATGATTACTTAGTCAAATGTTTTGGCGAAAAATTATCAAAATCGGTTGACGGCCACGCCCACTTTTATATATAGGAAATATAAGGGGGCCTAATAAAAACATTTTAAGCGATATCTCTGTCAAATATAAAGATCAATCACTGAGATTTTGTGGCAGGAGTCCAACTATGGACATAAAACAAAAACTACAAAAATTTTGGAAAATGGGCGGTGCCACGCCCACTTATTAAGGAGCGAATATTGAAAGTTTAATAAGCCATAACTCAGAAACCGTTAAAGATATATCGATGAAATCTGGTACGCGTGATATATTTACTTAGCCAAATGTGTGGACGAAAAATTACCAAAATCGGTTGACGACCGCGCCCACTTTTATATATGTGTATTATAAAGTGACCTAATAAAACCATTTTAAGCGATATCTATGTGAAATATAAAGATAATTCATTGAAATTTTGTGACATGAGTTTTACAATAGACCGGAAACAAAAAATAAAAAAGTTTGGAAAATGGGCGTGGCACCGCCTCTTTTTAGACAAAGGGATATATGAGATTTCTTAGCCTTTAACTCGACAAATAATTGAGATATTATGACGAAACTTGGTTTATACACTTTTATAACATGTGTTAATAGACACGCAAAAATGTATTGAAATCGGTTTATGACCACGCCTACTTTTTAACAAAGATATTTCTGGAACACCCTTTTGGAATTTGTAACGTGAAGTCTTTGTAACTAAAAGTCATAGAGGGATGAAATTTTGCACTAACAATAATATTTGTATGCTTATTTGGATGATTGATATAAATTTTGAAAATGGGCGTGGCTGCGCCCTGTTTATGCAGCACTCGTTTCATATAAAATACACCCTATATCGAACAAACGCAAACAAACAATGAAAGCATACAGCTGAGTATCTAATGTTCGATTGCACTCGAACTTAGGCTTCCTTACTTGTTAAAGTTTGTAATTGTAATATATTTGAAAATTAAATCATCTTTTGGCCATTCTATTTGCTTAATTTTAAATTTACCGGCTTCTAATTCTAGCCTCGATAGCAAAGTATCGCTTTAAGCCATTTCAATGCTAGGTGATCGGTGATGACCGTGAACGTGTATCCTTCTACGTATTGCCTCATCTTCCTTATTGCCCATACTATGGCCAGACACTCCTTTTCCGTCGCTGAGTAGTTTGTTTCCGCTTTGTTCAATCGGCGGCTTGCATACGCTACTACTCGTTCTTCATCTCCTGCTCCTTGTGTAAGTACTGCGCCAATACCAAAATCGCTTGCGTCCGTTTGTAGGCAAAATCTCTTCGTAAAGTCTGGGCCAGCTAGAATGGGTGCCTGTGTGAGCGCGCTCTTCAACGTTTCGAACGCTACCTGCTGCTGCTCTGCCCATTTCCATTTGCTGCCTTTTCTTAACATCGACGTTACGGGGTGTGAGATGCGTGAAAAATCTGGGACGAACCTCCTATACCATGATACTATCCCTAAAAATCGTCGTAGCTCTCGTAGATTGTGTGGTGGTTTGAGTTCTTTAATCGCCGCGACCTTTTCTGGATCCGTATGAATGCCGTCTTCGCTGACCACGTGCCCTAAGTACTTCAACCTCTTCTTAAAGAACTCGCACTTCTCTGGATTTATCCTCAAATTTGCTTGCCTTAGTCGCCTGAAAACTTCTGATAAATGTTGTCTGTGATCTTCTAATGTCTTACTAGTAATTATTATGTCGTCTAGGTACGCGAACGCGTGTGGTTCTAGCTCTGGGCCGATGACACTATCGAGTGCTTGTTACATTTCTGCTTGCACCGGGTAGAGGTGAGGTGGAGGGCAGGCATGCTTGCAACCCAGGCTAACTCGACGGTGGGTGGATTCTTTTCCACCTCCCCCCCTTACCCACAGAAACATAGACAAAAAAATCATGCCTTAGGAGAAAGAATAGTGGAACGGTGCAAAAGAACTATAGAGAAAGCGATGAAGGAAGAACGGAATTTAGAAACTGTCCCTGCCCAGTCCGATGGAGTCTATCCCACCCTCTTCAGCGTGAACACGCGAAGCCATGGGCGCTGTGCTGACTCCTATTACCTTACAGCGCCCCCAAACTCAGTCATTATAAGTCAGAGAAGAACGTCAGTCAATGTCCATTTTTGTCCATTCCTACCTATTCTTATATGCACCAAAGCAACACCCACACCAAAACTGAAAATTTACTACTCCATTATATTCCCCTTTTTCTCAACCCATGAAAAGTTAATTAATTAATTTCACGATCTGTTACAACTTTTCTTTTATTTATAAGTAATTCAAATTATACTTATTTCTAACGGAAATTCAATTCATTATATATATGTATGAAAGCATGCAAAAAAAATTACTAATTTTTTTGTTAATAAGTTCCTATATATATTGGTATCTGATGGATACTTAAACTACAAAAAGAATCTCAAAGCACAAACTTTTGTAGGCGTAGGTATGTAAGTATGTACGCAAAAAGAAATGTCGGTGTATATACTTTTATGTGTGTAAATACCAAGATCAACAAGTATATATAAATATAAGAGAACTCACCTGTTCACCACGGCGATGAAGGTACCCACATGCGCTGCTGCTACTAAGGGAGAGAATTGGCAAATATACGATATCACTATTATTACATACGTACCTACCTACTCGCTTATATTACAATTTTACGTGCTTGTTCTTTAATATTTTTACTTTAGTAATTGTTTGATCACTCGCTCGTGTTTGGGTGCGGCGAGCGAGTCACCACCAATTAAACGCAAAAATATAAATTAATTACAAGGGAAATATAAACAAAATTTGGAACATAATAAGAAAAAAACGGAATATATATATTATATAACTTAAGAGGTGAAATTTAGAAAAAAAAATATAATAGTAAATACAGATAAAATCAGAAATTCTTTGAGGAATCAGTAAACCAAAAGGGAAACAAAAAGAGTGTCGAGCAACAACAACTCGCCGGGAAAGTAATCACACGTGGAAGACGTGTGCAAAAAATTGGTGGTGAAGTAAAAAAAAAAATATGAAGAGAAAGGATAATTAGTTTGTACAAAGAAAGATATCTGGGCTGTAAAAAAATGAATATACTCCTACTGAAACTGAATGCAATGCAAAAAAAAGCGTATATAAGAATGGTAAGCAAAAAGAAATATAAGCGAAAAATAACTATTGCAAAAAAAAAAACAACAAAAAAACTTAAGCATTAAAAAATATCTGTTCGCTGGCGGTCTTTGGTGGAGTCCCCCGCTGCTGCTCGTAACTCGTTGATGCTCTGCGTTATTGGTTCTCTCCCTCTGTGCTCATGCCCATGTTCTCCTTGTTGGAAATTGGTCAAATTAAAGATCTAGTCTCCAAAATTTATGTGTGTCACTTATGTGTAGATATGTATATATGTTTGCGGCTTTAGGCCGCTGAACCCACTCAGCTGTTTGGCTATATTTATTTTTGCAGCTCTAGGCTGGATTTATGTTTTAACTTTCTTCAATTAAAAGTCTTCTACCGCACTACGCACTGTCTTTCTTCTTAAATAAAATTATGTTCTTTCCTTTTTCTTAAATAAAAAAGTCTTTTTATATCTTTTCTTTTTAGTTTTTAATATAGGTCTTTTTATTCAAACGTATCTTAAGTTTACTCTTTTTATATTTTAATTAGTCTATCAAAACTATTCACTTCACTTCACTTTATATTTTTCGTTTTTACTTCACTGCCGGTCGGTTCAACGTTTACTTATAGAATGAATTTCGCAATGGCCGGCCGGCTACTTCATAGCCGTCGCTGCCTGTTTCCATTTTGTTTCAACACCTGTTGTCTGTTCACAATGGGCAACAGGGTTGCCACAAATTGGAAACAGGCAGCGTGACGATTTTATTTTGACTATTTATTTTGATTTTGATTTTAATTTTGATTATTTTAATTTTATTTATTTTACCATTACATCATCCCCCTTTGCGAAAAAAGACTGAAGTCGACAAGTTCATGACGCTTGTAGACTTCATCTTTTTGGGTGATGAATGGATGACGAAAAAAATTAATATCAAATTAATCGTTGAACGTCGCGGCAGATATACCTACTTTAACCTAATTGATTAATTTACTTATTCAATTAATTCTGCTTAACTAATGCTTATGTCTATTATGCTTAGTACTAATTTTTGTTGTACGTGTACACGTACATACTTATTTACTTATATATATATAATTATTAGGTTTTACATATATTTTATTTGGTTTTGAAATTCAGTTCGTGCTTGTATTCTAACTTATTCATAACTTTTTCCCTTTATTTCATAAAATAGATTATTTATGACTTTTGGTATTTTTGTACTTATTCTTATGTGCTACTACATTAGTTATTATTATATTTGTTTTTGTATAATTTACAGATGTATTTCTGAATTCCTAAATGTCTCAAAGTGAGATTGAATATATATATATATATATATATATTTTTATAATTTTACTTTTCTTATGCGGTTTTTGTGTACCGTCTTGTGTTTTTTCTTTGTTTTATCGAAAAATGTTACATTTGCACCGTCTATATTTGTTACTTCGTAGGGACCCTGATAAATATTTTTGTGTTTTTCACGCGGTTCTTTTTGAACTAAAACCATATCGTTTATATTTACCATTATTGGTTGTGCATTTTTATCATATGTGTCTTTATTCCTTATTTTGTGTTTTTCTACTAACTCTTTTGCCAATGCATGGGATTTCTGCATTCGAAACTTCACTTCCTTTGAATAGTCTTCAGCATTATAAATTGGATCGATTTTTTCGCTTTTTAATTCCTTTGGCAATATTGCCTTTTTGCCGAAAACTAATTCAAAAGGAGTGAGTTTATTGTCGAAAACAGTATTTGGCGTCGTGTTATGCCAAAATGTAAATTATTTTAAATATGTATCCCAATCGTCAAAAGAATCATTTAAATATGCACGTAAGTATTCATTAAAAACTCTATGATTTCGTTCAACGTTACCTACGGTTTCGTGGTGATGCGGTGTTGAAAAATTATGATTAATATTTAGTAAGTTAGTTAAATTTGAGAAAATTTCATTTTTAAACTCTGTGCCTAAATCCGATTTAATAGATTTCATTACCCCGTATATTAAAATAAAACTTTCGAATATTGCTGAAGCGATGGTTTTTGCACTTTTATCTGGTATTGCTATTGTTATTAAGTACTTTGTCAGATCGCAAATCATGGTAAGTGCGAACTTGTTACCATATTTCGACTCTGGCAATGGACCGATTGTGTCAATTACGACAATATCAAAAGGTTTATTAGGGGTAGGAGTTAAAACAAGTTCTTCTTTGTTTCCTATTTTAACTTTGTTAAGAAGGCATTTTTCGCATTTTTTAAGATAACTAGCTATGTCTTTCGTCATGTTTTTCCAGTAAAATTTGTTTCGTAATTTGGCATATAATTTTTTCGTTCCGCAATGACCTCCAGAGATGGGATCATTGTGATATATTTCAAGTAATTTTAATTTTTGTTCTTGTTCGGTAATTGTTTGTATTGGATCCAATAAAATAATTGTTAAATCTTTTAAAATTGTGTTTCCTCTATTTTTAAAGTTTGTAATTGTAATATATTTGAAAATTAAATCATCTTTTGGCCATTCTATTTGCTTAATTTTAAATTTACCGGCTTCTAATTCTAGCCTCGAAAGCAAAGTATCGAAATTCTTTATTTCGTTAGAAAATTCAAAATCAAGTAAAATTGTTCTTTTATGTTTTATATGTGCGCATATTCTTAAAAATTGTTTGTTATTTTTATCATGAAATATTGTGGATCTGATACGAGGAATTTTGTTTGAAAAATTATGAGTGAATTTATCGTATACGTTTAATGTTTGTATTTTTTCGCTTAAATCGGTATTTTCGCTTGCACTGGTTTTCTCCTTTTTCTTAGTCATAGCCCTAGTCTGAACTGCAAGTATATTTTTTGTTGAGTCTTTTATTTCGCCAATGGTGATACGCGAAAGTGCATCGGCACCTACATTGGATTTTCCTTTTATATACTCTATAGTAAAATTGTATTCTGCCAATTCAAGTCTAATTCTCGAAAGTTTTGAAGATGGGTCTTTCATATTGAATAAATAGACTAAAGGCCTGTGGTCAGATTTTACTATAAAATGATTTCCATATACGTACGGTCTAAATTGTTTGATGGCAAAATAAATAGGTAATAACTCTAACTCAATGATCGCTTTCTTTTGTTCTGCATTATTAAAAGATTTTGAAGCATAGCAAATAGGTAAATCGTTGCCTTGTTGATTTTGGCTTAGTATTGCTCCACATCCAGTTTTTGAAGCATCTACTGTGATGATAAACTGTTTGGAAAAATCTGGGTATTGTAATAGTTTAGGTGACATTAGGGATGCTCTTAATGCATCAAAGGCTTCATCACATGTTTTGTCCCAATTAAATTCGACTCTTTTTCTACTCAATTTATTTAAAGGTGCTGCCAGAGATGCAAAATTCGGAATAAAACGTCTGTAGTAGTTCGCAAAAGCGACGAAACGTCTTACAGCGTCTTTGTCTGTTGGTTTTGTATATTTCCTAATTGCATCTATTTTTGAATCGTCTGGTAACAAACCTTTAGCTGAACATTTGTGACCTAAAAATGTCACTTCGGGTCTAAGAAAATTACATTTATTTGGATTGAGTTTTAGATTGAAGGATCTGCAAGTGTCGAATACTTTGGTCAAGTTTTTTATGTGATGTGATTCGTTACAGCCAATGACAATAATGTCATCTACTAGAGCTGATGATACCCGTGTACCCGGGTAATGCCCGGGTACCCGGGTTTTTCGGGTATTGCCCGGGTACCCGGGTATTGTCCGGGTGCCCGGGTACCCGGCCCATTTACTACCCGGGCAGCCGGGTAATGCCCGGGTACCCGGGTACCCGGGCATTCTTGTTGATGCCGGCTAATGCGACAAACGCTGCTTACCACAATGGGCCGCTCGTTTATGGATGAACGAGAAATGTACATATGTAGCGATGTTTGGATGTTCAGACGTTTGCTTTTGTTCCTCAAAAACGAGAATTTATCGATAACTGAGTTATCGGTCAAAATCTGATTGCACAAAAACCTTAACATTACCTTACAATATGGGTATCAAACGAAAGGGGATGGCCCCAGGTTTCATTTGAACTTCGATATATTTCGATAAATTTATCGATAACTGAGTTATCGGTCAAAATGCGATTGCACAAAAACCTTAATATTACCTTACAATATGGGTATCAAACGAAAGGGGATGGCCCCAGGTTTCATTTTAACTTGGATATATTTCGATAAATTTATCGATAACTGAGTTATCGGTCAAAATCTGATTGCACAAAAACCTTAACATTACCCTACAATATGGGTATCAAACGAAAGGGGATGGCCCCAGGTTTCATTTGAACTTCGATATATTTCGATAAATTTATCGATAACTGAGTTATCGGTCAAAATTCGATTGCACAAAAACCTTCATATTACCCTACAATATGGGTATCAAACGAAAGGGGATGGCCCCAGGTTTCATTTTAACATCGATATATTTCGATAAATTTATCGATAACTGAGTTATCGGTCAAAATTCGATTGCACAAAAACCTTAATATTACCCTACAATATGGGTATCAAACGAAAGGGGATGGCCCCAGGTTTCATTTGAACTTCGATATATTTCGATAAATTTATCGATAACTGAGTTATCGGTCAAAATTCGATTGCACAAAAACCTTAATATTACCCTACAATATGGGTATTAAACGAAAGGGGATGGCCCCAGGTTTCATTTTAACATCGATATATTTCGATAAATTTATCGATAACTGAGTTATCGGTCAAAATCCGATTGCACAAAAACCTTAATATTACCTTACAATATGGGTATCAAACGAAAGGGGATGGCCCCAGGTTTCATTTGTACTTCGATATATTTCGATAAATTTATCGATAACTGAGTTATCGGTCAAAATCTGATTGCACAAAAACCTTAACATTACCCTACAATATGGGTATCAAACGAAAGGGGATGGCCCCAGGTTTCATTTGAACTTCGATATATTTCGATAAATTTATCGATAACTGAGTTATCGGTCAAAGACCTAATTTTGTACGATATATCGACCAAATTTTTTGTGTCACTTTATATACTTTTGTTGTAGAAACTAAGCACGTTTTATGCCAAAAAAGCAGTACTATATTAATTTGAACTCTTTCCTATATAATACAGCCAGAAATATCATAATCTTTGTAAATATGTTCTGAGAAAAAAACCCGCATGTAGCACAGTACACGTGATGGAAGTTAACTTATTACATTAAGACCAGCCACAAATGACAGCAGAAAACGCGCAGAACTTGGGCAGGCAGAAAACGCCGGTTTACAAAAACCCTCGATTTCCCTGTACTTCTGCCAATGGGCACACATGAAGACGCGCGTTTCTATGGCTTTCTGCCCAAGTTCTGCGCGTTTTCTGCCGTCATGTGTGGCTGGTCGAAGAGTAATTATAACGAAAAAATCTGAAGTAAAATGACGTCTAAGCTTGTTACTTTGTTTTGCTTTTATTAAATTTTTTAAACCATGTTAAATTAATCCAAAATGAAGTAAGATATCCTATACAAATAAAACGCTTATGGTTTCAGACAAATCGCAAAAAATAGCATACCTTTGACCCATATCTGGGTGCCCGACCTAGGAATAATAATCAGTACATCCTACGTGAAAGACCTGCACAACACCTTTCAGGAGCATCCCATGGGAAATGGTAAATTTGTCCCGTACAAACATTTCGATTTCTCACACATATACCAGTTTTTAAAATGCAAGCTTCTCCTTTTGTTTAGAAATTAGCCACACAATATTGATGAACCAGAAACTTTGTTTGATAACACTGGATCACAAAATGAAATTTTTTGTCTGTACTTTGGACGTGACCATCCTATCTATATGTAAAATCGGTCGCTGATTCCGAAAATCGGGCTCATTTTTAATTCTATGGGAAGGTTTTTGAGATATCGGCAATTTACCGTTATTTGGCCACTGGCTCCACTTAATCCTGTATACCTTTTTAACGCATTGAGCTATCTTCCTTGGAGTGACACTCAACGAAAGAAAATTAAATTTCCTTTTCATCGCTGCTATAATATTTTTCTGTAACTCTTATAGTTTCTGAAATATTGACGATTCAATTTGAATTTTTTCGATTTTTTACGATTTTTTGAAGAAAAAGTTGAATTTGTCAGGCAATATCTTTTAAACCAATGTCTTCACCTTCGGTTTTACTCCTTTACATGAAGCTCCATTCTATTGGGAAAAATATAAGCTATCAACGAAGAAAATCCATGGTAAAATGGAAAAGTTATAGGCGATCAAGTAAATACATCCAAGTCGCGCAATGCCTCTGCACGGGTATATTCTATGCATGTTATACCAATCTGCAGTAGCAGCACATTGGCAGCGCAGTAGATAAAAGCCCATTTACGGGTATAACAATATTTCAGAAACTATAAGAGTTACAGAAAAATGTTGTAGCAGCGATGAAAAGGAAATTTAATTTTCTTTCGTTGAGTGTCACTCCAAGGAAGATAGCTCACTGCGTTAAAGAGGTATACAGGATTAAGTGGAGCCATTGGCCAAATAACGGTAAATTGCCGATATCTCAAAAACCTTCCCATAGAATTAAAAATGAGCCCGATTTTCGGAATCAGCGACCGATTTTACATATAAATAGGATGGTCGCGTTCAGAGTATTTTTTGGCTGTAGAGCAGTGTAACCTTTTGGCTTGTCGGTAAATTGTAAATATTTATACCATTTGTCCCGTACATACAATGTAAAAAATTACATTACATCATTTTTAGTTCATTTGGAATAACCTTATTTCTAATATTTTTTCTCTTTGAATAAAACTTGATATTAGTGCTACCACATTTACTTTTTTATTTTTTTCTAATACAAATAAGTAATTTGCCAAAAATTGCTCCTGGTTCGCATAAACCAAGGATCATGGTAGACCAGCCCTCTCCCGTACAAACACATAACTATTTTAAGATTTTTCATACATACACGAATATTTCAAAAGCAAGTTTCTGCTTTTAATAAGTTTTATCAAACAGTAATAATGCACCAGATATTCTGTTAACATTTTGGTGTGCCTTTACTTCAAATCGAAAACTGTAAAAATTCGTACAATTTGTCCTGTAAAAACCTTCATTTGATACCAATATTGCTCAGAAATATTCCGTGGTTAACCAATACCCGGATTCTAGAAATTGCCATCGCTAAATGAGATCGCCATCCCCATTCGTTTGATACCCATATTGTAGGGTAATATTAAGGTTTTTGTGCAATCACATTTTGACCGATAACTCAGTTATCGATAAATTTATCGAAATATATCGAGGTTAAAATGAAACCTGGGGTCATCCCCTTTCGTTTGATACCCATATTGTAGGGTAATATTAAGGTTTTTGTGCAATCAGATTTTGACCGATAACTCAGTTATCGATAAATTTATCGAAATATATCGAAGTTCAAATGAAACCTGGGGCCATCCCCTTTCGTTTGATACCCATATTGTAAGGTAATATTAAGGTTTTTGTGCAATCACATTTTGACCGATAACTCAGTTATCGATAAATTTATCGAAATATATCGAAGTTCAAATGAAACCTGGGGCCATCCCCTTTCGTTTGATACCCATATTGTAGGGTAATATTAAGGTTTTTGTGCAATCGAATTTTGACCGATAACTCAGTTATCGATAAATTTATCGAAATATATCGATGTTAAAATGAAACCTGGGGCCATCCCCTTTCGTTTGATACCCATATTGTAGGGTAATATTAAGGTTTTTGTGCAATCGAATTTTGACCGATAACTCAGTTATCGATAAATTTATCGAAATATATCGAAGTTCAAATGAAACCTGGGGCCATCCCCTTTCGTTTGATACCCGTATTGTAGGGTAATATTAAGGTTTTTGTGCAATCGAATTTTGACCGATAACTCAGTTATCGATAAATTTATCGAAATATATCGATGTTAAAATGAAACCTGGGGCCATCCCCTTTCGTTTGATACCCATATTGTAGGGTAATGTTAAGGTTTTTGTGCAATCAGATTTTGACCGATAACTCAGTTATCGATAAATTTATCGAAATATATCGAAGTTCAAATGAAACCTGGGGCCATCCCCTTTCGATTGATACCCATATTGTAGGGTAATGTTAAGGTTTTTGTGCAATCAGATTTTGACCGATAACTCAGTTATCGATAAATTTATCGAAATATATCGAAGTTCAAATGAAACCTGGGGCCATCCCCTTTCGTTTGATACCCATATTGTAAGGTAATATTAAGGTTTTTGTGCAATCACATTTTGACCGATAACTCAGTTATCGATTAATTTATCGAAACATATCGAAGTCCAAATGAAACCAGAAGCCATCTCCTTTCGTTTGATACTCATATTGTACGATCTTTCTATACATACGGAGTCTTTAAAATTTCATTTCTAACAGTTTCGAGGCCGCCCGGGTACCCGGGTAATTTTTCGATGCCCGGCTACCCGGGCCGAACGGGCCTGCCCGGGTAATAAAAAACCCGGGTACCCGGGCATTACCCGGGTACCCGGGTATCTCATTACCCGGGTCAAATCATCAGCCCTATCATCTACATAAAGAAAAGCTATGTTAGATGGTACGCCTGAAAATGCAATAGTCATCATTCTTGAAAACGAGTTTGGTGCAATATTTAAACCAAATGGCAATACTTTCCATCTATAAGCTCCGCGATCAGTAGAGAATGAAGTTATATCACGTGAATCAACATGTAAAGGTATTTGGTGAAATCCAGAAAAAAGGTCTAAAGTTGAGAAATATGTGGCTCTGCCAAGATTGTCTAAAATATCGTCGATTCGTGCTAGTGGAAATTTGTCAGCTATTAGCTTCTTGTTAACTGCACGAAAATCAACACACATTCTGTAAGCTTTTTCACCATTAACTTTCTTTTTGGGAACTAATATAAGAGGACTGTTATAGTTTGAATAACTTTCTTCAATTAAATCATTATCTAATAATTTTGTTACTTGCTTGTTTATTTCCTCTCGTTGAGAATATGGTAAACGATAGTTTTTCACGTACACCGGCTCGGTGTCAGTTACACGTAGTTTTTGCTCATAAAAATTATTTAATGTCATTTTGTCGTTATTAAGTGCGAATATGTCAGCATATTGTATGCAAAGGTCTAAAAGTTCAGATGGATAATTTTTAGGAAATTGATTTTTCAAAATTGAAGTGAGCTCGTTAATACGTTTCTCATCTGCGTTTGTTTTATTAATAACATAGACGTGATAATTTGATAGTTTTTCTGTCCGAATGGAATTTTTATTTACGAATTGTATGTCATTTGTGGTATTGATTAATTTTATGACTGGGTTATCTGAATTTGTAATGCATCTTGCTGTAAATACACCTTTTTGTATTTCCTGAGATTCAACGAAAAGTGGAGTCGTTGAGTGACCTAAGTCAAAAATTCGAAAAACTTCACACCTTGGTGGTATAATACACATATCACTTTCTGTTCCGTGAAGGATTGGCATATTGACTCTTTCATTATTTGCCCAGAATGAGATGCTATTATTGGAATAATTTATAACGCATTTGTTATATTTGAGAAAGTCTTTACCCAGTATACCATCTGATGGGATATTGAAATCATCATTTACCACATGTAAATTATGTCCGATGGGAATGTTTGAGAAATGTAAGTCTATGTTTATTTTACCTAAAGTAGAAACAGTGTTTGATGTCACGCCAGTGATGTTAACTATATCGTCTGTATTAATGGGAATATTCTTATTGAGACTTGAAACTTTAATCAAAGAAATATCAGCTTGTGTATCTAGTAAAAATGTGCGTAATTTGTTAGATCCGGTTATATAAATTTCGACAAAGTCCGAGTAATTTAGATTCAAACAAAAAATATTTTTCGCATTTAATCGCTTATCTCTGCGTCGTCCCTCAGTGTTCGCTGCTGAGGGGCTTCCGCGTTTAAAGCGCGAACATTTGTGTTATTTCGCGTATTTGGATTTCCGCTGTTGTTGTTGGTTCTGTTTCCTGACCTATCTTGATTGTTGTTGTTATTACGCGAGTTGTTATTGCCTCGATTGTCGTTATTTTGCCGATAATTGTTGTTTTGTCTATTTTGGTTGTTGTTGTTATACCTACTGGTGTTATTGTTGTACCTATTAAAGTTATTATTGTTGTTGTTGTTGAACCTATTATAGTTATTGTTGTTGTATCTATTGAAATTACTATTATTGTTGTATCTACTGAAATTATTGTTATTGTTATTACGAAAATTGTTGTTATTGGGAAATCTTGAGCGAAAAGCTAAAACTTGTCTCTCTGTCGCCTGATTATTTTGTTCTACGATCATCTTTGCTACTACGTCTTTTGCATCAGTGAAGGAAGTCGATGCCAAAATTGCTTTCACTAAGTCAGAGCGCGTATTTAATCTGCAAACATTTACTGATTGCTCGACTGCCATTTCGTGCGCTTTAGCCTTCGACATGCCTTCAATTATTAGAGATCGCTCTAAAGCGTCAGCCAGTTCTTCTACACGTTTTGCAAAATCTGTTAAGTTATTATTTGAAACTCTGAGTGAAGCTATTTTCCCTGCAACTACCTTGGAATTGTCCGGTTTAATACGAATTCTCAGCGCGTCTTTAATATCTTGCATTGACGTTACATTAGTCGGAATTGCTTCCCGTGCTTTTCCTTCAAGTTTCGATTTGACAAAAGACATAAGAGTTGTCTCAAGGTTTGTTTCTGTTAGACCTTCTATTAATTCAATTTTGTCTAGGAAGGACTCTAATGCTAATGGATCGCCATTGTAGTTTTCTCTGATTATAGGTGCGCACATCGCAATAAAATTTTTCTTCTGTTCTGGGGTAGCCATTTCTATTGTTTGTGTATTGGAAAAATTAGAGAATTCTGTATGAGTTGTATGTCTGGATTCGAAACCAAGAAAATCTTCAGCTAATGAAATAGAACAGGTGGGGTTTACGGTATCAGTTATGGATTCGCCGGTTGATTGAGCGTCGGAAAATTCTTCTTCTGTATCTGTGTCAGAGCAAATGACGTCAGCTTTAATTAACTCAGAAAAATATTTTGGTACTTTTACTCTGCACTTAATTACCAAAAAGCAATCGATAATTTGTTTTCTACAACGCGTTAAATTTTTAATCACTGACTCAGGCTTAACTTCCATTTCTATTGTTTGTGTATTGGAAAAATTAGAGAATTCTGTATGAGTTGTATGTCTGGATTCGAAACCAAGAAAATCTTCAGCTAATGAAATAGAACAGGTGGGGTTTACGGTATCAGTTATGGATTCGCCGGTTGATTGAGCGTCGGAAAATTCTTCTTCTGTATCTGTGTCAGAGCAAATGACGTCAGCTTTAATTAACTCAGAAAAATATTTTGGTACTTTTACTCTGCACTTAATTACCAAAAAGCAATCGATAATTTGTTTTCTACAACGCGTTAAATTTTTAATCACTGACTCAGGCTTAACTGAAATGCGAATTTATATGTGATAAAATTTGATTGTATGTCCGGATTAGGTCTTCTCTGTATTCGTCTAACTTTTCTTGCTTTGTTGTAACACGTCGCCCAGTGTTTAAAATACGTTTAGTAATTTTATTAAAATTTAACCGAAATTCTTTTAATTGATTGTTGAAATCTGACATCTGATAAATATCCAGTAATGAGAAAAAATTTAAAATTTGTATCCAAGAATTTAGAAAAAAAAAATTATTTACCTATTGTGGTTCCAATCCGAAATTGTATGTGAAATGTTGAATAATAAATGTTGAAATTTCCAAAATATTTAAAAAATATGCTTAATAATTCCGATGTCCAAATTTTCTGACTGAAAATTATATAGAAATGTTAGTAACATGCATGACATGTTAGTAAGCAAAAGTAGCAACTGGGTATAGGATGACCATTGGGTTGTTTCCATGTACAACAAAAGACTTTAGTTATTTTCATAAATTGTAATTTTAATTTTTCCAAAAAAAATTGTATCAGGAATCTAATTTAATTATAAATATCAGTTAAGAAATCTGTAAATTATTGCATTTACATATACCAGGCTTATGTGAAAAAATCTGTATACACATACATACATATGCGTATTAGGGTGGATCGACAAAATGCAAAACAAAATTTGGAAAAAGCTCAAAGTGGCTGAAAACTTTAATTAAAATTGCTGGTATTAAATGGAGTTAAATTTTACGTATATATGTATGTGTAAATTGATTTTGAAATATTGATTTGAAAAATTTGGTACAAACTGTACAATTTATGAATATGTTTGAATATGGGAAAAATTAGACGAATTATCAAATGGACGAAAAGCAAGTTGAAATGTGAAATATCAGGTATTATTACGGACGCACCGTTTCAAAGCAAAAAGAAATATATTTTTATACTCAGCTGTACTAGTACACAGAGTATTATAGTTTTAATCACATAACGGTGGATTGTAACAGAATGAAATAACCGAGATAGATATAGACTTATATATATCAAAATGATCAGGGTGAAAAGAGAAATCGATTGAGCCATGTCCGTCCGTCCGTCCGTCCGTCCGTCTGTAAACACTCTAACTCGCGCAAAAATTGAGATATTTTGATGAAATTTGGAATGCAAGTTGGTATCGAGACTGGGACGGTTGGTATTGAAAATGGGCGAAATCGGACCATGACCACGCCCACTTTTCCTATATAGAAAAAATCGGAAATTTGGTATCTCAGTCCCTAATATAGCTGGAGCGATAAAATTTTACCCACATGTTGAGCTCAGGCCCCTATGAAGAAATTTTATGAAATTTTGGAAAATGGGCGGTGCCACGCCCACTTATTAAGGGTCAAACATTGAAAGTTTTATGAGTCATAACTCAGAAACCGTTGAAGATATGTCGATGAAATTTGGTACGCGTGATTTACTTACTTAGGCAAATGTTTTGACGGAAAATTGTCAAAATCGGTTGACGGCCACGCCCACTTTTATATATGTGTATTATAAAGTGACCTAATAAAAACATTTTAAGCGATATCTCTGTCAAATATAAAGATCTATCACTGAAATTTTGTGGCATGATTCCAACTATGAACATAAAACGAAAACCACAAAAATTTTGGAAAATGGGCGGAGCCACGCCCACTTATTAAGGAGCAAACATTGAAAGTTTTATGAGTCATAACTCAGAAACCGTTGAAGATATATCGATGAAATTTGGTACGCATGATATATTTACTTAGGCAATTGTGTGGACGAAAAATTACCAAAATCGGTTGACGACCACGCCCACTTTTATATATGTGTATTATAAAGTGGCCTAATAAAAACATTGTAAGCGATATCTTTGTCAAATATAAAGATAATTCATTGAAATTTTGTGACATGAGTTCCACAATAGACCGGAAACATAAAATAGACAAATTTTGGAAAATGGGCGTGGCACCGCCTCCTTTTGGACAAAGGGATATACGTGATTTATTAGCCTTTAACTCGACAAATAATTGAGATATTATGACGAAACTTGGTTTATACACTTTTATAACTTGTGTTAATAAACACGCAAAAATTAATTGAAATCGGTTTATGACCACGCCTACTTTTTAACAGATATTTCTGGAATACCCTTTGGGAGTTTGTAACGTGACATCTTTGTAACTAGAAGTCATAAAGGAATTAATTTTTGCACAAAGAATAATATTGATATGCTTAGTTGGATGACTGATAAAAATTTAGAAAATGGGCGTGGCTACGCCCACTTTATGCAGCACTCGCTTTATATAAAGTACACCGTGTTTCCATCAAACGCAAACAAACAATGAAAGCATACAGCTGAGTATCTAATGTTCGATTCCACTCGAACTTAGGCTTCCTTACTTGTTATGTACTGGTATACATAAGTAACGGACGCACCGTTTTATAGCAAAAAAAATCGTTGTTGTTTACCGTGACGGCTGCACCGTTGCACTACAAAAAGAGTTATGTTTTACGTGACGGCCGCACCGTTTCACTAGCAAAAAAAGTATGATTATTTTACGTGTCGGCCGCACCGTTCCACTACAAAAAGAAATTTTTATATATGTATGTTTCTACGGACGCACCGTTTTTCTTACAAAAACATTTTTATATATATGTATAAATTATTTAAATGTTATGTGTTTATATGCATATGCATGCACACATACGGACGCACCGTTTTCGCAAAAATTAAAAAATTTATATGTGTAAATATGTAATTCAAAACATAGCAAGACTGTAAGGATATGAAAAGTTTTCGACTGTATGTATATAACTCAAAGTACAGCACGACTGTATGTATTTAAATGCATATACATACATACATATATGTACATACGTATATACCGACAAACCGTTTTGACATTTACCGCGAAACTGTATCAATTCTATGTATGTATTACGGTCGCACCGTTTAATTGCAAAAAAATGAAAAATGCATACATATCTACATATGCCTATCTACTCATACTAATTATACATATGTACATCTAATGCTTACTCGCTGCTAGCTGCTGCTGCCGGTCTTTTTCGCCAAAAAATTTGCTCAGCCCAATGTGTGGTTGTGTATGTCTGTATGTTTCGCCAAACTGTGCCCATATAATATGTTCATATAAAGTGATTGCGTATTTGCTGTTGTTGTAGACACCTGTTTTGCCAATGCTGTACATCTGTTTGATTACCCCACTGTGGTACTTATTGCAGCTTTTGTGCTTCGGCTCGTCTCTTGCATTTTATGTATGTATCGCGGCTTGCATATTGCGCCATATGTATGTATATATTCGGAACCGGATTATGTAGATATGTATTGGTCTTATATGGATAACGGCCAATTTTTTTTCGGTTGGGTGGCGTCACCCGTGGCCCGTTATTCGGAACCGCTATAAATTTTTCACCGCAATTATTACCAAACTTTCTGAAGTTGTTTCAAAATTTCAATTAATACCAACTTTTTGAAGTTGTTTCAAAATTCAGTTGCTTCCAAAAAAAGTTGTTTGTCACCGCCAAAGTAATTGATACCAAACCTTTTTATAGCTGTTGTTAAAGTTGATCGTTGCTCAAAATGCCATAAATATATGTAGATGTTTTATGTTGCTAGCGGCTGTTTGTTGTAGTTAGCGGCTGTTTCCATGGTGGTATACATATATACATATGTATATGTATGTATGCACATAAATTCGCCAGCATTTTAGATTATAAAGATGATTATTTTTTTTTTTTTTTGGATTTTTAATTTTTTTTTTTTTTTTTTTGTAGGTTTTTCTTATTTTGAATTTTTTTTTTGTATTTTCGTATTTTATATTTTTTTTTTGAATTTTTGTATTTTATATTTTTTTTTTTTTTTTTTTTTTTTTCAATTAAATCGACTTCATGTCGTATTATTTTTTTTTTTTTTTTTTTAACAAAATTTTAATAAATTTTTATTTTCGTTTTCATTATTTTTGTTTTCCGATTGGCGAAGGTGGCCTCATGTGCCTAGCCATATTTTTCGCCTTTGCAGGCCCACTGTGTTCGGTCGCCATTTAACTTTCTTCAATTAAAAGTCTTCTACCGCACTACGCACTGTCTTTCTTCTTAAATAAAATTATGTTCTTTCCTTTTTCTTAAATAAAAAAGTCTTTTTATATCTTTTCTTTTTAGTTTTTAATATAGGTCTTTTTATTCAAACGTATCTTAAGTTTACTCTTTTTATATTTTAATTAGTCTATCAAAACTATTCACTTCACTTCACTTTATATTTTTCGTTTTTACTTCACTGCCGGTCGGTTCAACGTTTACTTATAGAATGAATTTCGCAATGGCCGGCCGGCTACTTCATAGCCGTCGCTGCCTGTTTCCATTTTGTTTCAACACCTGTTGTCTGTTCACAATGGGCAACAGGGTTGCCACAAATTGGAAACAGGCAGCGTGACGATTTTATTTTGACTATTTATTTTGATTTTGATTTTAATTTTGATTATTTTAATTTTATTTATTTTACCATTACAATGTTAAATCTCTGTAGCCGAACTGTAGATTGGTTGCCCAAGGAAAATTCTGTTGTTTGTATGTATGCAGGTATATGTACTATTGATGGATTTAGGTAGATTTATTTGTATGGCTTTTTAGTGCTGTGATTTTTGTATTAGCCGGGTCTTTGTGTTATTGTTGTAATTAATGTGTTTGTGTAATAGGCGGAGTAGCTGGATGACTTTGTGGTTGTTGTAATTGTTAAATGTGTATACGGTGATTAGATGTACTGTGGATTTCTAAGTGGCTATTGGTATGATGTGGTGGTAGTTGGATGCTGATGTGATTGTTATAATTGTAGAAATTGTATGTCCGGTGAATGTATATGTATATATGTAATTGTTGTATGTGTGAGTTGATGCACCAAAACTTGGAGGAGGTCCTTTGTGGCGACCTAGAACAACACAAAAAGGAAATATATGTATATATGCATATATCTGTGGCTATTTGCAATAACCGCTTAACTGAAAAAAAATTTCGGGATAAACTACTTTTTATATTTAAGAGAAAGGCGTTTCTTACAAACTCACAACAGTGGGTCAACAATTACAAATTCTTAACCGATGGCTATCCACAATTCTACGATTTAGCCAAAGTTTATGAAGGAATTTAATTGAGTACATACATATGTATATACCTATATTTTGGCTGTTATAGCAAATTTAGTATTCCCTAATAAGTTATAAGTATGGAGATTTTACAGAAATATAGCGTTTAAAAAGGGGACTTAAGCGGTTATTTCTATTTCCACAGACATACATATGTATATTCGCTAGTCGCATCTACATATGTGCATACCGCTTACAAATCTACATATACCTACAAATGTGATTCTTCGACTTACCTCCGGTTCCTAATGGTGCAGTTGGATGTCTTTCCTTGGTGGGAGATGGTGGTTAAGGTGCTGATTGTTGGGATGGGGAATATACCCTCTTTTAGTACACACTTATTTTTTTTTTTTTTTTTTTCAGAAAAAAGGAAGTATGTAGTTAATTTGTTTTTGTTTTTTTCTTTATGAAACGCTTTCTCTGTTTCTGTAAAAAATATTAAAATTCTTATTCATAAAAAAATTAAAACAGATTTTAACACTTGTGCAAAGTGACAATCTTATACAATCTTAAATTTTAAGAGCTTTATAAATCCAGTTTTTTTATTTTTTTCCTTTTGAATACGAGAATCCTTAATTACTAATTATATATAATATTTTTTTTTTTTTTTTTTGCAATAAAATTAATTGAAATCACTAAAAGCACTGCTTATTTTACACACAAAACACATTTCACTTCACCTTTCGGCACTTTCACTAAACACAACTTCACAACTTTTTTTTCTACTGCTCACTTTAAATTGACCCGACCGCAACTTTTCTATTATGACCCGTTGGCCACATTAAACGCCCTCTTATAGAGGGTTGGACAAACGGACAAGCAACACGAATTAACTGTCCCCTTATGTATTTAATAAACGTTACTTTCTTTCGTGAAAGTGAGTAATGTCCATATATGGACAAACATAAAGCCAATCGTAACTTCAGGTTCGATCCCTGGCTTAGAGACACATACACACAGATACCACTTTGACTCTTCTGTTACTAACATTTACGCTGTTCGAAACTTAACATTGACACTGTAGAATTACATACCTATGTTACAGATACGTCGTAACAGGCTCGCTACCGTCGATGGTGCCTGCAACATGGAACGTGTGCGTAAAAAAGTTCATACGCGGCCTTTCCTAGCTTCACCTAACGTGTGGCCTCGACCCATGACCTAAAGCCGGGCAGTTATAGCTTCCCATTCTACTACTAACTACAACTCGAATCATATTACTAAGTTACCAGCGTTAAGTTTGTTTATACTCATGCAAGTACACGTCAATTTTCAGCAACACGACTATATCACAGTTGAAACTATAACTAATGGTCAAGTTGATAAAATAAATAAATAATTGCATAAATAATTACAAAAAATAAATATAAACCTACGTACATAAATAAATAAATAAATAAATAATTAATTAAATAAATAAATAAAAAGTCATTAAATAAATAATTAAATAATTAATTAAAGAAATAAATAAGTCAATAAATATAACAGGTTTGAATATCCGGTAAGTCAATATATATGTATATAAAAATATCACAGATCAAAATATCATTGGTAGACTAAGTATGTATCTGCACGGTTGCAGATATCCATACCAATCTAATAACTAAAATATCACAGGTAAGAAAAATATAAGAAAATATCACAGATAGCCTTAATGTCATAAAAATAAAGTTAATAGTCAAGAATATAAAGATAAATACTGTTTCGTCAATATATTTGATATCCGTACAATAGGTACTTCGTCTAGTGCACATCTACATACGTACAAACATGTATCTAACACTACATGTATAACAAAAACAACATATTACTAACGTAAAACGTACAACATCTAAGCTACAAAAATATCTTTAGCGTGGTATACCCCGATTTTCTTCCCACTCATGTCTCCAAGCTCATACATCGAGTTTCCAATTACTTTTAAGACAACGCATTTCACTTGCTTTGGGGCAAGTTTGGCGTTGTAGTTGTCAATCTGTGAGCTTTGCTTGAAGTTACGGCGGTATACCACTTGTCCTACATTAAATTTCACTTCTCTACTCCTAGTGTTATAAACTTTGGCACTACGCTCGTGAGCCAACTTCAATTCCTTAATAATTTTATCTCGGAGAAGTTGCAGATTATCTCTGCCACTGATAACTTCGCAGTCGGCGTCCCTAATTGCTCCGAGTTTCCTATATAATTCATATGATGCTGCGTGTTGTATCATTGGTACACCAAATAGTGCAGCATATGGCGATCTACCAATGGCGGAGTGTGTAGCACTGCGTAAAGCAAATGCGGCATCACTTACGTAGTGATCCCAGTTCTTTTGGTGCTCTTTGATATACGATCTCAAAATCTGTAGCACCGACCGATTTACCCTTTCTGCGGCATTACCCTGAGGTGAGTAAAACGCAGTTTTAATATGGTTAGTTCCATACTTATTGACAAAGGATTTAAAGGACTCAGACACAAATTGTTTACCGTTATCGGAGTGTATATACTCCGGTACTCCAAAAATATGAAAAACTTCATGTTCTAAATATTTTACTACCTCAGCCGCAGTGGCTCTTCGCATCGGTTTTAAAAACACAAATTTAGAGAAGTGATCCAGACATATAAACAAATACACATTACCACTGGACGTACGTGGATAAGGACCCATAAAATCTATATACAAACGCTGAAAAGGTCGCTCAGTGATATGTTGTTTACCCATCGTCGGCTTCTTAAAAGCGTTTTGTGTTTTATTACCTTTACATATTTCGCAGTCATTAATGTACTCCTGCACGTCATTAACCATACCTGGCCAAAAATATTTTTCTCTAATTTTATATAGAGTTTTGTGTATGCCACCATGACCTGACGATGGTGATGTATGAGCTGACTCTACAAGACCCTGCCGCAACTCAGTTGGCACCCAGAGCTTCCAGGCGTGGTCCTCTTGAGTCACGTCTCCCCGGTTAAATTGCGTTCGTTTGTAAACAAATCCGTCCGAGATACAAAGGTCTGGTAGTTTCGTTTTGTTTTCAGTCACTGTTCTTTTCAGTTCATCGTATTCTGTCGTCGAGAAAAATGGTGAGTCTAGACATACATCTAAAATGCGTTCGTTTGTCATTATTTCGTCCATGTCGATTCTCGATAGCGCATCCGGCACAACGTTTTGTGAACCCTTACGGTGTTCGATATCGAAGTCGTACGCCTGCAGTTTTAAGCTCCACCTCGCGAGTCGGCCAGCCAAATCCTTTTGGTTCATCAACCACTTCAGACTTGCGTGGTCGGTGATGACCGTAAACGGCAATCCTTCGACATAAGGGCGGAAGCGTTTGATGCTTAATACTGCAGCATAACACTCCAATTCTGTTATAGTATAGTTGCGTTGTGCTCGGTTCAGTTTTGCAGACATGTATGCAATTGGGCGTTCGTTCTGGTCGTCGTCTAATTGAAATAGTACTCCCCCCACTCCGTCAGTCGATGCGACACATTGTATGTAAAATCGTCTGTTGAAGTCAGGGTGAGTCAGCACTGGAGCCGATATGAAGCTCTGCTTTAAGCTTTCAAACGCCAGCTTTGCTTCTTCTGTCATAGTGAATTTCTTAATTTTGTCTTTTGTCAAGCAATCATGCAGCGGTGCTGCTATAGTTGCATAGTCACGAATAAAGCGTCGGTACCACCCTGTCATCCCTAGGAACCTCCTGAGTTGTTTCGGGGTCTTTGGCTCGGGGAAATCACGCATAGCAGCAACTTTATAAGAATCAGTGCGAATGCACCCATTGCCAACTACATACCCGAGGTACCGAACCTCTTTGAAGCAAAATTTGCTTTTTTCAACATTAATTGTTAACTTGGCTTCGCGTAAACACTTAGCGACCTTCTCTAACAAACATAAATGTGACACAAAATCTTCTGAACATACTAACAAATCATCTAAATACACAAACACTGACTCACGTAGGGAAGCTGGTATAACTTTGTCCATAAGCCTACACATTCTTTGTGCAGCATTGCACAACCCAAATGGCATAACTGTAAAATGGTAAAGTGGCCTACCAGGTACTGTAAACGCAGTTTTCTCCCTAGATCTTTTTTCGAGAGGTATCTGCCAAAATGCATCCTTTAGGTCTATGGCAGATATGTACCTGGTATTTTGCAACCGGCTTAAAATTCCGTCTATGTGTGGGAGTGGATATGCATCTTTTATAGTGCGTGCATTCACTAGTCTCGCATCTAGACATAGGCGGTTTTTGGTACCCTTTATCACTAATGAGACCGGTGAACTCCAACTGCTGTTGCTTTCTTCTATCACCCCTAACTCTAACATTCGGCCAAGCTCAGCGTTCACCAATTTTTGTATAGCTGGTGAAATGGGGTAAAATCTTTGCTTAACGGGCAAATGTTCATCAGTGACCTCTATCATGTGTTGGCGAAGGTGGCCTCATGTGCCTAGCCATATTTTTCGCCTTTGCAGGCCCACTGTGTTCGGTCGCCATTTAACTTTCTTCAATTAAAAGTCTTCTACCGCACTACGCACTGTCTTTCTTCTTAAATAAAATTATGTTCTTTCCTTTTTCTTAAATAAAAAAGTCTTTTTATATCTTTTCTTTTTAGTTTTTAATATAGGTCTTTTTATTCAAACGTATCTTAAGTTTACTCTTTTTATATTTTAATTAGTCTATCAAAACTATTCACTTCACTTCACTTTATATTTTTCGTTTTTACTTCACTGCCGGTCGGTTCAACGTTTACTTATAGAATGAATTTCGCAATGGCCGGCCGGATACTTCATAGCCGTCGCTGCCTGTTTCCATTTTGTTTCAACACCTGTTGTCTGTTCACAATGGGCAACAGGGTTGCCACAAATTGGAAACAGGCAGCGTGACGATTTTATTTTGACTATTTATTTTGATTTTGATTTTAATTTTGATTATTTTAATTTTATTTATTTTACCATTACAATGTTAAATCTCTGTAGCCGAACTGTAGATTGGTTGCCCAAGGAAAATTCTGTTGTTTGTATGTATGCAGGTATATGTACTATTGATGGATTTAGGTAGATTTATTTGTATGGCTTTTTAGTGCTGTGATTTTTGTATTAGCCGGGTCTTTGTGTTATTGTTGTAATTAATGTGTTTGTGTAATAGGCGGAGTAGCTGGATGACTTTGTGGTTGTTGTAATTGTTAAATGTGTATACGGTGATTAGATGTACTGTGGATTTCTAAGTGGCTATTGGTATGATGTGGTGGTAGTTGGATGCTGATGTGATTGTTATAATTGTAGAAATTGTATGTCCGGTGAATGTATATGTATATATGTAATTGTTGTATGTGTGAGTTGATGCACCAAAACTTGGAGGAGGTCCTTTGTGGCGACCTAGAACAACACAAAAAGGAAATATATGTATATATGCATATATCTGTGGCTATTTGCAATAACCGCTTAACTGAAAAAAAATTTCGGGATAAACTACTTTTTATATTTAAGAGAAAGGCGTTTCTTACAAACTCACAACAGTGGGTCAACAATTACAAATTCTTAACCGATGGCTATCCACAATTCTACGATTTAGCCAAAGTTTATGAAGGAATTTAATTGAGTACATACATATGTATATACCTATATTTTGGCTGTTATAGCAAATTTAGTATTCCCTAATAAGTTATAAGTATGGAGATTTTACAGAAATATAGCGTTTAAAAAGGGGACTTAAACGGTTATTTCTATTTCCACAGACATACATATGTATATTCGCTAGTCGCATCTACATATGTGCATACCGCTTACAAATCTACATATACCTACAAATGTGATTCTTCGACTTACCTCCGGTTCCTAATGGTGCAGTTGGATGTCTTTCCTTGGTGGGAGATGGTGGTTAAGGTGCTGATTGTTGGGATGGGGAATATACCCTCTTTTAGTACACACTTATTTTTTTTTTTTTTTTTCAGAAAAAAGGAAGTATGTAGTTAATTTGTTTTTGTTTTTTTTCTTTATGAAACGCTTTCTCTGTTTCTGTAAAAAATATTAAAATTCTTATTCATAAAAAAATTAAAACAGATTTTAACACTTGTGCAAAGTGACAATCTTATACAATCTTAAATTTTAAGAGCTTTATAAATCCAGTTTTTTTATTTTTTTCCTTTTGAATACGAGAATCCTTAATTACTAATTATATATAATATTTTTTTTTTTTTTTTTGCAATAAAATTAATTGAAATCACTAAAAGCACTGCTTATTTTACACACAAAACACATTTCACTTCACCTTTCGGCACTTTCACTAAACACAACTTCACAACTTTTTTTTCTACTGCTCACTTTAAATTGACCCGACCGCAACTTTTCTATTATGACCCGTTGGCCACATTAAACGCCCTCTTATAGAGGGTTGGACAAACGGACAAGCAACACGAATTAACTGTCCCCTTATGTATTTAATAAACGTTACTTTCTTTCGTGAAAGTGAGTAATGTCCATATATGGACAAACATAAAGCCAATCGTAACTTCAGGTTCGATCCCTGGCTTAGAGACACATACACACAGATACCACTTTGACTCTTCTGTTACTAACATTTACGCTGTTCGAAACTTAACATTGACACTGTAGAATTACATACCTATGTTACAGATACGTCGTAACAGGCTCGCTACCGTCGATGGTGCCTGCAACATGGAACGTGTGCGTAAAAAAGTTCATACGCGGCCTTTCCTAGCTTCACCTAACGTGTGGCCTCGACCCATGACCTAAAGCCGGGCAGTTATAGCTTCCCATTCTACTACTAACTACAACTCGAATCATATTACTAAGTTACCAGCGTTAAGTTTGTTTATACTCATGCAAGTACACGTCAATTTTCAGCAACTTACGACTATATCACAGTTGAAACTATAACTAATGGTCAAGTTGATAAAATAAATAAATAATTGCATAAATAATTACAAAAAATAAATATAAACCTACGTACATAAATAAATAAATAAATAAATAATTAATTAAATAAATAAATAAAAAGTCATTAAATAAATAATTAAATAATTAATTAAAGAAATAAATAAGTCAATAAATATCACAGGTTTGAATATCCGGTAAGTCAATATATATGTATATAAAAATATCACAGATCAAAATATCATTGGTAGACTAAGTATGTATCTGCACGGTTGCAGATATCCATACCAATCTAATAACTAAAATATCACAGGTAAGAAAAATATAAGAAAATATCACAGATAGCCTTAGTGTCATAAAAATAAAGTTAATAGTCAAGAATATAAAGATAAATACTGTTTCGTCAATATATTTGATATCCGTACAATAGGTACTTCGTCTAGTGCACATCTACATACGTACAAACATGTATCTAACACTACATGTATAACAAAAACAACATATTACTAACGTAAAACGTACAACATCTAAGCTACAAAAATATCTTTAGCGTGGTATACCCCGATTTTCTTCCCACTCATGTCTCCAAGCTCATACATCGAGTTTCCAATTACTTTTAAGACAACGCATTTCACTTGCTTTGGGGCAAGTTTGGCGTTGTAGTTGTCAATCTGTGAGCTTTGCTTGAAGTTACGGCGGTATACCACTTGTCCTACATTAAATTTCACTTCTCTACTCCTAGTGTTATAAACTTTGGCACTACGCTCGTGAGCCAACTTCAATTCCTTAATAATTTTATCTCGGAGAAGTTGCAGATTATCTCTGCCACTGATAACTTCGCAGTCGGCGTCCCTAATTGCTCCGAGTTTCCTATATAATTCATATGATGCTGCGTGTTGTATCATTGGCACACCAAATAGTGCAGCATATGGCGATCTACCAATGGCGGAGTGTGTAGCACTGCGTAAAGCAAATGCGGCATCACTTACGTAGTGATCCCAGTTCTTTTGGTGCTCTTTGATATACGATCTCAAAATCTGTAGCACCGACCGATTTACCCTTTCTGCGGCATTACCCTGAGGTGAGTAAAACGCAGTTTTAATATGGTTAGTTCCATACTTATTGACAAAGGATTTAAAGGACTCAGACACAAATTGTTTACCGTTATCGGAGTGTATATACTCCGGTACTCCAAAAATATGAAAAACTTCATGTTCTAAATATTTTACTACCTCAGCCGCAGTGGCTCTTCGCATCGGTTTTAAAAACACAAATTTAGAGAAGTGATCCAGACATATAAACAAATACACATTACCACTGGACGTACGTGGATAAGGACCCATAAAATCTATATACAAACGCTGAAAAGGTCGCTCAGTGATATGTTGTTTACCCATCGTCGGCTTCTTAAAAGCGTTTTGTGTTTTATTACCTTTACATATTTCGCAGTCATTAATGTACTCCTGCACGTCATTAACCATACCTGGCCAAAAATATTTTTCTCTAATTTTATATAGAGTTTTGTGTATGCCACCATGACCTGACGATGGTGATGTATGAGCTGACTCTACAAGACCCTGCCGCAACTCAGTTGGCACCCAGAGCTTCCAGGCGTGGTCCTCTTGAGTCACGTCTCCCCGGTTAAATTGCGTTCGTTTGTAAACAAATCCGTCCGAGATACAAAGGTCTGGTAGTTTCGTTTTGTTTTCAGTCACTGTTCTTTTCAGTTCATCGTATTCTGTCGTCGAGAAAAATGGTGAGTCTAGACATACATCTAAAATGCGTTCGTTTGTCATTATTTCGTCCATGTCGATTCTCGATAGCGCATCCGGCACAACGTTTTGTGAACCCTTACGGTGTTCGATATCGAAGTCGTACGCCTGCAGTTTTAAGCTCCACCTCGCGAGTCGGCCAGCCAAATCCTTTTGGTTCATCAACCACTACAGACTTGCGTGGTCGGTGATGACCGTAAACGGCAATCCTTCGACATAAGGGCGGAAGCGTTTGATGCTTAATACTGCAGCATAACACTCCAATTCTGTTATAGTATAGTTGCGTTGTGCTCGGTTCAGTTTTGCAGACATGTATGCAATTGGGCGTTCGTTCTGGTCGTCGTCTAATTGAAATAGTACTCCCCCCACTCCGTCAGTCGATGCGACACATTGTATGTAAAATCGTCTGTTGAAGTCAGGGTGAGTCAGCACTGGAGCCGATATGAAGCTCTGCTTTAAGCTTTCAAACGCCAGCTTTGCTTCTTCTGTCATAGTGAATTTCTTAATTTTGTCTTTTGTCAAGCAATCATGCAGCGGTGCTGCTATAGTTGCATAGTCACGAATAAAGCGTCGGTACCACCCTGTCATCCCTAGGAACCTCCTGAGTTGTTTCGGGGTCTTTGGCTCGGGGAAATCACGCATAGCAGCAACTTTATTAGAATCAGTGCGAATGCACCCATTGCCAACTACATACCCGAGGTACCGAACCTCTTTGAAGCAAAATTTGCTTTTTTCAACATTAATTGTTAACTTGGCTTCGCGTAAACACTTAGCGACCTTCTCTAACAAACATAAATGTGACACAAAATCTTCTGAACATACTAACAAATCATCTAAATACACAAACACTGACTCACGTAGGGAAGCTGGTATAACTTTGTCCATAAGCCTACACATTCTTTGTGCAGCATTGCACAACCCAAATGGCATAACTGTAAAATGGTAAAGTGGCCTACCAGGTACTGTAAACGCAGTTTTCTCCCTAGATCTTTTTTCGAGAGGTATCTGCCAAAATGCATCCTTTAGGTCTATGGCAGATATGTACCTGGTATTTTGCAACCGGCTTAAAATTCCGTCTATGTGTGGGAGTGGATATGCATCTTTTATAGTGCGTGCATTCACTAGTCTCGCATCTAGACATAGGCGGTTTTTGGTACCCTTTATCACTAATGAGACCGGTGAACTCCAACTGCTGTTGCGTTCTTCTATCACCCCTAACTCTAACATTCGGTCAAGCTCAGCGTTCACCAATTTTTGTATAGCTGGTGAAATGGGGTAAAATCTTTGCTTAACGGGCAAATGTTCATCAGTGACCTCTATCATGTGTTCCTCCATGTCAGTTTTTCCGAGACCTAGTACGGCAAATGAAGGAAACTTGGCTTTCACGTGTTCCAAGGCTAATTCTTCTTTTATTGTAAGCGTATGTTGCACCGCTTCAAAGGACAGATCGCCCTCAGACGGCACGAGCTCTGCTACGACAGATTTTGCTGAACCTACATTTACACTACTACATTTACTAACAACACATAAGTCAAACAATTTCCAAAATCGAAACCAAGATAAACTTCCTGTTGTAAACCAGGTACGATCAAAAATTCAATGTCTTTGGTCACAGTATCCCACATCACTGGAAGAGTTATAACACCTGTGACCGCCGTTTCTCCTCCATTAGCTGTGCGGATATTCTGCCCTTTTATTGGCATAATTAAATTTTCCTTACCTAATAATAAAATATCGCAATTTTTTCCTAAACAACTAGCTCCTGCACCGGAGTCAAGTAATGCAAGCACTTCTTTACCTCCTATGCTAGTCTTGGCAAAAAATCTATTATCACCCTTTAAGGTGACTATAGTAGAAATTATTTTATTTTGTATTCTTTTAAAATTTCTTTTCTCTTAACTTCTGAATTTTTCTATAATTTCTTTTCTTTTCAACTATTTCTTCAGCAAATATCCGCTTTCTTGCTTCCTCATATTCTATTTTTCGTTGGTGTAAACTTTTTCTATTGACATACTTATTCTTTTCTACATTGACATTTTCTTTATCCTTTACTACATTAATATTTTCCTTTCTCTTCAAAATCTCTATTTTTTGGTTTCCGGGTTTTTCATTTGATGGCGCGAGTCCCCGGAGTACTCTGCCATCTTCCCGTTTCCCTTAGGAGACTTATATACGCAAAATGATGCATTGCTACCACATGCAAAGCAATTCATGTCGTGGAAATGCGAATTGCATCTACCCTCCTTTTGTGCCTCAGCAGGGTTTTTGGTAAAGTGGTCGACTGGCATACCACATGAGAAACACAACATTAAGTGGAACGGGGACGGACAAAACGAGTTAATAGTAGACGGAGACGCATTTTGACGATACGACATAGACGCATTACTACCGCTGTTCATCCCTGGTGGCTTGTGATGACTACGACCTATTTCTTCAACGACGTTATCTTCTACCTTGCACGGATTCTCTTGTGTTAAAAATTCTATATCATTTACAGGCTTCGTCCTACTTCGATTATCCTTAAGCACCCGTTCGGCCCTCTTACACTCGCTCTTTAATTCAGCTAAGGAGTCGATCTTGGACGCAAATGTTAAATTGGCAAGGTACGGTTTCAAATTACTCCTAATTATCCCTACCAACTCCTTTTCGGGGATTTTCTTCCTCGGACGGAATGTAAGATTATGCACCTCGCTATAAAACTCATCGAATGTCTCCCCTACCTGTTGTTTCCGCTCCATTATCTCTCTTATAACTTCGTAGTCTGATTCGGCCGTCTTGAAGTGGCTCAGCATTTCGGCCTTCAATTCTGGATACCCGAAACTTGGATCATCCGCATGGTCCTCCAGAATTTGCCAATACCACTTCAAGGCGTCCCCAGTTACAAGACAATGGAAGTCGGTAAACAACTGGTAGTGGGAGATATCGTACCGCCGACGGATTTCAAAAAATTGTATCGGCTAGTTCCAAGTTTGGCTAATGAGCTAGTGGAGCGTTTGGAAACGCATTTGAAAGGCACACGTGTAACTGCGATTTCCGCTGAAAAGCAGGTGAGTTACTAGACTCCCAATCTTAATTAAGTTTCATACAAATTTTTGTCTATTTTGTTAGGTTCTAGCGGCTTTACGTTTTTACGCCACAGGCTGTTATCAGCGACCCGTTGGCGAACAGTGGGGAATCTCCATGTCCCAATCGTCCATTAGCCGTTCTATTCACCGGGTGACTGACGAAATAAATAGGCGGCTATTTTTAACCGAGGTGAGATTTCCTATGACGCAAGCCGAACGTCAAGCGGCTAAGGAAATATTTTCGTCAGCCACGGCACCTTTTGTTGGGGGAACAATTGGAGCGATCGACTGCACCCACATCTCCATTTTGGGACCAAAAAATCACGAGGATGCATTTGTTAACCATCATGGTTACCATTCATTAAATGTACAAATGGTGAGCTAATTTTTATTAGAAAGAAAATTTTACTCAAATGTGCATATGTACGTATTTTTTCCATAGATATGCGATCCACAATTAAAAATATTAAATGTCAATGCAAAGTTTCCGGGGCCCGACATGACTCCTTCATATGGAGGTGGTCTGCAGTACGGAGGATAATGCAGCGTTCATATGAAAATGGAAACCATATGCTATTGATAGGTAAATTATTACTTAATTTTTTATCGCAAGTGTAAAAGGAATGTGTTTGCAGGAGATTCTGGATACCCTCTGGAGCCTTGGCTTATGACGCGTTTACCAAATGAACCAGAGGGTTCGCCTAAATATCGGTACAATGAAGCACTCTGCAAAGCCCGTAATCCTGTCGAGAGACTTTTCGGCGTCCTCAAAGGCACTTGGAGGTGTCTTTCACAGCAAAGGGTTCTAATGTATGATCCAGAATTTTGTGGTAAAATTGTAAATGCGTGCGCTGTACTACATAGCGTTCGCTTGAGGGACCATCAATCAACCGACGATGAAAGCTTTACCCAGGAAACTGACCTTAATTCAAATAATAACACCATACTCAGTGCAAGTAATGAAAATTCCTCGTCCTCTGTTGCGAAACGCGTTCAAGATCGCATAATAAATAATTATTTTTCCTAAACTAAAAAAAAAAAAAAAACTTTTTTGTAAAGGCTTCATTAATCTGGGAGTACTCCCTTGCGAGTACTCTAGTACTCTCCATTAATGCCTATACTTCTGTGTATAAGCATAGAATTTTGTATACTCGATTTTAACATTGTATGTCCTAGGAAGGGTATTAATAAACAGAACCAAAATAATACAAAGTTTGATTTTTTTGATATTTCTCGGAAAGGACGTTAAATCGAGTACTCTTTTACTCATCGCTTGGGGAGACCTCGCTCCAAATTCTACTGGGAAGCAAAATAATTTTCGGATACTACTATAGAATAACAATATACATATATCGGTGATAAAAAGCAGAAACTCAACTCATAATAATTTAAATAATTCTAGCTGAGAAAAATTTCCAAATATTAGCTTTAAAATGTTAAAAATGTTTTCTTCAAATGTATAAGTACATATATAATTTTTAGTTGGGTCATTTCTACTTTTCATTAGCGATATATTTTAAAAGTTTCAAGGTTTAAAACTTTTTTTATTTCACAATTCTTTAAATCCATTAATTATTATATATTTGTACTTAAACAAATTACTTTCAGAAAGTGAAAAATTCAAATTTCTGTTTTTGTTCTTTTAAAAAAACAAATACAAAAATTTGAATTTTTCACTTTCTGAAAGTAATTTCTTGCGTCGTCTGGCTGTACCCTAAGTCTTATAGGGGCGTCAGGATGAATACTTTTCCGTCAATCCTGCAATCCGTTTAACTGACAGCAGAGTGGAATTACATGTATTTGAATGACGATCGACACATTCAGTACTCCAACTTTGCCGTAACAAATATATGAAATTGAAGTATGTGTCAGTTAAACGGAGCTGGATTGCCGGAAAAGTATTCATTCTGACGAGCCCATTATAATGAACACAAATATAAATGACACTTCAGTCTTCTTAATTACTATATAGGAACAATTAATATAATTAATACAAATTTATAAGGCACTTCAGTCTATTAATTACTATATAGGAACAATTAATATAATTAATACAAATTTATAAGGCACTTCAGTCTATTAATTACTATATAGGAACAATTAATATAATTAATACAAATTTATATGGCACTTCAGTTTTATTAAGTACTATATAGGAACTATTAATAGAGTATAGCATTCATAATATTCATAGCAATTTTCGTTTTAAATCTCCCGTGGTAGTTTTATTTGGATTTTAGTTACTAGTATTATATGTGTGGTTAAAACCCATAACGGCCTAACTCAAGATAAGAAATGTGCATAAAAAAAATTTGAACTCGCGATTTTTATAAACAAAAGAAAACGTTTATAATCAAAAACTGTTTTACTTATACATTTCCTTTGTTTATAAAAATCGAAAGTTAAAATTTTGTTAATGCACATTTCTTATCTTGAGTTAGGCCGTTATAGTCTATGACCACAGATATAATACTACACCTTTTTCAGTTTAAATTCAGAAAGTTTCAATTGATATTCAGAAAATCACATTTTAGTTTCAAATGGAATTTCTGAATTTCAAATGTAATTTTCTGAATATCAATTGGAACTTTCTGAATTTAAACTGAAAAAGATGTAGTAAATAAAATCTAGTTAAAACTAGCACGGGAGATTTACAACGAAATTTGCTATGATTATTAACACAACAATAGCCGTGTTTTTATTTAAGCGCATATACATCTGTGCTTAAATTTTGTATGGATTTCTAAGCGCACATCTCTATCCGCGCTTAGTTGTCCATACAAAATTTAAGCGAAGATGTATATGCGCTTAAATAAAAACACGGCCATTATTAACATTACATAATGCTTTTTATTGTGGCACGAGGGCTCTAGCCAAATTATTAAATGCATCGGCAACAGCCTGCATGCCATTGCCGTATTTATTTAAGGCGTTTACCACGGCCTGCATGCCTTCCCCATATTTTTCCCTCTCCTCCCTCCTTTCCTTTTCAACGCGCTCCTGCATTTCGACCAAACGCAAAAAGCCCTCAGAAAGCGTCTATGGAAAAATAAGGTTTAGTTAAAAATAAATTCGTCTTTCAACACAGGCCTGTTTACCTTCAAACCCTCTGCCTCCATTTTGGAAATTTCCAGGAATTGCCTTTTTGTTTGAATATTTTCCTCCTCCATTTTTCGCTTCAAACTTCTGCGAGGGGTCCTAGGCATTTCGGCGATTGATGGTGCAGTCGACGGAGCCGCGGGAATTTCGGCCGAGCTACATTCCGAACGCCCAGTCGATATAACCGCTTCAAACAATTCGTCGGTCGGAATAAGTCCCTCGTCTTCCTCCTGCTCGTCTTCCTCCTGCTCCATTCTAAGCTGATGCTCCTAGTTACAAGTGAAGTAAATGAATTCATAATAATTAGTTTAATTTATAATAATTATATTAGATAATATGGCATTTGAAATATCATAAAAACTTACTTCCTGCGCTGGCACATTTTCTGCAACCCCTTTGCTACCCTCATGGTACTCCTCACCAGTGATAGATATCACCCTTTGCTCCAAATCCGTTAAGGGAGACTGTTTAATGGGCCGGTTGCCAGTACGCGCTCGCTCATTTCGGAGTTCTTGGACTCGGGTGCTGGTGCGGCTTTTTAAATCACGCCAAGTCTGTATGGAATGGAAGCGTAAATAAATAATCTTAAGTAAATAAATATAAAATAAATAAATATAAAATAATATGTATATATTCGCATAATTATTATTATTAATAATTACTTTGCGCCACTGTTCGCTAGTTTTTAGCGCTCCCCCCATTGCGTTGAGCCTGCTCGCCATTTCCGACCACTTCTTTTCCACTTCCAGTCTCCCATGGAGATGCATAAACTTTCCGCCGGCCAAACCTGGATTTTCGTCGAAGAAATCCAGCATTCCCCGCAACTGCTCATTAGTAGAACGGCTTGATTTGGTCCGGCTGCTTCCACTTGTTGATGCCATGCTGGAAAAAAGAAAATAAACCTTAAATTTACCTACTTATGTACATTAGGGCGGTCCTTAAAAAATCAAATTAGCGATTTTCTTCCATTTCACCACCTAGATCGGTAACAGGACAGTCAAAAATATCACATATAAATTTTGTTTCGATCGGAGACGGTTAAGAGGTGTCGCACAGTGGTCAAAGTGCAGGACTATCGATTTCGGGCATTAGTTATAAAAAAATTAATTAAATTTTTTTAATCTCCATAGAGTTTTCTGAACTTGGATCCCTGTGCGACACCCCTTAACCATCACCGATCGGGACAAAATTTATATGTGATATTTTTAACTGTCCTGTTACCGATCTAGGTGGTGAAATGGAAGAAAATCGCTAATTTGATTTTTAAGGACCGCCCTAATGTTTCGAAATTAATTTAGAAATTATGATTGGAAATTTTTCCAACAGTGGCCGCACTTCAAAAACAATAACCCTCAGCCGACAGAATTCTCTTTCTGGGTAACATCTATGGACTCATCGAACTACCAACAAATTACTAACAAATAACTCGTGAATAACAATATACATATATCGGTCATAAAAAGCAGAAACTAAACATAATAATTTAAATAATTCTAGCTGAGAAAAATTTCGAAATATTAGCGTGAACTATAAGCCTCCGGCAGGTTTTGATTTCAGTTTTGGGATCTGTGAGGAGCCCCCTACCCCCCCGAAAAAATCATTTTTCTCGGACCGTGGTTCCTTAATCTAAAGCCGGCCCTTTTGGTAGACAGATGGAAATCTGAGCCGAATTCTCTTTTTTGGGGTAATATCTATGGACCCATCCAACTACCAACAAATATCTCGTGAACTATAAGCTTCCGGCAGGTTTTAATTTGAAAACGTAGTTGTTCTCGGACCGTGCCTCCGTAATGTAAAGCCCAGCCTTTTGGTAGACAGATGGAAATCTCAGCCATTATGATTATTGGCACGCTTATTAAGTTGTAGGCCTACATTGGTGCACAACAGTGAGGACTCGAGTTTAACAACTTTTTATAAATAAATTAACTCACATACACATATATTGTACACATGTTTCCACAAGCATTTGCATTGGCAAACAACTGTGAGGACATCTTTATAAATGCCCCAGTATTTCACTAATGCATAGCCGGAATTGATTCTTAATGAATATTCACATACAATGGCCATTATATTACTCAAATTTAGCAACTTTTTATAAATAAACTCACATACACATATATTGTACACATGTTTCCACAAGCCTTTGCATTGGCAAACAACTGTGAGGACATCTTTATAAATGCCCCAGTATTTCACTAATGCATAGCCGGAATTGATTCTTAATGAATATTCACATACAATGGCCATTATATTACTCAAATTTAGCAACTTTTTATAAATAAATTAACTCACATACACATATATTGTACACATGTTTCCACAAGCCTTTGCATTGGCAAACAACTGTGAGGACATCTTTATAAATGCCCCAGTATTTCACTAATGCATAGCCGGAATTGATTCTTAATGAATATTCACATACAATGGCCATTATATTACTCAAATTTAGCAACTTTTTATAAATAAATTAACTCACATACACATATATTGTACACATGTTTCCACAAGCCTTTGCATTGGCAAACAACTGTGAGGACATCTTTATAAATGCCCCAGTATTTCACTAATGCATAGCCGGAATTGATTCTTTATGAATATTCACATACAATGGCCATTATATTACTCAAATTTAGCAACTTTTTATAAATAAATTAACTCACATACACATATATTGTACACATGTTTCCACAAGCATTTGCATTGGCAAACAACTGTGAGGACATCTTTATAAATGCCCCAGTATTTCACTAATGCATAGCCGGAATTGAATCTGCATAAATTTTCGTATAATAATCATATACAATTGCACATATATATATATATATATACGAAAATTTATGCAGAACCATATATATATATTGATAACATTTATTACCGCACAAACATTTGCTTACATTGATTATGCTTTTGTTGAGGATTCTCGCTTTCGGATTCGTATTCCTCAGTAGCTGGATTATTAGAAAAATTATGTAACGCGCACAAAACTTATAAAAAATAACCAATTTCACAAAATATATAATTTTCTGCAAATGCACCGTTCAACTGTTCAACCGCTTTTTTCCTATTCCGTTTTGTTATATTCGCAAATATCATCATTTCAAACAGCTGACATGAGCAGAGTTTCAGCTTTTTGTAATTTTGAATAAATACTAAACGTCAGCTGTTTTGTGTCGTGAAAAATAAGGTAGCGAATCGTACTGTTGTCACTGCAAACGTCATTGTTGTTAAGTTAACAACTCGATTTGCGTTGTCGTCTAATGTTACTGAATCCAGCTACAGGTACTACAGCTTCCTCTTCTCTATCACCCATTAACTACAAATATACCCCAGATCGAACTGAAGTACGAAATAACCCTTACTTTCACAAATATCGAAAGTGTACTACTCAGGATTCAACAAAACAAAAATATAAGACCAATAAGAATAAGAACCCAAACAAAATAAAAAGATGGTTATACAAAAATGGATTTTAAAAATTGTACAAATTATTTTTATTGTTTTCGATTCACTAACAGTAATAATTCAAAAGTAATTCAATAGGTATTTAAATAAATATAAAAAAATAAAAAAATGCGAATATTTAAATATGTATATATGTATCTAAATATGTATTTATGTAAGGGGGAATTAACAAAACATCAGTGAAATTAAACACCGCAAAAATTCAAAACAAAACAATTAATTATTTAAAAAAAAAGAAAAAAATTCAGGCGAATAAAATATAACTCAAGGGTATTATAATTGAGGTAATAATCTATAACTGATAATTTGAGCGAAAGTTCAGGGGAATAATTCAGTTAGATTTACAAAATATAAAAACTTGTATAATTAAAAATGGTAAAAAAAGGAAATAAAAAAATTAAAAAATTTAAACTCACTTAAATGTGTATATAAAAGTAAAAAGGGTAATAGTTAAATCCAAGAAAAATATTCAAAAAAAAAATAATAAATAGAAAAATTTTAAATTAGAAAAATTCTAGTAAAACTTCAAAAATTCGATTTAAATAAAACGCTTAACAAAATAACTTTAATAAGCTTTATAATAAAAAAATATAATAAAAAAAATATATTTTTTTTGTAAAAACAAAAGATTTAGATATTAGCAAATTTGTATATGTAATTTGAATTGATATAAGTATGTATGTTTTGGTGTAAGTGGGGTGTTGCCCTAGCAAAGTCAAGGCAGGAATGTTCAAAAATGTGAATGTGTATGTGTATGTCAGTCTGTGTCCAATGTCTAAGTCAAGTCATTTTTCATTGATGAGCGAGGCACTACATGTACGGAGTACTGGCTCCTTACATGGCTGCCGTTCCACTCCTCAATGAAATTTCAATCTACCCCCTAGTGGATGAAACTACAAGCCTCACTAAACATGTACGGTGCAGAACTGTACATGCGGCAGCTTAAATAGCATTGTCCACTATAAAAAAAATATAATTATTCGCCGTCTAAACTTCAGCGTCTACTCCCAGATCTGTAGAAGATGCAAAAAGGTACGGAGAAGTTGAGGCGGGAATCCCCCCATGCAAATCGAATGGATACAAATCACTTGCCACTGTGGCAAGCGATGTTATCCCTTCGATTGTTATCTGTCCAATAGCGACAGTTAGAGAAATAAAAAGAAATAGAAAACTGAAATAAAAGTAAAAAGTTAAAGGGTAAAAATATAAAAAAGCAAAAAAAAAGTTTTAGGCATTTCTGCAACTGTTGGTGTTTTTTTTAATGTTGCAAGTAACAAGTCGTGAATTTGCATTAACGTTGGGCGCCATTGTTACATTTCTGCTTGCACCGGGTAGAGGTGAGGTGGAGGGCAGGCATGCTTGCAACCCAGGCTAGCTCGACGGTGGGTGGATTCTTTTCCACCTCCCCTTACCCACAGAAACATACATAGACAAAAAAATCATGCCTTAGGAGAAAGAATAGTGGAACGGTGCAAAAGAACTATAGAGAAAGCGATGAAGGAAGAACGGAAATTAGAAACTGTCCCTGCCCAGTCCGATGGAGTCTATCCCACCCTCTTCAGCGTGAACACGCGAAGCCATGGGCGCTGTGCTGACTCCTATTACCTTACAGCGCCCCCAAACTCAGTCATTATAAGTCAGAGAAGAACGTCAGTCAATGTCCATTTTTGTCCATTCCTACCTATCCTTATATGCACCAAAGCAACACCCACACCAAAACTGAAAATTTACTACTCCATTATATTCCCCTTTTTCTCAACCCATGAAAAGTTAATTAATTAATTTCACGATCTGTTACAACTTTTCTTTTATTTATAAGTAATTCAAATTATACTTATTTCTAACGGAAATTCAATTCATTATATATATGTATGAAAGCATGCAAAAAAAATTACTAATTTTTTTGTTAATAAGTTCCTATACATATATATTGGTATCTGATGGATACTTAAACTACAAAAAGAATCTCAAAGCACAAACTTTTGTAGGCGTAGGTATGTAAGTATGTACGCAAAAAGAAATGTCGGTGTATATACTTTTATGTGTGTAAATACCAAGATCAACAAGTATATATAAATATAAGAGAACTCACCTGTTCACCACGGCGATGAAGGTACCCACATGCGCTGCTGCTACTAAGGGAGAGAATTGGCAAATATACGATATCACTATTATTACATACGTACCTACCTACTCGCTTATATTACAATTTTACGTGCTTGTTCTTTAATATTTTTACTTTAGTAATTGTTTGATCACTCGCTCGTGTTTGGGTGCGGCGAGCGAGTCACCACCAATTAAACGCAAAAATATAAATTAATTACAAGGGAAATATAAACAAAATTTGGAACATAATAAGAAAAAAACGGAATATATATATTATATAACTTAAGAGGTGAAATTTAGAAGAAAAAAATATAATAGTAAATACAGATAAAATCAGAAATTCTTTGAGGAATCCGTAAACCAAAAGGGAAACAAAAAGAGTGTCGAGCAACAACAACTCGCCGGGAAAGTAATCACACGTGGAAGACGTGTGCAAAAAATTGGTGGTGAAGTAAAAAAAAAAAAAAGGTGTAAAAAAAAAAATATGAAGAGAAAGGATAATTAGTTTGTACAAAGAAAGATATCTGGGCTGTAAAAAAAATGAATATACTCCTACTGAAGCTAAATGCAATGCAAAAAAAAAGCGTATATAAGAATGGTAAGCAAAAAGAAATATAAGCGAAAAATAACTATTGCAAAAAAAAAACAACAAAAAAACTTAAGCATTAAAAAATATCTGTTCGCTGGCGGTCTTTGGTGGAGTCCCCCGCTGCTGCTCGTAACTCGTTGATGCTCCGCGTTATTGGTTCTCTCCCTCTGTGCTCATGCCCATGTTCTCCTTGTTGGAAATTGGTCAAATTAAAGATCTAGTCTCCAAAATTTATGTGTGTCACTTATGTGTAGATATGTATATATGTTTGCGGCTTTAGGCCGCTGAACCCACTCAGCTGTTTGGCTATATTTATTTTTGCAGCTCTAGGCTGGATTTATGTTAAATCTCTGTAGCCGAACTGTAGATTGGTTGCCCAAGGAAAATTCTGTTGTTTGTATGTATGCAGGTATATGTACTATTGATGGATGTAGGTAGATTTATTTGTATGGCTTTTTAGTGCTGTGATTTTTGTATTAGCCGGGTCTTTGTGTTATTGTTGTAATTAATGTGTTTGATGACTTTGTGGTTGTTGTAATTGTTAAATGTGTATACGGTGATTAGATGTACTGTGGATTTCTAAGTGGCTATTGGTATGATGTGGTGGTAGTTGGATGCTGATGTGATTGTTATAATTGTAGAAATTGTATGTCCGGTGAATGTATATGTATATATGTAATTGTTGTATGTGTGAGTTGATGCACCAAAACTTGGAGGAGGTCCTTTGTGGCGACCTAGAACAACACAAAAAGGAAATATATGTATATATGCATATATCTGTGGCTATTTGCAATAACCGCTTAACTGAAAAAAAATTTCGGGATAAACTACTTTTTATATTTAAGAGAAAGGCGTTTCTTACAAACTCACAACAGTGGGTCAACAATTACAAATTCTTAACCGATGGCTATCCACAATTCTACGATTTAGCCAAAGTTTATGAAGGAATTTAATTGAGTACATACATATGTATATACCTATATTTTGGCTGTTATAGCAAATTTAGTATTCCCTAATAAGTTATAAGTATGGAGATTTTACAGAAATATAGCGTTTAAAAAGGGGACTTAAACGGTTATTTCTATTTCCACAGACATACATATGTATATTCGCTAGTCGCATCTACATATGTGCATACCGCTTACAAATCTACATATACCTACAAATGTGATTCTTCGACTTACCTCCGGTTCCTAATGGTGCAGTTGGATGTCTTTCCTTGGTGGGAGATGGTGGTTAAGGTGCTGATTGTTGGGATGGGGAATATACCCTCTTTTAGTACACACTTATTTTTTTTTTTTTTTTTCAGAAAAAAGGAAGTATGTAGTTAATTTGTTTTTGTTTTTTTTCTTTATGAAACGCTTTCTCTGTTTCTGTAAAAAATATTAAAATTCTTATTCATAAAAAAATTAAAACAGATTTTAACACTTGTGCAAAGTGACAATCTTATACAATCTTAAATTTTAAGAGCTTTATAAATCCAGTTTTTTTATTTTTTTCCTTTTGAATACGAGAATCCTTAATTACTAATTATATATAATATTTTTTTTTTTTTTTTTGCAATAAAATTAATTGAAATCACTAAAAGCACTGCTTATTTTACACACAAAACACATTTCACTTCACCTTTCGGCACTTTCACTAAACACAACTTCACAACTTTTTTTTCTACTGCTCACTTTAAATTGACCCGACCGCAACTTTTCTATTATGACCCGTTGGCCACATTAAACGCCCTCTTATAGAGGGTTGGACAAACGGACAAGCAACACGAATTAACTGTCCCCTTATGTATTTAATAAACGTTACTTTCTTTCGTGAAAGTGAGTAATGTCCATATATGGACAAACATAAAGCCAATCGTAACTTCAGGTTCGATCCCTGGCTTAGAGACACATACACACAGATACCACTTTGACTCTTCTGTTACTAACATTTACGCTGTTCGAAACTTAACATTGACACTGTAGAATTACATACCTATGTTACAGATACGTCGTAACAGGCTCGCTACCGTCGATGGTGCCTGCAACATGGAACGTGTGCGTAAAAAAGTTCATACGCGGCCTTTCCTAGCTTCACCTAACGTGTGGCCTCGACCCATGACCTAAAGCCGGGCAGTTATAGCTTCCCATTCTACTACTAACTACAACTCGAATCATATTACTAAGTTACCAGCGTTAAGTTTGTTTATACTCATGCAAGTACACGTCAATTTTCAGCAACTTACGACTATATCACAGTTGAAACTATAACTAATGGTCAAGTTGATAAAATAAATAAATAATTGCATAAATAATTACAAAAAATAAATATAAACCTACGTACATAAATAAATAAATAAATAAATAATTAATTAAATAAATAAATAAAAAGTCATTAAATAAATAATTAAATAATTAATTAAAGAAATAAATAAGTCAATAAATATCACAGGTTTGAATATCCGGTAAGTCAATATATATGTATATAAAAATATCACAGATCAAAATATCATTGGTAGACTAAGTATGTATCTGCACGGTTGCAGATATCCATACCAATCTAATAACTAAAATATCACAGGTAAGAAAAATATAAGAAAATATCACAGATAGCCTTAGTGTCATAAAAATAAAGTTAATAGTCAAGAATATAAAGATAAATACTGTTTCGTCAATATATTTGATATCCGTACAATAGGTACTTCGTCTAGTGCACATCTACATACGTACAAACATGTATCTAACACTACATGTATAACAAAAACAACATATTACTAACGTAAAACGTACAACATCTAAGCTACAAAAATATCTTTAGCGTGGTATACCCCGATTTTCTTCCCACTCATGTCTCCAAGCTCATACATCGAGTTTCCAATTACTTTTAAGACAACGCATTTCACTTGCTTTGGGGCAAGTTTGGCGTTGTAGTTGTCAATCTGTGAGCTTTGCTTGAAGTTACGGCGGTATACCACTTGTCCTACATTAAATTTCACTTCTCTACTCCTAGTGTTATAAACTTTGGCACTACGCTCGTGAGCCAACTTCAATTCCTTAATAATTTTATCTCGGAGAAGTTGCAGATTATCTCTGCCACTGATAACTTCGCAGTCGGCGTCCCTAATTGCTCCGAGTTTCCTATATAATTCATATGATGCTGCGTGTTGTATCATTGGCACACCAAATAGTGCAGCATATGGCGATCTACCAATGGCGGAGTGTGTAGCACTGCGTAAAGCAAATGCGGCATCACTTACGTAGTGATCCCAGTTCTTTTGGTGCTCTTTGATATACGATCTCAAAATCTGTAGCACCGACCGATTTACCCTTTCTGCGGCATTACCCTGAGGTGAGTAAAACGCAGTTTTAATATGGTTAGTTCCATACTTATTGACAAAGGATTTAAAGGACTCAGACACAAATTGTTTACCGTTATCGGAGTGTATATACTCCGGTACTCCAAAAATATGAAAAACTTCATGTTCTAAATATTTTACTACCTCAGCCGCAGTGGCTCTTCGCATCGGTTTTAAAAACACAAATTTAGAGAAGTGATCCAGACATATAAACAAATACACATTACCACTGGACGTACGTGGATAAGGACCCATAAAATCTATATACAAACGCTGAAAAGGTCGCTCAGTGATATGTTGTTTACCCATCGTCGGCTTCTTAAAAGCGTTTTGTGTTTTATTACCTTTACATATTTCGCAGTCATTAATGTACTCCTGCACGTCATTAACCATACCTGGCCAAAAATATTTTTCTCTAATTTTATATAGAGTTTTGTGTATGCCACCATGACCTGACGATGGTGATGTATGAGCTGACTCTACAAGACCCTGCCGCAACTCAGTTGGCACCCAGAGCTTCCAGGCGTGGTCCTCTTGAGTCACGTCTCCCCGGTTAAATTGCGTTCGTTTGTAAACAAATCCGTCCGAGATACAAAGGTCTGGTAGTTTCGTTTTGTTTTCAGTCACTGTTCTTTTCAGTTCATCGTATTCTGTCGTCGAGAAAAATGGTGAGTCTAGACATACATCTAAAATGCGTTCGTTTGTCATTATTTCGTCCATGTCGATTCTCGATAGCGCATCCGGCACAACGTTTTGTGAACCCTTACGGTGTTCGATATCGAAGTCGTACGCCTGCAGTTTTAAGCTCCACCTCGCGAGTCGGCCAGCCAAATCCTTTTGGTTCATCAACCACTACAGACTTGCGTGGTCGGTGATGACCGTAAACGGCAATCCTTCGACATAAGGGCGGAAGCGTTTGATGCTTAATACTGCAGCATAACACTCCAATTCTGTTATAGTATAGTTGCGTTGTGCTCGGTTCAGTTTTGCAGACATGTATGCAATTGGGCGTTCGTTCTGGTCGTCGTCTAATTGAAATAGTACTCCCCCCACTCCGTCAGTCGATGCGACACATTGTATGTAAAATCGTCTGTTGAAGTCAGGGTGAGTCAGCACTGGAGCCGATATGAAGCTCTGCTTTAAGCTTTCAAACGCCAGCTTTGCTTCTTCTGTCATAGTGAATTTCTTAATTTTGTCTTTTGTCAAGCAATCATGCAGCGGTGCTGCTATAGTTGCATAGTCACGAATAAAGCGTCGGTACCACCCTGTCATCCCTAGGAACCTCCTGAGTTGTTTCGGGGTCTTTGGCTCGGGGAAATCACGCATAGCAGCAACTTTATTAGAATCAGTGCGAATGCACCCATTGCCAACTACATACCCGAGGTACCGAACCTCTTTGAAGCAAAATTTGCTTTTTTCAACATTAATTGTTAACTTGGCTTCGCGTAAACACTTAGCGACCTTCTCTAACAAACATAAATGTGACACAAAATCTTCTGAACATACTAACAAATCATCTAAATACACAAACACTGACTCACGTAGGGAAGCTGGTATAACTTTGTCCATAAGCCTACACATTCTTTGTGCAGCATTGCACAACCCAAATGGCATAACTGTAAAATGGTAAAGTGGCCTACCAGGTACTGTAAACGCAGTTTTCTCCCTAGATCTTTTTTCGAGAGGTATCTGCCAAAATGCATCCTTTAGGTCTATGGCAGATATGTACCTGGTATTTTGCAACCGGCTTAAAATTCCGTCTATGTGTGGGAGTGGATATGCATCTTTTATAGTGCGTGCATTCACTAGTCTCGCATCTAGACATAGGCGGTTTTTGGTACCCTTTATCACTAATGAGACCGGTGAACTCCAACTGCTGTTGCGTTCTTCTATCACCCCTAACTCTAACATTCGGTCAAGCTCAGCGTTCACCAATTTTTGTATAGCTGGTGAAATGGGGTAAAATCTTTGCTTAACGGGCAAATGTTCATCAGTGACCTCTATCATGTGTTCCTCCATGTCAGTTTTTCCGAGACCTAGTACGGCAAATGAAGGAAACTTGGCTTTCACGTGTTCCAAGGCTAATTCTTCTTTTATTGTAAGCGTATGTTGCACCGCTTCAAAGGACAGATCGCCCTCAGACGGCACGAGCTCTGCTACGACAGATTTTGCTGAACCTACATTTACACTACTACATTTACTAACAACACATAAGTCAAACAATTTCCAAAATCGAAACCAAGATAAACTTCCTGTTGTAAACCAGGTACGATCAAAAATTCAATGTCTTTGGTCACAGTATCCCACATCACTGGAAGAGTTATAACACCTGTGACCGCCGTTTCTCCTCCATTAGCTGTGCGGATATTCTGCCCTTTTATTGGCATAATTAAATTTTCCTTACCTAATAATAAAATATCGCAATTTTTTCCTAAACAACTAGCTCCTGCACCGGAGTCAAGTAATGCAAGCACTTCTTTACCTCCTATGCTAGTCTTGGCAAAAAATCTATTATCACCCTTTAAGGTGACTATAGTAGAAATTATTTTATTTTGTATTCTTTTAAAATTTCTTTTCTCTTAACTTCTGAATTTTTCTATAATTTCTTTTCTTTTCAACTATTTCTTCAGCAAATATCCGCTTTCTTGCTTCCTCATATTCTATTTTTCGTTGGTGTAAACTTTTTCTATTGACATACTTATTCTTTTCTACATTGACATTTTCTTTATCCTTTACTACATTAATATTTTCCTTTCTCTTCAAAATCTCTATTTTTTGGTTTCCGGGTTTTTCATTTGATGGCGCGAGTCCCCGGAGTACTCTGCCATCTTCCCGTTTCCCTTAGGAGACTTATATACGCAAAATGATGCATTGCTACCACATGCAAAGCAATTCATGTCGTGGAAATGCGAATTGCATCTACCCTCCTTTTGTGCCTCAGCAGGGTTTTTGGTAAAGTGGTCGACTGGCATACCACATGAGAAACACAACATTAAGTGGAACGGGGACGGACAAAACGAGTTAATAGTAGACGGAGACGCATTTTGACGATACGACATAGACGCATTACTACCGCTGTTCATCCCTGGTGGCTTGTGATGACTACGACCTATTTCTTCAACGACGTTATCTTCTACCTTGCACGGATTCTCTTGTGTTAAAAATTCTATATCATTTACAGGCTTCGTCCTACTTCGATTATCCTTAAGCACCCGTTCGGCCCTCTTACACTCGCTCTTTAATTCAGCTAAGGAGTCGATCTTGGACGCAAATGTTAAATTGGCAAGGTACGGTTTCAAATTACTCCTAATTATCCCTACCAACTCCTTTTCGGGGATTTTCTTCCTCGGACGGAATGTAAGATTATGCACCTCGCTATAAAACTCATCGAATGTCTCCCCTACCTGTTGTTTCCGCTCCATTATCTCTCTTATAACTTCGTAGTCTGATTCGGCCGTCTTGAAGTGGCTCAGCATTTCGGCCTTCAATTCTGGATACCCGAAACTTGGATCATCCGCATGGTCCTCCAGAATTTGCCAATACCACTTCAAGGCGTCCCCAGTTACAAGACAATGGAAGTCGGTAAACAACTGGTAGTGGGAGATATCGTACCGCCGACGGATTTCAAAAAATTGTATCGGCTAGTTCCAAGTTTGGCTAATGAGCTAGTGGAGCGTTTGGAAACGCATTTGAAAGGCACACGTGTAACTGCGATTTCCGCTGAAAAGCAGGTGAGTTACTAGACTCCCAATCTTAATTAAGTTTCATACAAATTTTTGTCTATTTTGTTAGGTTCTAGCGGCTTTACGTTTTTACGCCACAGGCTGTTATCAGCGACCCGTTGGCGAACAGTGGGGAATCTCCATGTCCCAATCGTCCATTAGCCGTTCTATTCACCGGGTGACTGACGAAATAAATAGGCGGCTATTTTTAACCGAGGTGAGATTTCCTATGACGCAAGCCGAACGTCAAGCGGCTAAGGAAATATTTTCGTCAGCCACGGCACCTTTTGTTGGGGGAACAATTGGAGCGATCGACTGCACCCACATCTCCATTTTGGGACCAAAAAATCACGAGGATGCATTTGTTAACCATCATGGTTACCATTCATTAAATGTACAAATGGTGAGCTAATTTTTATTAGAAAGAAAATTTTACTCAAATGTGCATATGTACGTATTTTTTCCATAGATATGCGATCCACAATTAAAAATATTAAATGTCAATGCAAAGTTTCCGGGGCCCGACATGACTCCTTCATATGGAGGTGGTCTGCAGTACGGAGGATAATGCAGCGTTCATATGAAAATGGAAACCATATGCTATTGATAGGTAAATTATTACTTAATTTTTTATCGCAAGTGTAAAAGGAATGTGTTTGCAGGAGATTCTGGATACCCTCTGGAGCCTTGGCTTATGACGCGTTTACCAAATGAACCAGAGGGTTCGCCTAAATATCGGTACAATGAAGCACTCTGCAAAGCCCGTAATCCTGTCGAGAGACTTTTCGGCGTCCTCAAAGGCACTTGGAGGTGTCTTTCACAGCAAAGGGTTCTAATGTATGATCCAGAATTTTGTGGTAAAATTGTAAATGCGTGCGCTGTACTACATAGCGTTCGCTTGAGGGACCATCAATCAACCGACGATGAAAGCTTTACCCAGGAAACTGACCTTAATTCAAATAATAACACCATACTCAGTGCAAGTAATGAAAATTCCTCGTCCTCTGTTGCGAAACGCGTTCAAGATCGCATAATAAATAATTATTTTTCCTAAACTAAAAAAAAAAAAAAAACTTTTTTGTAAAGGCTTCATTAATCTGGGAGTACTCCCTTGCGAGTACTCTAGTACTCTCCATTAATGCCTATACTTCTGTGTATAAGCATAGAATTTTGTATACTCGATTTTAACATTGTATGTCCTAGGAAGGGTATTAATAAACAGAACCAAAATAATACAAAGTTTGATTTTTTTGATATTTCTCGGAAAGGACGTTAAATCGAGTACTCTTTTACTCATCGCTTGGGGAGACCTCGCTCCAAATTCTACTGGGAAGCAAAATAATTTTCGGATACTACTATAGAATAACAATATACATATATCGGTGATAAAAAGCAGAAACTCAACTCATAATAATTTAAATAATTCTAGCTGAGAAAAATTTCCAAATATTAGCTTTAAAATGTTAAAAATGTTTTCTTCAAATGTATAAGTACATATATAATTTTTAGTTGGGTCATTTCTACTTTTCATTAGCGATATATTTTAAAAGTTTCAAGGTTTAAAACTTTTTTTATTTCACAATTCTTTAAATCCATTAATTATTATATATTTGTACTTAAACAAATTACTTTCAGAAAGTGAAAAATTCAAATTTCTGTTTTTGTTCTTTTAAAAAAACAAATACAAAAATTTGAATTTTTCACTTTCTGAAAGTAATTTCTTGCGTCGTCTGGCTGTACCCTAAGTCTTATAGGGGCGTCAGGATGAATACTTTTCCGTCAATCCTGCAATCCGTTTAACTGACAGCAGAGTGGAATTACATGTATTTGAATGACGATCGACACATTCAGTACTCCAACTTTGCCGTAACAAATATATGAAATTGAAGTATGTGTCAGTTAAACGGAGCTGGATTGCCGGAAAAGTATTCATTCTGACGAGCCCATTATAATGAACACAAATATAAATGACACTTCAGTCTTCTTAATTACTATATAGGAACAATTAATATAATTAATACAAATTTATAAGGCACTTCAGTCTATTAATTACTATATAGGAACAATTAATATAATTAATACAAATTTATAAGGCACTTCAGTCTATTAATTACTATATAGGAACAATTAATATAATTAATACAAATTTATATGGCACTTCAGTTTTATTAAGTACTATATAGGAACTATTAATAGAGTATAGCATTCATAATATTCATAGCAATTTTCGTTTTAAATCTCCCGTGGTAGTTTTATTTGGATTTTAGTTACTAGTATTATATGTGTGGTTAAAACCCATAACGGCCTAACTCAAGATAAGAAATGTGCATAAAAAAAATTTGAACTCGCGATTTTTATAAACAAAAGAAAACGTTTATAATCAAAAACTGTTTTACTTATACATTTCCTTTGTTTATAAAAATCGAAAGTTAAAATTTTGTTAATGCACATTTCTTATCTTGAGTTAGGCCGTTATAGTCTATGACCACAGATATAATACTACACCTTTTTCAGTTTAAATTCAGAAAGTTTCAATTGATATTCAGAAAATCACATTTTAGTTTCAAATGGAATTTCTGAATTTCAAATGTAATTTTCTGAATATCAATTGGAACTTTCTGAATTTAAACTGAAAAAGATGTAGTAAATAAAATCTAGTTAAAACTAGCACGGGAGATTTACAACGAAATTTGCTATGATTATTAACACAACAATAGCCGTGTTTTTATTTAAGCGCATATACATCTGTGCTTAAATTTTGTATGGATTTCTAAGCGCACATCTCTATCCGCGCTTAGTTGTCCATACAAAATTTAAGCGAAGATGTATATGCGCTTAAATAAAAACACGGCCATTATTAACATTACATAATGCTTTTTATTGTGGCACGAGGGCTCTAGCCAAATTATTAAATGCATCGGCAACAGCCTGCATGCCATTGCCGTATTTATTTAAGGCGTTTACCACGGCCTGCATGCCTTCCCCATATTTTTCCCTCTCCTCCCTCCTTTCCTTTTCAACGCGCTCCTGCATTTCGACCAAACGCAAAAAGCCCTCAGAAAGCGTCTATGGAAAAATAAGGTTTAGTTAAAAATAAATTCGTCTTTCAACACAGGCCTGTTTACCTTCAAACCCTCTGCCTCCATTTTGGAAATTTCCAGGAATTGCCTTTTTGTTTGAATATTTTCCTCCTCCATTTTTCGCTTCAAACTTCTGCGAGGGGTCCTAGGCATTTCGGCGATTGATGGTGCAGTCGACGGAGCCGCGGGAATTTCGGCCGAGCTACATTCCGAACGCCCAGTCGATATAACCGCTTCAAACAATTCGTCGGTCGGAATAAGTCCCTCGTCTTCCTCCTGCTCGTCTTCCTCCTGCTCCATTCTAAGCTGATGCTCCTAGTTACAAGTGAAGTAAATGAATTCATAATAATTAGTTTAATTTATAATAATTATATTAGATAATATGGCATTTGAAATATCATAAAAACTTACTTCCTGCGCTGGCACATTTTCTGCAACCCCTTTGCTACCCTCATGGTACTCCTCACCAGTGATAGATATCACCCTTTGCTCCAAATCCGTTAAGGGAGACTGTTTAATGGGCCGGTTGCCAGTACGCGCTCGCTCATTTCGGAGTTCTTGGACTCGGGTGCTGGTGCGGCTTTTTAAATCACGCCAAGTCTGTATGGAATGGAAGCGTAAATAAATAATCTTAAGTAAATAAATATAAAATAAATAAATATAAAATAATATGTATATATTCGCATAATTATTATTATTAATAATTACTTTGCGCCACTGTTCGCTAGTTTTTAGCGCTCCCCCCATTGCGTTGAGCCTGCTCGCCATTTCCGACCACTTCTTTTCCACTTCCAGTCTCCCATGGAGATGCATAAACTTTCCGCCGGCCAAACCTGGATTTTCGTCGAAGAAATCCAGCATTCCCCGCAACTGCTCATTAGTAGAACGGCTTGATTTGGTCCGGCTGCTTCCACTTGTTGATGCCATGCTGGAAAAAAGAAAATAAACCTTAAATTTACCTACTTATGTACATTAGGGCGGTCCTTAAAAAATCAAATTAGCGATTTTCTTCCATTTCACCACCTAGATCGGTAACAGGACAGTCAAAAATATCACATATAAATTTTGTTTCGATCGGAGACGGTTAAGAGGTGTCGCACAGTGGTCAAAGTGCAGGACTATCGATTTCGGGCATTAGTTATAAAAAAATTAATTAAATTTTTTTAATCTCCATAGAGTTTTCTGAACTTGGATCCCTGTGCGACACCCCTTAACCATCACCGATCGGGACAAAATTTATATGTGATATTTTTAACTGTCCTGTTACCGATCTAGGTGGTGAAATGGAAGAAAATCGCTAATTTGATTTTTAAGGACCGCCCTAATGTTTCGAAATTAATTTAGAAATTATGATTGGAAATTTTTCCAACAGTGGCCGCACTTCAAAAACAATAACCCTCAGCCGACAGAATTCTCTTTCTGGGTAACATCTATGGACTCATCGAACTACCAACAAATTACTAACAAATAACTCGTGAATAACAATATACATATATCGGTCATAAAAAGCAGAAACTAAACATAATAATTTAAATAATTCTAGCTGAGAAAAATTTCGAAATATTAGCGTGAACTATAAGCCTCCGGCAGGTTTTGATTTCAGTTTTGGGATCTGTGAGGAGCCCCCTACCCCCCCGAAAAAATCATTTTTCTCGGACCGTGGTTCCTTAATCTAAAGCCGGCCCTTTTGGTAGACAGATGGAAATCTGAGCCGAATTCTCTTTTTTGGGGTAATATCTATGGACCCATCCAACTACCAACAAATATCTCGTGAACTATAAGCTTCCGGCAGGTTTTAATTTGAAAACGTAGTTGTTCTCGGACCGTGCCTCCGTAATGTAAAGCCCAGCCTTTTGGTAGACAGATGGAAATCTCAGCCATTATGATTATTGGCACGCTTATTAAGTTGTAGGCCTACATTGGTGCACAACAGTGAGGACTCGAGTTTAACAACTTTTTATAAATAAATTAACTCACATACACATATATTGTACACATGTTTCCACAAGCATTTGCATTGGCAAACAACTGTGAGGACATCTTTATAAATGCCCCAGTATTTCACTAATGCATAGCCGGAATTGATTCTTAATGAATATTCACATACAATGGCCATTATATTACTCAAATTTAGCAACTTTTTATAAATAAACTCACATACACATATATTGTACACATGTTTCCACAAGCCTTTGCATTGGCAAACAACTGTGAGGACATCTTTATAAATGCCCCAGTATTTCACTAATGCATAGCCGGAATTGATTCTTAATGAATATTCACATACAATGGCCATTATATTACTCAAATTTAGCAACTTTTTATAAATAAATTAACTCACATACACATATATTGTACACATGTTTCCACAAGCCTTTGCATTGGCAAACAACTGTGAGGACATCTTTATAAATGCCCCAGTATTTCACTAATGCATAGCCGGAATTGATTCTTAATGAATATTCACATACAATGGCCATTATATTACTCAAATTTAGCAACTTTTTATAAATAAATTAACTCACATACACATATATTGTACACATGTTTCCACAAGCCTTTGCATTGGCAAACAACTGTGAGGACATCTTTATAAATGCCCCAGTATTTCACTAATGCATAGCCGGAATTGATTCTTTATGAATATTCACATACAATGGCCATTATATTACTCAAATTTAGCAACTTTTTATAAATAAATTAACTCACATACACATATATTGTACACATGTTTCCACAAGCATTTGCATTGGCAAACAACTGTGAGGACATCTTTATAAATGCCCCAGTATTTCACTAATGCATAGCCGGAATTGAATCTGCATAAATTTTCGTATAATAATCATATACAATTGCACATATATATATATATATATACGAAAATTTATGCAGAACCATATATATATATTGATAACATTTATTACCGCACAAACATTTGCTTACATTGATTATGCTTTTGTTGAGGATTCTCGCTTTCGGATTCGTATTCCTCAGTAGCTGGATTATTAGAAAAATTATGTAACGCGCACAAAACTTATAAAAAATAACCAATTTCACAAAATATATAATTTTCTGCAAATGCACCGTTCAACTGTTCAACCGCTTTTTTCCTATTCCGTTTTGTTATATTCGCAAATATCATCATTTCAAACAGCTGACATGAGCAGAGTTTCAGCTTTTTGTAATTTTGAATAAATACTAAACGTCAGCTGTTTTGTGTCGTGAAAAATAAGGTAGCGAATCGTACTGTTGTCACTGCAAACGTCATTGTTGTTAAGTTAACAACTCGATTTGCGTTGTCGTCTAATGTTACTGAATCCAGCTACAGGTACTACAGCTTCCTCTTCTCTATCACCCATTAACTACAAATATACCCCAGATCGAACTGAAGTACGAAATAACCCTTACTTTCACAAATATCGAAAGTGTACTACTCAGGATTCAACAAAACAAAAATATAAGACCAATAAGAATAAGAACCCAAACAAAATAAAAAGATGGTTATACAAAAATGGATTTTAAAAATTGTACAAATTATTTTTATTGTTTTCGATTCACTAACAGTAATAATTCAAAAGTAATTCAATAGGTATTTAAATAAATATAAAAAAATAAAAAAATGCGAATATTTAAATATGTATATATGTATCTAAATATGTATTTATGTAAGGGGGAATTAACAAAACATCAGTGAAATTAAACACCGCAAAAATTCAAAACAAAACAATTAATTATTTAAAAAAAAAGAAAAAAATTCAGGCGAATAAAATATAACTCAAGGGTATTATAATTGAGGTAATAATCTATAACTGATAATTTGAGCGAAAGTTCAGGGGAATAATTCAGTTAGATTTACAAAATATAAAAACTTGTATAATTAAAAATGGTAAAAAAAGGAAATAAAAAAATTAAAAAATTTAAACTCACTTAAATGTGTATATAAAAGTAAAAAGGGTAATAGTTAAATCCAAGAAAAATATTCAAAAAAAAAATAATAAATAGAAAAATTTTAAATTAGAAAAATTCTAGTAAAACTTCAAAAATTCGATTTAAATAAAACGCTTAACAAAATAACTTTAATAAGCTTTATAATAAAAAAATATAATAAAAAAAATATATTTTTTTTGTAAAAACAAAAGATTTAGATATTAGCAAATTTGTATATGTAATTTGAATTGATATAAGTATGTATGTTTTGGTGTAAGTGGGGTGTTGCCCTAGCAAAGTCAAGGCAGGAATGTTCAAAAATGTGAATGTGTATGTGTATGTCAGTCTGTGTCCAATGTCTAAGTCAAGTCATTTTTCATTGATGAGCGAGGCACTACATGTACGGAGTACTGGCTCCTTACATGGCTGCCGTTCCACTCCTCAATGAAATTTCAATCTACCCCCTAGTGGATGAAACTACAAGCCTCACTAAACATGTACGGTGCAGAACTGTACATGCGGCAGCTTAAATAGCATTGTCCACTATAAAAAAAATATAATTATTCGCCGTCTAAACTTCAGCGTCTACTCCCAGATCTGTAGAAGATGCAAAAAGGTACGGAGAAGTTGAGGCGGGAATCCCCCCATGCAAATCGAATGGATACAAATCACTTGCCACTGTGGCAAGCGATGTTATCCCTTCGATTGTTATCTGTCCAATAGCGACAGTTAGAGAAATAAAAAGAAATAGAAAACTGAAATAAAAGTAAAAAGTTAAAGGGTAAAAATATAAAAAAGCAAAAAAAAAGTTTTAGGCATTTCTGCAACTGTTGGTGTTTTTTTTAATGTTGCAAGTAACAAGTCGTGAATTTGCATTAACGTTGGGCGCCATTGTTACATTTCTGCTTGCACCGGGTAGAGGTGAGGTGGAGGGCAGGCATGCTTGCAACCCAGGCTAGCTCGACGGTGGGTGGATTCTTTTCCACCTCCCCTTACCCACAGAAACATACATAGACAAAAAAATCATGCCTTAGGAGAAAGAATAGTGGAACGGTGCAAAAGAACTATAGAGAAAGCGATGAAGGAAGAACGGAAATTAGAAACTGTCCCTGCCCAGTCCGATGGAGTCTATCCCACCCTCTTCAGCGTGAACACGCGAAGCCATGGGCGCTGTGCTGACTCCTATTACCTTACAGCGCCCCCAAACTCAGTCATTATAAGTCAGAGAAGAACGTCAGTCAATGTCCATTTTTGTCCATTCCTACCTATCCTTATATGCACCAAAGCAACACCCACACCAAAACTGAAAATTTACTACTCCATTATATTCCCCTTTTTCTCAACCCATGAAAAGTTAATTAATTAATTTCACGATCTGTTACAACTTTTCTTTTATTTATAAGTAATTCAAATTATACTTATTTCTAACGGAAATTCAATTCATTATATATATGTATGAAAGCATGCAAAAAAAATTACTAATTTTTTTGTTAATAAGTTCCTATACATATATATTGGTATCTGATGGATACTTAAACTACAAAAAGAATCTCAAAGCACAAACTTTTGTAGGCGTAGGTATGTAAGTATGTACGCAAAAAGAAATGTCGGTGTATATACTTTTATGTGTGTAAATACCAAGATCAACAAGTATATATAAATATAAGAGAACTCACCTGTTCACCACGGCGATGAAGGTACCCACATGCGCTGCTGCTACTAAGGGAGAGAATTGGCAAATATACGATATCACTATTATTACATACGTACCTACCTACTCGCTTATATTACAATTTTACGTGCTTGTTCTTTAATATTTTTACTTTAGTAATTGTTTGATCACTCGCTCGTGTTTGGGTGCGGCGAGCGAGTCACCACCAATTAAACGCAAAAATATAAATTAATTACAAGGGAAATATAAACAAAATTTGGAACATAATAAGAAAAAAACGGAATATATATATTATATAACTTAAGAGGTGAAATTTAGAAGAAAAAAATATAATAGTAAATACAGATAAAATCAGAAATTCTTTGAGGAATCCGTAAACCAAAAGGGAAACAAAAAGAGTGTCGAGCAACAACAACTCGCCGGGAAAGTAATCACACGTGGAAGACGTGTGCAAAAAATTGGTGGTGAAGTAAAAAAAAAAAAAAGGTGTAAAAAAAAAAAATATGAAGAGAAAGGATAATTAGTTTGTACAAAGAAAGATATCTGGGCTGTAAAAAAAATGAATATACTCCTACTGAAGCTAAATGCAATGCAAAAAAAAAGCGTATATAAGAATGGTAAGCAAAAAGAAATATAAGCGAAAAATAACTATTGCAAAAAAAAAACAACAAAAAAACTTAAGCATTAAAAAATATCTGTTCGCTGGCGGTCTTTGGTGGAGTCCCCCGCTGCTGCTCGTAACTCGTTGATGCTCCGCGTTATTGGTTCTCTCCCTCTGTGCTCATGCCCATGTTCTCCTTGTTGGAAATTGGTCAAATTAAAGATCTAGTCTCCAAAATTTATGTGTGTCACTTATGTGTAGATATGTATATATGTTTGCGGCTTTAGGCCGCTGAACCCACTCAGCTGTTTGGCTATATTTATTTTTGCAGCTCTAGGCTGGATTTATGTTAAATCTCTGTAGCCGAACTGTAGATTGGTTGCCCAAGGAAAATTCTGTTGTTTGTATGTATGCAGGTATATGTACTATTGATGGATGTAGGTAGATTTATTTGTATGGCTTTTTAGTGCTGTGATTTTTGTATTAGCCGGGTCTTTGTGTTATTGTTGTAATTAATGTGTTTGATGACTTTGTGGTTGTTGTAATTGTTAAATGTGTATACGGTGATTAGATGTACTGTGGATTTCTAAGTGGCTATTGGTATGATGTGGTGGTAGTTGGATGCTGATGTGATTGTTATAATTGTAGAAATTGTATGTCCGGTGAAATTATATGTATATATGTAATTGTTGTATGTGTGAGTTGATGCACCAAAACTTGGAGGAGGTCCTTTGTGGCGACCTAGAACAATACAAAAAGGAAATATATGTATATATGCATATATCTGTGGCTATTTGCAATAACCGCTTAACTGAAAAAAAATTTCGGGATAAACTACTTTTTTATTTAAGAGAAAGGCGTTTCTTACAAACTCACAACAGTGGGTCAACAATAACAAATTCTTAACCGATGGCTATCCACAATTCTACGATTTAGTCAAAGTTTATGAAGGAATTTAATTGAGTACATACATATGTATATACCTATATTTTGGCTGTTATAGCAAATTTAGTCTTCCCTAATAAGTTATAAGTATGGAGATTTTACAGAAATATAGCGTTTAAAAAGGGGACTTAAGCGGTTATTGTCTATTTTCACAGACATACATATGTATATTCGCTAGTCGCATCTACATATGTGCATACCGCTTACAAATCTACATATACCTACAAATGTGATTCTTCGACTTACCTCCGGTTCCTAATGGTGCAGTTGGATGTCTTTCCTTGGTGGGAGATGGTGGTTAAGGTGCTGATTGTTGGGATGGGGAATATACCCTCTTTTAGTACACACTTATTTTTTTTTTTTTTCAGAAAAAAGGAAGTATGTAGTTAATTTGTTTTTGTTTTTTTTTCTTTATGAAACGCTTTCTCTGTTTCTGTAAAAAATATTAAAATTCTTATTCATAAAAAAATTAAAACAGATTTTAACACTTGTGCAAAGTGACAATCTTATACAATCTTAAATTTTAAGAGCTTTATAAATCCACTTTTTTTTTATTTTTTTTCCTTTTGAATACGAGAATCCTTAATTACTAATTATATATAATATTTTTTTTTTTTTTGCAATAAAATTAATTGAAATCACTAAAAGCACTGCTTATTTTACACACAAAACACATTTCACTTCACCTTTTTTTCTTCGGCACTTTCACTAAACACAACTTCACAACTTTTTTTTCTACTGCTCACTTTAAATTGACCCGACCGCAACTTTTCTATTATGACCCGTTGGCCACATTAAACGCCCTTTTATAGAGGGTTGGACAAACGGACAAGCAACACGAATTAACTCTCCCCTTATGTATTTAATAAACGTTACTTTCTTTCGTGAAAGTGAGTAATATCCATATATGGACAAACATAAAGCCAATCGTAACTTCGGGTTCGATCCGTGGCTTAGAGACACATACACACAGATACCACTTTGACTCTTCTGTTACTAACATTTACGCTGTTCGAAACTTAACATTGACACTGTACAATTACATACCTATGTTACAGATACGTACATTTAACATATGTGGCAAAGGCTGTCGTAACATGCTCTTTGGAAAGTTGCTGGCGCGGAGTGTAGTCCAAACGGCATTACCTTCCATTGAAATAATCCTCGCCCCGGTACGGTGAATCCTGTATATTGCTAACTATTTACCTCCATAGGAATCTGCCAATATCCGCTTTTGAGGTCTAGGCTGCTGATACAGTGTGCACTTCTTAGCCGATCAAGAATGTGTTGGATACGTGGCAACGGGTACGCATCTGGGACTGACCTGGCGTTGAGTTGGCGGTAGTCGACGCAGAGTCGCCATTTGCCGTTCTTCTTTCTTACCAGAACTATGGGCGCGCTGTGTGGGCTATGTGATGGCTCGATACAATCCATCTCGATAAGCTCATCGATCTCCTTGTTCATAATCTCCTGCATCTTAGGATTCTTCGGGAAGTACCTTTGCTTGATCGGACGGTCATCTCGCATCACTATCTTATGTGTGGCTATGTTGGATACTCCTGACATTTTCTCGAACATCTGTTATTCACGTTTTAGAAATTCACTCACCCTAGTGTCTGTGTTGCCAACTGCTGTCGGGGCGGTTGCCTTGTATTCTACGCCCCCGTCTGGACTCTTGCGCTCTTCCTCGATTATTGCGGTACACATGGCTATGTCTTCCCTATGATTCTCTGCCTGCAACGTTATAGCATGTTTACCGCACCTTAACTCCACATTCGCCTTTGCCAAGTAGTCCGTTCCAATGACCACGTTGTCTGCCAACCCTGGTAACACTAGTAGCTCACTCTTCTGCACCTGATCACCCAACTTAACCTCTGCTTCCACTGCCTCTACTATCGTTCGGCGTCTTCCATCGCCCATCACCACTCTTGTTTCTACCTCTTTGACTTTGCTTAACTTCGATGCCATCGTGTCGCTCACAAAGCTCCTCGTCGCTCCCGTATCGATCGCCGCCACTACTTCTTCTCCCTCCAGTGTCACTGTCGCCAAAACTCGACCTTGCACCTGCTTAAAAATGTTCGTTGTGTTCGAGGTTGTTGCTGTGGAGACCCCATCCCTAGATACTAATGGGGCCCCTGGCCGTTTCCCTGACTCGTACGGCAGCACTCGCGTGTAAGGACACCTATCTTACCACATGTCCAGCAGAAATCTTTCCTAGCGTTTCGACAGCCTCGTGCGTAATGCCCACTTTCGCCACATCTTCTACATGCGGCTCGTATATCAACATACCCTTGCTGTGGTCTCCCTGTGCGTTCTGGAGGTACATCCTTTCTTGGCATCTCATCGGCACGCAAACAGTGGTATCTCTCCTCTGGACGCCGGGGTACGAACGGTCTCGCTGTCGCCGTTAACGCTTCCTTCTCTGGTGTAATATTCTCAAAATCTTCAACCAGACTTACCAGTTCTTCCAGGATCTTAAACTCGCTACGCTTCACATACAACTGGTACTCTCTGCGGGAATTTCTGTAAATTCTACTCAACCTTTGCTCCTCCGTGTAGTCAGCATGTCGCATGAGTCCTTGCAGCGCTAACACGTAATTCTTGAACTTCTCACCAGGACGTTGGACTCGCTGTCGTATTTCATCATCCAAATGTTCAAAATATCTGGAGTTCAGGAAAAATTTGAGGAAATCTCTCTTGAATGCATCCCATTCTTGCCAGTGTCGATTGTTGTTTCTATACCACACGAACGCTCTATCCTTCAGCAATTCAGGCATTGCTCGTGGTATGGAATTGCGATTAATATCATACCCATCCGCCAGCTCTTCAACGCGTTCGATAAAACTGAGTGGGTCATTGCCGCCGTCATACCTGAATCCCCACTTGCGTATTCGGTCCATCGTTGTGGCATATGTCGTTGGTTGCGGCATCATGTACATGTGCTGCATTGCTTCGCCCGGTGTTACAAATCTGTATGCGCGCTCATCAAATCCCATCGCCTGATGAAATGGTGATGCTGCTCTGCTGCCACTGGGTGACGTTGCTTGGTTGATACCGATGGCTGTTGGCGTGGATGGACGTAGTGTGGTCGCTGGTTGCGTGTGCTGGAGTTCCACTTCTTCCAAGCGGGTCTGGAATTTCGAATCGCTTCCTTGCGCCTGTATAAATGTTACCAGACGTTTGCGCAGCTCTTCCACCGTTCCACTGCCTTCTAGCCCAAACTCGCCGACGTACTTACATAGCTCCTCTCGGCAGAGGTGGTATACCCATGAAACCTTCACCATCGTTGCGTATTGTATGTTCACTTCCTTGGATGCTTTTCCCTCGCGTTGGCTACTTACTGACTAGACTCCCTTTGGACGCTTTGCCGTTCGCTGGACGTTACTCGATATCATGCTTATTACTTGCTGTTGGATTCAGTTCGCACGCTTGCTTCTTACTTAAAATCGCTGACTAGGTTTACTCTTCCAAACTTTGATGTTTTGTACTCTTCAATTCCTCGTATACTTTTAGAGTCCCTGGACCCTGCTCGGGCGCCATTTGTGACGGACTTTTCCTTTGGTTTGCTGGGGTAGCGCATTCCGTCCAGGGTTCCTGAAATTATAAAAGATTCCTAATTCCAAATTAAAGAAAACCCTGTATTTCAATTATTTTCATTAAAACGTTATAAAATCTTTTATTTAATATATTAATTAAATTTAAACCATTCCCTACAAAATTCCTACGACTGTATAAAGGTAGCGGAGGTGTTCTTACCCGCCCGCTGACCTATCTATAACGTAAGCTACCAAGTAATAATAATATAATATAATATAATTTAGTTTTTTTGTAACATAAAAAGGCTTGGTTAAATGTATACAAATACTCGTGTCAAATTTCGAAAGATTCAAAAACGTTTTGTGAAAATAAGAAATGAACGAAAATCCGAATTGGACATTTAAAACAATCGCTACTAATGTAAAGGTTTCCAGAAATACAGTGTCGCGTGTGTTTAACTGTCGTTAGGAAAGGTGGAAGTGGTAAAAACAAGGGTTTTAAAGATCCTAACGTCGCCAAAAAGATCATAACCCTTCTCAGGAAAAATCCCAACATATCTGGCAGAAAAGTGGCTGATTAAGTACAATGCTCCGATGCATTCGTCAGGAAGGTTAAGAAGGAGGAAGGGCTTAAGTATTATAAAGTTCAGAAAGTGCCGGACAGAAATTCAAAAAAGAACAGCACGGCAAAAGAGCGGGCCAAACGAATTCACTTAGATTTCCTCAAGAATTTTGATTGTTGCATCATGGACGATGAAAGTTATGTGCTTGGAGACTCTTCACAACTACCAGTGCTGGAATTCTGTAACTTATTTTGTGACCGACAAACGCTATCGCAATTTGCGAAAAGCTACTTCTATAACTATGTCATAGCGATAATTTTCGCTTAAGTTTTTTTACCGATAATTGTCGGAAACAAATTGAAAATATATGGCAACGCTCAGGATAACCAAGTCTTGAATCAATTAAAAAGGAGAATACATCCGTCACAAAGAATGTTATAGAAACATCAATGCAAAGAATTTGACAGTTGGGGAGACGGAGATGTGATAGAAGCAATAACTAAATGTTAGTGTGCGTGTGTGTGACATACGTTTTGAAGAAGAGGAAGAAATAGGATGAACTCTCCTTCCTAATTGCTTCATGAAGTAAGCGTCGATTTATTCTTATTGCGGAATTAATATTTTATACGGCATAATAATAAAAAATATAATTAAATACAATTTAAAGTTGGAAAAATTATGGCGAAAAGCTCAGAAGGCCAATAGCGACCAAAAAAAAAAAAAAAAAGAAATTGATTAATCCATGTGCGTCCGTCCGTTTGTGGGCACTAACCTGTGCAAAAATTGAAACATTTTGATGGAATTTGGAATGCAAGTTCGTATCCAGACCAGGACGGTCAGACCATGACCACCCCCACCTTCCCTAAGTATATATTAAAAATCGGATTTTTTGTATCTCAGTCAATAATATAGCTGGAGTAATAAAATGTCCACTAACAAAAATATTTATATGCTTAGTCGGATGGTTGATACAAATTTTGAAAATGGGCGTGGCTACGCCCACTCTATGCATGCTACCATCAAACGCAAACAAACTAAAGAAGTATACAGCTATTGTTCGGTTCCAATCGACTTAGGCTTCCTTACTTGTTAATTTTAAGAATATTTCCGTCGTAAAATCGTGCTATTAATGAAGTTTTTAACGGACTCTCAAGTAAATAATTATCGCAAAGTCCGATGGTTATCGGAAAGCAACTGTCAAAATTTGCGATAAAACTCGACCGAAGAATAGCATAATCGCAAAACTGGTCGCAAATTTACGAAATCGATGCGAAAGTTGTCGCAAATTGGTTATAGAATAGGCCCACAGGTGTTGATTTTTATGTCGCAGACCGTAGAGGAAATGTGCAGGAGTAGTTTAAGACCCAAAAGAAAATAAAGTTTCCTAAGAAATACGGAATTATATATCCGAGAGTGTTTGCAAAATCGACTTTTACCATTCATAAGACAACATGACGTATCTACCTTTTTTTGGCCTGACTTAGCTTCGTGCCACTACACTATGGTTCAAAATCGAAATATTGAGGAATTAAAACCAATTATCGACTATTGATTTTCCAAAAAAAAAAAATAACTACCTTTTATTATACATTACTGAAGTAAATAAAAAATATAAAAAATAATGTCAGCTGGCTATCACTTGTTTGTCAGAAAGCTTTCAAAGTCTTGGTTTCGATTTTTGTATTCGTAAAAAAGATTTTACTCAAATTATATAAAAATCTCAAGTAGTGATAAAAAGCTAACGAATTTGTATAAAGTGTGTTTATAAAATGGAAAATATTAATAAAGGTATGTAAAATCAAGAACAACAAACTTTTTTTTGAAACAATAATAATCGTTAATGTATTTTTGAGTTTAAATAAACCGTGTTGTGTTTTGATTTTTGTGAGTTTTTTCTGTGTTAAATAGAATATAAATAAGTTGGATCAAATAGGATCAATACAAATTATATATGTAGTTACAGCTAATAGTGTCCTCTTTAATGCAAATGTTATTTTATCTGCGGGAGTTTGCAAGCGAGGCTACAATTTCACTTTTTTCAGAGTAAAGTAAACTTCGAAAATGGCGATACTTTACAATTTTATATTGATAATAATAAAAATATAAAACTCATTTATATATAGGGTTTAAAAACCTAATAATTTCCCTTGAAATTAACGTTACACTTTTTCGGATATCTTCTTTAGTACCTGAGATGTTTTTATTTTAATTTCACTAACTTGCTAAAAAAAATAAAAAACTTTAAAATTTCCTATCGCTAAGTTAATAAACTTAAAATAACAACATCTCTAAAACTAGACGTAGCATCGAAAATCTGACTTCAGATTCAGACTAAGCGTATCGGAAACCTTTATAAAAGTAAATTTTTATCTCTATTTGAAATTCAGCATAAATTTAGATTGTCCCCTATGTATGGCAGCAGCAGCGAAAAATGGGCGTGGCTCGCCCATTTTCGTCATGAGACATTACTTTTACCTTTAAATACCCTATGAAAAGTTTTAGACCGATATCTTAACTGTAACTATTTTATTCTTCAAAAACTGAATTTTGAACCATAGTGCACTATAGCAAATCGGCAGTTGCATGGTATGAAAAGAATCATAGTTGTTGTGCCCAGACATGCCATTCCGCCTAACTGCCCGGAGCTTAGACCCATAGAAAGATATTGGGCTCTAGTAAAAAGGATTATGAAGGGCACAAAACAAGTTGCTGAAACCGCTAGCAATTTGCCCAAAAAATGGTTATCTTCAAGCAAAGAAGTTTCTGAAGATACAGTTTAGAAAAAATTAAATTGTTCATAAAAAACGCACTAATTTTTAAAATGCTTTTAATAATTATAAACATGAATTGAATTTATTTTAGCATCCTCTTCATTAATTTTTAATATATAATCTAACTTACAAGTTATATTTTACTTCTTTTTCACATGTGAATTTTATTTTTGTATGTCTTGAGTTTAATGTAATCAGTTTGGCCTCCACGTCCTTTTTCTTAACTATGGCAAAAATATTGTCTACATATTTATTTATGTACTTGATATGAATGCCCTTAGATCTAAGTTCAATCAAGCTATCGTCAAGTATTCTGTCAAGTATTCTGTCAAGTACTATATCGTATATTGTTACGGATAGGGGGTTTCCCATGGGAATTCCATATACTTGTTGGTATATAATTTTATCGTATATGAAATAGTTGTTGTCGTGTAAACAAAACCCTCAAATAATTACTTAAAAATTGCTTTTTTATTTTTGTATATTTCTCTAAGATTGTCCATTTTTACATGATTGTCCTAATTGCTTGTTGAATTGGTATATTTGTGAAGAGGGAAACTACGTCAAATTAAACTAATATATCATCGTACTGAAAAGTTATTTTTTTAAGATTATCTTTTAATTGGAATGAATTTTTGATATTGTAATTTTCTGATACAATGTTTTTAAGTAATCCCCCTATGAGATTGCTCAAGTTGTAACATGGAACATTAATGGACGAAGAAATTGGTTTAACGTTGGAACGTTGTCTTTATGTATTTTTGGTAATACGTATAATCTCAGTGATGTAGCTGCATTACATGTTAATTGTTGCTTGAGTTTAGTGTCAATGTTTTTTGTTTGTAAAAGGATTAACAGACGGTAACGATAATCCCTATTACCGCAACACTGTATCCATTGAAATTTTACCCTGACGGACAGCTATATTTGCGGATTAACAAAACAGCTGATTGATATGCTGAACTATTAATTGATTTGTGTTCCGAAAATAATAAAATTAAAAAAAATGGATAGACGATAAATTATACGACATTTAGCTATAGTAATATAACACTGGTCGACAAAATTTCAACAAATTTTTGTTACAGAAATAAAATTCTACTTTTCCAAAGGATTTCGGTGCGCTGAATCCGAATCTGAAGTCATATTTTCTATAGAACCTACAGTTTTTTAGATATTCATGCCCAAAGAGGCGAAAAACACGTTTTTGCCTATATTCACTCATCAATATCTTTTAAATTACTTACTTATTTTAAAAATTGATTAAAGCTATTGAAAGCCCGGCCATTTCTCTTGAAGACAACGTTTTAATTGTTTGGATATCTAATTTAGGTATATAGTAATATATGTTTTTGCACAATAAGGTATTTGTAGTCGAAAACAACGGCAGCATTTGTAGCATGTTATAGGCGCAATCAAATTTTGTAGTTGCTCAGCAGAACTATTTTTTTTACGAAGCCACTTACATACGTCCATAATATAATAAACTGCCTAATACCGTGCTTCAAAATTTTTAATTAAATTTGTATGGAGAAAATATTGCAAAACTAATGAAGCTTAATAATATGCAATATTGCAAGTCACAAGAAAGATATCTGAAATCTTAAAACGGTTTCTTCAAGAGACATGACAACGTTTTCAATAGCTTTAATCAATTTTTAAAATAAGTAAGTAATTTAAAAGATATTGAGAAGTGAATATAGCCAAAAAACGTATTTTTCGCCTCTTTGTGCATGAATATCTAAAAAACTGTACGTATTACAGAAAATCGGACTTCAGATTCGGATTCAGCGCACCGAAATCCTTTAGAAAAGTAGAATTTTATTTCTGTAACAAAAACTTGTCGCCCAGTGTAATCTATACTAATTATATAAAATTGATTTTATGGAAAATGTATGTAACGCGATAAATCAAAAAGTACTGGACCGATTTTAATAATTCTTAAAATGTCACAAATGGTAAATTCTCGACAACCATGTACTTTTTTTTGTGCATTTCTGAGACTTTAATACCTTTTTCCCGGTTTTAAATTTCGAAAAACTCAAAAAAGCGCAAGCATAGACAGATTCGTTTGGTCATTTGCCGTGTTCAGTGGAGGCGTGGCAGTCGTGCCAGGCAGCGCAGCGTAGGCGACTCATATGTTTGTTTTTGCACGGTTTGTTGTTTGTCTCGGTGGCAGTCAAAAACCTGTTTATTTATTTATTTATTTATTTATTTATTGATGTCTAAAATAGTTCATATTTACACAGACATTTAAGCGTAATTTAATAAAACAAATAAGTATAAATTTATGATCAGAATAAATACATAGTAAAAATATAACAGAAAACGAAAAATTGAATGAGATATGCGTATACATGTAGCGAATATGCTGCTGGATGAAAACACGTTCGCTAACAACGTTTAATTAAATATATAATTTAATTTTATTAATAATAAAATATAACTTTGCCGGCACACGTGTTGTGTTCTTACAAGTCATCTGAGAAGTGAAAAAATTATTTTCTGTATTACAAAGTATCACCTCATCAAACGGTAATCTTAGCGGTGTACATAACAATTGAGAGAATGGAAAGTCAAAGCTCTAGATAAATGATAAGTTATTTGAGCGATTGGAATTGAAAGCTCTTAACTAATTATAAGTGAGTAAGTGGCAGCGTTGCCACATGCCTCCCCTTGTTATTTTTGAATACAATAAATATGTATATAAATTCTTAACTTAAAAAAATGTATTGAAGTATTTAAGAATACTAAAAAATTAAGCGTCAGCTGCGAAATGAACATGTCGAGATGTTGAGGGCCCATCTTGTGAAATTTCGGGAGTAAGTTCCTCTTGTATTTCGTACACCGGTTTGAGTCGATCCACCGATACTGGAGTGCGTTGGCCTTGCAGTTTAAATAAACCGTGTTGTGTTTTGATTTTTGTGAGTTTTTTCTGTGTTAAATAGAATATAAATAAGTTGGATCAAATAGGATCAATACAAATTATATATGTAGTTACAGCTAATAGTGTCCTCTTTAATGCAAATGTTATTTTATCTGCGGGAGTTTGCAAGCGAGGCTACAATTTCACTTTTTTCAGAGCAAAGTAAACTTCGAAAATGGCGATACTTTACAATTTTATATTGATAATAATAAAAATATAAAACTCATTTATATATAGGGTTTAAAAACCTAATAATTTCCCTTGAAATTAACGTTACACTTTTTCGGATATCTTCTTTAGTACCTGAGATGTTTTTATTTTAATTTCACTAACTTGCTAAAAAAAATAAAAAACTTTAAAATTTCCTATCGCTAAGTTAATAAACTTAAAATAACAACATCTCTAAAACTAGACGTAGCATCGAAAATCTGACTTCAGATTCAGACTAAGCGTATCGGAAACCTTTATAAAAGTAAATTTTTATCTCTATTTGAAATTCAGCATAAATTTAGATTGTCCCCTATGTATGGCAGCAGCAGCGAAAAATGGGCGTGACTCGCCCATTTTCGTCATGAGACATTACTTTTACCTTTAAATACCCTATGAAAAGTTTTAGACCGATATCTTAACTGTAACTATTTTATTCTTCAAAAACTGAATTTTGAACCATAGTGCACTATAGCAAATCGGCAGTTGCATGGTATGAAAAGAATCATAGTTGTTGTGCCCAGACATGCCATTCCGCCTAACTGCCCGGAGCTTAGACCCATAGAAAGATATTGGGCTCTAGTAAAAAGGATTATGAAGGGCACAAAACAAGTTGCTGAAACCGCTAGCAATTTGCCCAAAAAATGGTTATCTTCAAGCAAAGAAGTTTCTGAAGATACAGTTTAGAAAAAATTAAATTGTTCATAAAAAACGCACTAATTTTTAAAATGCTTTTAATAATTATAAACATGAATTGAATTTATTTTAGCATCCTCTTCATTAATTTTTAATATATAATCTAACTTACAAGTTATATTTTACTTCTTTTTCACATGTGAATTTTATTTTTGTATGTCTTGAGTTTAATGTAATCAGTTTGGCCTCCACGTCCTTTTTCTTAACTATGGCAAAAATATTGTCTACATATTTATTTATGTACTTGATATGAATGCCCTTAGATCTAAGTTCAATCAAGCTATCGTCAAGTATTCTGTCAAGTATTCTGTCAAGTACTATATCGTATATTGTTACGGATAGGGGGTTTCCCATGGGAATTCCATATACTTGTTGGTATATAATTTTATCGTATATGAAATAGTTGTTGTCGTGTAAACAAAACCCTCAAATAATTACTTAAAAATTGCTTTTTTATTTTTGTATATTTCTCTAAGATTGTCCATTTTTACATGATTGTCCTAATTGCTTGTTGAATTGGTATATTTGTGAAGAGGGAAACTACGTCAAATTAAACTAATATATCATCGTACTGAAAAGTTATTTTTTTAAGATTATCTTTTAATTGGAATGAATTTTTGATATTGTAATTTTCTGATACAATGTTTTTAAGTAATCCCCCTATGAGATTGCTCAAGTTGTAACATGGAACATTAATGGACGAAGAAATTGGTTTAACGTTGGAACGTTGTCTTTATGTATTTTTGGTAATACGTATAATCTCAGTGATGTAGCTGCATTACATGTTAATTGTTGCTTGAGTTTAGTGTCAATGTTTTTTGTTTGTAAAAGGATTAACAGACGGTAACGATAATCCCTATTACCGCAACACTGTATCCATTGAAATTTTACCCTGACGGACAGCTATATTTGCGGATTAACAAAACAGCTGATTGATATGCTGAACTATTAATTGATTTGTGTTCCGAAAATAATAAAATTAAAAAAAATGGATAGACGATAAATTATACGACATTTAGCTATAGTAATATAACACTGGTCGACAAAATTTCAACAAATTTTTGTTACAGAAATAAAATTCTACTTTTCCAAAGGATTTCGGTGCGCTGAATCCGAATCTGAAGTCATATTTTCTATAGAACCTACAGTTTTTTAGATATTCATGCCCAAAGAGGCGAAAAACACGTTTTTGCCTATATTCACTCATCAATATCTTTTAAATTACTTACTTATTTTAAAAATTGATTAAAGCTATTGAAAGCCCGGCCATTTCTCTTGAAGACAACGTTTTAATTGTTTGGATATCTAATTTAGGTATATAGTAATATATGTTTTTGCACAATAAGGTATTTGTAGTCGAAAACAACGGCAGCATTTGTAGCATGTTATAGGCGCAATCAAATTTTGTAGTTGCTCAGCAGAACTATTTTTTTTACGAAGCCACTTACATACGTCCATAATATAATAAACTGCCTAATACCGTGCTTCAAAATTTTTAATTAAATTTGTATGGAGAAAATATTGCAAAACTAATGAAGCTTAATAATATGCAATATTGCAAGTCACAAGAAAGATATCTGAAATCTTAAAACGGTTTCTTCAAGAGACATGACAACGTTTTCAATAGCTTTAATCAATTTTTAAAATAAGTAAGTAATTTAAAAGATATTGAGAAGTGAATATAGCCAAAAAACGTATTTTTCGCCTCTTTGTGCATGAATATCTAAAAAACTGTACGTATTACAGAAAATCGGACTTCAGATTCGGATTCAGCGCACCGAAATCCTTTAGAAAAGTAGAATTTTATTTCTGTAACAAAAACTTGTCGCCCAGTGTAATCTATACTAATTATATAAAATTGATTTTATGGAAAATGTATGTAACGCGATAAATCAAAAAGTACTGGACCGATTTTAATAATTCTTAAAATGTCACAAATGGTAAATTCTCGACAACCATGTACTTTTTTTTGTGCATTTCTGAGACTTTAATACCTTTTTCCCGGTTTTAAATTTCGAAAAACTCAAAAAAGCGCAAGCATAGACAGATTCGTTTGGTCATTTGCCGTGTTCAGTGGAGGCGTGGCAGTCGTGCCAGGCAGCGCAGCGTAGGCGACTCATATGTTTGTTTTGCACGGTTTGTTGTTTGTCTCGGTGGCAGTCAAAAACCTGTTTATTTATTTATTTATTTATTTATTTATTGATGTCTAAAATAGTTCATATTTACACAGACATTTAAGCGTAATTTAATAAAACAAATAAGTATAAATTTATGATCAGAATAAATACATAGTAAAAATATAACAGAAAACGAAAAATTGAATGAGATATGCGTATACATGTAGCGAATATGCTGCTGGATGAAAACACGTTCGCTAACAACGTTTAATTAAATATATAATTTAATTTTATTAATAATAAAATATAACTTTGCCGGCACACGTGTTGTGTTCTTACAAGTCATCTGAGAAGTGAAAAAATTATTTTCTGTATTACAAAGTATCACCTCATCAAACGGTAATCTTAGCGGTGTACATAACAATTGAGAGAATGGAAAGTCAAAGCTCTAGATAAATGATAAGTTATTTGAGCGATTGGAATTGAAAGCTCTTAACTAATTATAAGTGAGTAAGTGGCAGCGTTGCCACATGCCTCCCCTTGTTATTTTTGAATACAATAAATATGTATATAAATTCTTAACTTAAAAAAATGTATTGAAGTATTTAAGAATACTAAAAAATTAAGCGTCAGCTGCGAAATGAACATGTCGAGATGTTGAGGGCCCATCTTGTGAAATTTCGGGAGTAAGTTCCTCTTGTATTTCGTACACCGGTTTGAGTCGATCCACCGATACTGGAGTGCGTTGGCCTTGCACATCTATATAAAAATATTTGTCGTGTCTTGAAATTACGCGATATGGTCCTTGATATGGTGGAGTAAGAGCTGGTCCAATTTGGCCTTGGCGAATCAAAACGTGTGAGCATGTGTCCAAACTTCTGAAACGAAATACAGAACGCTTTCCATGCCGAGATGTATCAGCAGGAGCTAGATTATGGAAATGATTTCTTAAATATTTAAGCAAACCATGCGAAGGTTGATCTCTTTTTGCTGGACATATGAACTCTCCTGGAAGTCTAATTGGCTCGCCATATACTAATTCAGCCGGTGTCGTAGATATGTCATTTTTCCAAGAAGCGCGTAAGCCCATGAGCACGATTGGTAAAGCTTCATACCAACTCTCGTTGTGGCATAGCAACGCTGACTTCAATTGTCTATGCAGCCGCTCTACAAGTCCGTTGGCTTGGGGATGATATGGTGTAGTTTTCAAATGGCTGATACCGAAAATTTGGGAGAGCTGGCGAAACATGGCAGATTCAAACTGTCCACCACGATCTGATGTTATTCTAAGTGGAACACCGTATCTCGCTATCCAATGGTAGACAATTGCTCTCACGACTGTCTCTGTGCTCCCACTTTCCAATGGTATCGCTTCCGGGAAACGAGTGAATCGGTCTATTATTGTCAAACATTGCCGAAAGCCTTTTGAAGGAGGAAGTGTTATGAGATCGACGTGGATATGCTCAAAGCGCTGCGATGGCAACTGGAATCTTGCCGGAGTTGTTATAACGTGGCGTTGAATCTTGTTTCGCTGGCATTCCAAACACGCTCTAGCCCATTCTCGACAATTCTTATTGATAGCTGGCCATATGTACCGACTTGTCAGGAGCTTTTGCGAACGACGGATTCCGGGGTGCGAGAGGGAATGCAGCGAATCGAATACTGCTCTTCTTAAAGCTGTTGGTACAAAAGGCCGTACTCTACCTGAAGAAACATCGCAGTATAAGCTTACTTTATGCTCTGGGAAAGTTAGCTTTTTGAGTTTAAGTGATGAATTTCGTTGGGAAATAAGTTGCTGTATCTCTCCATCGTCATTTTGTGCTGCAGCCAAATGTTGGGGTGATACTGCAGTTGACACTGCTTCGATGCGCGACAGTGTGTCTGCCACTATGTTTGTTTGCCCGCTTACATGTTTGATTTCGGTCGTGAACTGACCAATGAAATCTATTCGACGAAATTGCCATGGAGAAGCTCGCTCTGGCTTTTGCTTAAACATATGTTGCAGCGGCTTATGGTCAGAGTATATTGTGATATGCCTTCCTTCGAACATATATAATATAATATAATATAATACAATGGCGCTATTATAACTCTGACGAGTTTTATGGCCGAGCTTCTCTCCCAATTCGAGGTGTGCTCCTTTTTGTTTTTCCTACTAATTGGGTGGACCTACAGTTTTATGCCGGCTCCGAACGGCGAATGCATTTTTTTGTGAGAAGCTTTTTCATGGCAGAAATACTCTCGGAGGGTATGCCGCCCACTGCCGAGAGGTGACCGCTGCTCTTAAAAAACCCAATAATTGGATTTTTACTAATTGAAAAATTGTTTTGGTGTTTGGCTCGGACCGTGGTTTGAACCCGAGACCTCTGACACAGCAGGCGAGCACTCTACCCACTGCACCACAGCGGCCCTTCGAACATATAGCGAAAATATTTCACCGCCTCATAGATTGCGTGCAGCTCTCGGTCATATGTTGAAAGCTTTTGTATTGATGGTGGTAGTGTTCGACTAAAGAAAGCAAGTGGCTGCCAAGCTTTGTTCACTTGTTGTTGTAAAACAGCTCCAATAGCAGAATTGGAAGCATCAGTAAAGATGGCGAGATCTGCATTAATATTAGGGTGTGCGAGTTCAGCACAATTTGCTAAAGCTTCTTTAGATTGCTCAAATGCGTGTTTAAGTGCTGGTGTCCAGTGTACTGGATGCGATCCCCTAACCTTTGGGCCCGCTAGTGCTTCATTTAATGGAGCCAGCATTTCTGCGGCGTGTTTAATAAATTTGCGATAAAAGTTCACCATGCCAATAAAACCACGTAATTTTTTTACTGTTGTTGGTGGTGTTATTTCGCGTATGGCGCTAACTTTTTCGGGGAGTGGCTTAATTCCATTACATGTGATGTGATGTCCAAGGAATTTTGCTTCTGGTTGACCTAAACAAGATTTTGCAATATTGATTACGAGGCCATAGTCGCGAAGGCGCTGAAATAAAATACGTAAATGCTTTAGGTGCTGCTCCTCGTTATCTGAGGCGACCAGTATGTCGTCTATGTACGGAAACACGAATGGCATATCACGGGTGACCTCGTCGATAAATCGCTGGAAGGTTTGGGCCGCATTTCTTAGTCCGAAGTTCATAAACGGGAACTCAAACAGACCAAAGGGGGTGATAATCGCTGTTTTTTGTACATCATCTTCCGCAACTGGAATTTGATTAAACGCTCTGACTAGGTCAATAGTGGAAAAAAATTTTTTGTTGTAAAGGTTGGCACCAAAGTCTTCAAGGTATCTAACGGGATACCGGTCGGGCACAGTGCGGTCGTTGAGGCGTCGGTAGTCTCCGCAAGGGCGAGATTCACCAGACTTTTTGGGCGCTAGGTGCAGTGGTGAAGACCACGGACTATCGGACGGACGAGCAATTCCCAACTTTAGCATTTTGGCGAATTCCTCTTTGGCAATTTTAAGCTTATTTGGTGCAAGTCGACGTGCCTTGCTTGAAACTGGTGGACCGTCTGTTGTTTTTATGTGGTGCATTGTAGCATGTTTCGCAGCTTTAAAAGCTCCGTCTGGTTTTGTTATTGCAGAAAATTCTTGAAGAAGGGCACTATAGGGTGATTGATTTGGGATGACGGTTATGGACTGTATATTTGTTGCTTTTCGCACAACACCATGGCAAATTAATCCAGTCGTTTCGTCACGGAGTTGTTCCCTTTTTAAGTCAACTAGCAAACCAAAGTGTCTTATAAAGTCGGCCCCAATGAGTGGTTGTGTTACGTCGGCGACCACGAACCGCCATGTAAAGTCGCGGCGTAAACCGAAGTCGAGAATGAGCATGTGGTACCCGTACGTTTCTATTGTTGCGCCTGTGGCTGTATACAATTGATAACCGATAGGAGTTACGTTTCTTTTTAAGAGGGAACGAGGGTAAACGGACAAGTCTGCTCCTGTGTCCACGAGAAACTGTGTCCCAGAGGAGCGATCTGTTAAGAAAAGGCGGTTTGATGTTTTTGTTGGAGAGTCTTTCACCGCCTCTATTGACTCTCCTTGACGTTTCCCGAAAACTTACACCCTGGTTGACAATGACGGGCATTTGTGCCAAACTTCTTGTGGTAATAACAAAAACCTTCAGATGAAAGACGTGTGCGGCTGTGAGACGAGCTGCGCCGACTGCGCGTTTGTTGGTTTGTGTGGTTACTACGGCGAGAATTTCTCAAACTGAGCCCCTCTAATTGTTTGCGAATTTCAGAGATTTCTGCGCGCAAACATTGCTCTTCAGATACTAGGGCAACGGAATTTGCGGCGCTTGGAATAACCTCGTGGATTTTATCTGCAAGGCGGCTTAAGACGTCCAGCGAAGCATCAGGTTGTGCTGCCAGGCACGCGCGTGTCTGGGGTGAGAGCTGGGACTGCCACCTTGCTTTAATTACATTATCTGGTATGTCTGGACAGAGGCTTCGTAAATGACGATAGAATTGTGACGGTGTACGGTCACCAATTTGTTCACCATCTAACAATTGCAATAGCTTTGCGTCTTTAGATTTGGTTAGACGCTCTATTAGGGTTTGCTTTAAAATGGAATACGGCGTCGATGTGGAAGGGCGCAAGATGATATCTTCCACCTCCGCTGCGGATTGGGTGTCAATTAGCGAAACTGCATGATGAAACATATCGCTTTCGTTCGATACTGACCGTATCCTGAATTGTGACTCTAATTGGGCAAACCATAATGCGGGGCGCTCGGCAGAGAATGGTGGCGCACGAATTGCCATATGTGCCGGAATGAATGGTGATGCTGATGGTGCTTGCATGGTCGAGCCGCTTTGGCCAGATGGTTGTGGTTCATTTCCGGGCATACTTAATGAATGGCTTGAATTTTCTTACCAATATGAATAATTTCCTCCTACGTCGGGGTCACCAATGTAGCGAATATGCTGCTGGATGAAAACACGTTCGCTAACAACGTTTAATTAAATATATAATTTAATTCTATTAATAATAAAATATAACTTTGCCGGCACACGTGTTGTGTTCTTACAAGTCATCTGAGAAGTGAAAAAATTATTTTCTGTATTACAAAGTATCACCTCATCAAACGGTAATCTTAGCGGTGTACATAACAATTGAGAGAATGGAAAGTCAAAGCTCTAGATAAATGATAAGTTATTTGAGCGATTGGAATTGAAAGCTCTTAACTAATTATAAGTGAGTAAGTGGCAGCGTTGCCACATACATATACAAAAGTTTCACTTAAATATAAAGGTAAACCGGAAGTTAAGTGCGCGCAAGATATGTGTTCAGTTCAAGAGCAGTCTGTATCGGATCAGTAAAGTCAATATCTAAGAAACCTGAGAAATAGTTAAACTCAGACATAGTTCTATTTAATGGTGCATTTGCGCTGTATACCGTTCTGCTTAAGCCAACTCTGAAAACATTAAAATTACGGAAATTCCGACTGGGAATATAGAAATGTATATTCTCAAGAATTGAGGGACAGACAACATTCCCTATCACTATGCCCATTAAAAACGAGATAGCCTGAATAACTGCTCTATTACGCAAAGTAGGTAGACTGATTAGTTGACACCGAGAAGAATAAGAGGGCAAGGGTTCATTAAAGTTTAAAGAGCGCAAGGAAAATCGTATGAATACCCTCTGTACTTTTTCCAAACGATTTATATGAATTAAATGATGGGGTCTCCATATAAAAGATGCATAATCTACTTTAGAGCGAACAAATGCTGAATATAAAATCTTTAGTGTGTAAGGATCAGTAAAATTTTTGGAATTTCGTCTCACAAATGCAAGCATAGCAAATGCGTCCGCTATCACTCTATTTAAGTGCGTAATAAAAGTGAGTTTTGAATCAAAGTGTACTCCCAAATCCTTTATCCTATTAACCGAGTCCAAGCAGATATTATTTATTGAATAAGTTGACATAATAGGGTTTTTCAACTTTGAAAAGGTTACTTTGTGACACTTTTTGATGTTGATAAAAATACTATTATTTGCACACCAGGCATTAAGCTTATTGATGTCGGATTGTAATTTTGATGTGTCATCATAATTTTTGATTTCCAAATAAATTTTCAGATCATCAGCATAAAGAAGAAATTGAGCGTATTTAAAGCAGGAATTAATATCATTTATAAAAAGAATGAAGAATAATGGGCCCAAAATACTACCTTGAGGAACCCCTGAAGTCGCAATAAATGATTTAGACGAAACGCCATCAATGACCACATCACTACTTCTGCGATGTAGGTATGACTTAATCCAATCAAGAAATACTGAATGGATACCCATAGAGGCCAGTTTTGTTAACAGTATTTTATGCGAAATCTTATCAAATGCTTTAGAAAAATCCGTGTAGATAACATCTAGTTGGTATCCATTACGGAATGTTGAGAAACAATCCTCAGTAAAGACAGCAAGATTAGTAATTGTGGACTTACCCGTAACAAACCCATGCTGATATGGACATATCAAATGTTTGACATTAAAATAAAGTTTGGTCTTAATTATATTTTCGAAAATCTTAGCCACCGAAGACAGCTTGCTGATCGGTCTATAATTTTCGACATCGCATTTATTACCACTTTTATAGGTTGGCGTGATTGATGTACGTTTCCAGTCACCTATAAATAGGCCTGCAGAAAGGGATTTGTTAAAGATGTGCGTTAGTGGCTTGGCCAATGATAGGCAATTTTTGAATAAAGCAGCCGAGAATGCATCAATATCAGTCTGATAAGAACATTTTATATTTTTAATACTTACAATGATATCATCTTCAGTAAGCACTAGGGAACCAAAATCTAAGGTGGAAAGTATATTTGAAAGGTTTTCACGTCCCAAACTGTCCTCCACATCATCATCGGATACAAAATTGGATGAAAAGAATTCCGCAAATAGATTCGCAGCTTCAGACACCGATGCAGCGCATGCACTTTTATAAAAAACCGACTTAGGTATATTTGAACAAATTCTTCTAGATTTTATATAAGACCAGAATTGTTTGGGATTCAGCTTAATATTATTCTCAAAGTCCCGAATATAGCTCTTATAACGCAACTTATTTAAGTTACAAAATTCCTTTCTATAATGACAGTACTTAAGGAAGAAGCAATGACGATTTGTTGACTTGAACCTCTTATGAAACTTATTTCTCAGATTTTTCAGACGCTTTAGGTTTTTCGAGAACCAAGGAAGTTTATACCTTTTGGGCTTTAGAACTGGTACATACGAACATAATAAGTCATATACATGCGCTTTAAATATACTAAAGCATCCCTCAACTTCAATATCACGGAACATATGATCCCAATTTAATTCACTCATCAATATATCTAAAGCATTAAAATCACAGCTGTGGAATCTTCCACCATTTATTTAGTAAATATAAATAGGAATATGTAGACAAATAAGAGATAAAGACTGGGTGAGTGATTATCTCTTGTTACAGTCTTTGTTAATATTAGGAATATAAGAATTAATATGCTGATATGATGTACATACACGCATACATGTATGACACATACATATATATATAACAATAGATATTTGGGAAACGTATTTCTTATCAGAGAATTGAAACACATAAGAAATACGTCGCCATTTAAAATGATATGTAAGGGACAATGCTGATGCTTGTTATTTAGGAGCATTGTTGTTGAAATACATTGCATTGTCAATTGCTATCGTTTCCTAATATTTACTTAGGATAATAGGGACGCGCTTCTTATCTGTGGAGCGTTACCATTAGTTGTAAGTGTACATATAAGTATTTACATTTGTATATTTACACACTGGACGAACTGCGTTCGTTCAGATAGAGATAAGGATAAGTTAATTTTAGTATAAATAAAGAGCTCCGTGCAACGGAGCGTCAGTGTTCTTTCAACTATCAACATTGGTGACCCCGAGGAACAGCATTTCTGTAAGTATTAAATTTTTTTCAGTGAAATTGAAAAACTAAAATCTTGTTTAAAGTGAAAAGTGAAGTCAGGATTTTTAATTTTTGTTGTTATAAAAAAAATATATATATACAAAAAATGTCTGAAGTATTGAAGCGCCAAGAAGAGTTGGGCCTCTATTTTTTAGAAATAGAAAAAACTGTTGATTCAGAAAGGCATTCCGAAGCTCTTGAGAACTTGTTGGTTGAAATTAAGGACAAGTTCAATGAATTTCGAGCAAATCATTTTGCGTTATTGCCTAAGCAATCGCTTAGAGACTATAAGAGTTATTTTTCAAATAATTATTTTGAAAAAATTAAAGGTACTCATGATAATATTGTAGGTATTATCAAAGAAAAATTACCTACAAATGCAGTTGGAGGAGACAAAAAAGTCGCAGAAATTTCGAATCAGATGGAAACAATGGAAATTGATCCGGATCGAAATGAGGCTAAAAGTATTGAAACTAAGTCAGAAAATGAGGCACAGTCAATTTATAAAGAATTTGAGCATATTTTGCAGAAAATTAGAAGGTGTCATGATAAAATCCAATTGGGTCTCAATACGGTATTACCACGCCTTACCGAATTAGAAGATCGTGCAGAAGATATAAAATTTGAGTTCAATAGATATTTCCCTGAAGACGATCAGTTGTGTATTGAATTTAATTTTCTAATGAATGAAGGATTGCAACTTGTCAAAGATTGCAATCTATCCAATAATTTTCCCTCCAACGTGCAACACATACAACCTTTGAATAACATTTCATATAAATTGCCAAAAATTGAAATTCCAGTATTTTTTGGCGATTATTCTAAATGGAATTCGTTTAAAGACATTTTTTGTGAGGTTTATTTTAAGCCAGAAATTTCAAATACTCACAAAATCGTTGCCCTCAAGACAAATCTTAGAGGAGAAGCTCTCAATTTAATAGAGCACTTAACCGTATGCGGAAATAATTTTGAAGTAGCGTGGGACATTTTGGAAAAAAGATACAGTGACAAAAGATTAATTACTAGTAAAATTTTCAAAAATTTGGTTGATGTTCAACCAATTACATTCCAATCGGCGAAATCATTAAAGCAATTACATGATTTGGTGACTGCAAATCTAGGTGCTCTAGAAGGAATAGATTTATCGCTTGAAGAATTCAAAAATGCATTTCTGCATTTTTTGGTGGTTAGAAAATTAGATGCAGAAACTAAAAGTAGATATGAACAGTCATTAGAAGATACCTCTGAAATTCCGTCCATTGATATTCTTTTAAGTTTCCTCCAAAAGCAATTTAAAGCTCTGGAGGACCCGGAAAGAGTGTTAACCCAAAATCAAAAAAGTTATGAAAATCATAATGTTAAAGTTTCTAAATGTGTTTTGAATTGTGAAGAGATCCATTCACTTCAAAATTGTGAAAAATTTAAAAGACTTTCAGTAGAAAAAAGAAATAAAGTTGCATATGATAATAAAATATGCAGTAAGTGTCTCAAATCGGGGCATATATTTAGATTCTGTACAGCACCAAGTTGTACGAAATGTAAGAAAGCACACCACATTTTGTTGCACAACGAAAGTTTAGGTGAGCGAAAACAAAAAGTGACGTTAACTGCTCAAAATAAAAATAAAAAACATATTCTACTAGCTACAGCATTAGTGAAACTCAAGAACAAGGAAGGAAAATTTATCACAGCCAGAGCTGTTTTAGATAATTGCTCTCAAAGCAATTTTATAACAAGTTCCCTCAGAAAGAAGTTAGGGTTGAAGGTAAAACATGTAGATAGTGTAGTAGAAGGTGTGTCTAGAAATATTTCTGAGGTAATTGGTCAAGTAAGGCTTGATTTAAAATCAAATATCAATCCTGAGTTTAATACGCAAATAGATGCAATAGAATTAAAGGAGATAACACCAAATATGCCAGGAGAAAGAATTGATATAACTAATTTTCCTCAGGTGCAACCATTTGCTGATCCCAACTTCCATATTCCTAATAGGATTGATGTTTTATTAGGAGCCGAAATAATGGGCTCCATATTAACCGATTCAAAAAGAATTTATATAGATTCGAATCTTTATATGGAAAATACAGTTTTTGGGTGGGCGATTATTGGCCCAGCGCCTATAGAAGTATGCAAGTTTTATTGTGGAATTATAAGTTGTAAGTTATCAGATCTTGATAAAAGGGTTCAAAAGTTTTGGGAAGCGGAGGAAATTTCGAAAAACGAAAAGTTTTTAACAAAAGAAGAAAAAGAATGTGAAACACATTTTTCCGAAACAATGAAAATAAAAAAGGATAATCGATTTCAAATATCACTGCCTTTGAAAAGGCCTAAATCAGAATTAGGTGATTCAAAAGGAGTAGCCATCAAAAGATTCTATGCGTTAGAAAAAAAATTGTCGAAAGATCCTAGCCTAAAAATGCAGTATTCAACATTTTTAAAAGACTATTTGGAACGTGGTCACATGGAAGAAATATGTTTTAAAAATCTTCCAAAGGAGGTAAATTTCCTTCCTCATCATTGTGTTCTTAGGCCTGATAGTACCAGCACTAAACTTAGAGTCGTATTCGATGGTTCATGTAAAACTACATCGGGTTTATCTTTAAACGATATTTCATTGACAGGACCAAAATTACAAGATGATCTATTTAATATATTAACACGATTTAGAAAACATAAGTATGTTTTCACGGCTGATGTAGAAAAAATGTATCGCCAGGTTTGGGTGAAAGATGAAGACCAATATCTCCAATTAATAATTTGGCGATGGGACAATGATAAACCATTAAAAGTGTACAAGTTAAAGACTGTTACTTATGGCACTGCCTCTGCCCCATATTTAGCAGTGAAATGCTTGCAGAAAATTGGCGAACTGTATAGCGATAAGTATTCAAAAGCAACCGAAATAATTAAAAATGATTTCTATATGGATGATTTAATGACAGGTGGAAATGAAATATCCGAGTTAGTAGAAAATCAGAAAACTTTGATACACATTTTAAATACGCATGGGTTTTCATTAAGAAAATGGTCTGCAAATCATCCTGAACTCCTTATGAATATTGGAGAAAATGAGCGTGAAATAGAGATTAATTTCGACAAAGAAGACTCTGTTTCAACTTTGGGGCTAGCATGGGTTCCAAAATCGGACGAATTTTCCATAAAATCAACTTGGGAACCTTATAAAAATGAAATTATTAATAAGAAATCTATACTTTCAGATATAGCGAAGTTATTTGATCCTCTAGGTCTTTTAAATCCAGTGATTGTCACAGCCAAAATCTTGCTTCAAGATCTTTTGAGGATGAAGCTCAATTGGCACGACGAAATACCGGGTCAAATAAGAACTGATTGGATAAAGTTTAAGGATCAACTACCAAATTTGAGAACTATAAAGGTAAAAAGACACATGTTTATTGATAACGCCAATGTGCTAGAGATACATGGATTTTGCGACGCATCTCAGAAAGCTTATGGAGCAGTGGTTTATTTGAAATCTATAAACGCAGAAAATCAATCACAAATAAGTTTAGCTAGTGCAAAATCTAGGGTTGCACCGCTCAAAACTCTTTCTATCCCGCGTTTAGAACTCTGTGCAGCAGTTTTGCTGGTGGAGTTAATGGAAAAAGTCAATGAAAGCCTACAAGAAAAAGTTAATCTTATAAGGTACTATAGCGACTCAGAAATAGTATTATCGTGGCTTAGATTAGATCCAGGAAAATTGAAAACCTTTGAAGCAAACAGAGTTGCGACTATTCAAAGGAAAACAGAGCAGACGCATTGGTGTCACGTTAAATCAAAAGAAAATCCAGCTGACATTATATCTCGAGGCCTATACCCAAATGAGATTATCGAAAATAGTTTTTGGTTTAATGGACCGAATTTTTTAAAAGAAGATACGGGTAGAATTATAGAAATAGATAGTGTGATAGAAATTCCTGGGCTAAAAAAGAATGTGTTGGTTACTGCTCTAACTAAAAACAGAGGAATAATTGCAGACATAAAACACAAAAACAGCTTTATTTTTCTAAGGAATGTTCTAGCTTTAATTTTGAGATTTATAGATATCAGAGTAAAAAACCCAATCAAAGATCGCCATTCGTATCAAAAATTAGCAATAGAAAAAATCGCGACACAGACACAGTTAAAATATTTTCAAGATGAGATTCAGTTGCTAAAATCCCAAAAAGAAATAAAGAAATCATCAAAATTAGCTACTCTTGCTCCATTTTTAGACGAAAAGGATATTCTTAGAGTAGGAGGTAGAATTCAAAAGTCTTCGCTTCCATTTGAAGCTAAGCACCCTATATTATTACCGTATAATGATCCTGTAACAACACTTATTATGACGGAAATACACAAAAAACATTTGCATGTAGGTCCAAAAGGCGTGTTAGCTTTAACCCGACAAAAATATAGGCCTTTACGTGGGAAACAATTAGCCACTAAAATTGTACATTCTTGCTACAGATGCTTTAGGATAAATCCTCGTTCGATACATCAGTTTATTGGGAGTTTGCCACAGGATAGAGTAACAAAAGCGCGAACTTTTGAAAATATTGGCATTGATTTCCTTGGTCCAATAACAATTCATCACAAATTAAGAGGTTCTAGAACAGATAAAGGATATGCGTGCATTTTTATTTGTTTCGCTAGTAAAGCGGTTCATTTAGAAGTAGTCAGTAATTTATCAACCGCCGCATTTTTAGGTGCTCTAAAGAGGTTTATTGCGCGTAGAGGAAGCCCTAAAAAAATTTATTCTGATAATGCTACTAATTTTATAGGTGCAAAGAATAGCTTGAATGATGTTTATAAACTTTTTAAAGAAAAATATCACATTAAGCAAATAGATGAATTTTGCTCGCAGAATGAGATAAAATGGCAAACGATACCACCAAGATCGCCTCATGTAGGAGGGTTATGGGAAGCAGGTGTTAAAGTAGTGAAGAAACATTTTAAATCAATTGAAGATTATAATTTTACCTTTGAGCAACTGTCAACAATTATGGCAGAAATAGAAGCGATCATGAATTCACGACCCTTAACATCTCTCTCCGATGACCCAAATGATTTACAGGTTTTAACACCTTCGCATTTCTTAATAGGGACATATCAAAGTATTTTGATAGATAGTAAAAATAATACCACGTATAAAAACTACAGAGATGGGTGGAGAGATGTTCAGAAATTTAGTAATGAGATGTGGGAAAGATGGTCCCAAGAGTATTTAGGAGAACTGCAAAAATGATACAAGTGGCAGTACCCAAAAACAAATATAAAGCCAGGAACCTTAGTTTTATTAAAAGAAGATAATGTTCCACCTCTTAATTGGAAAAGAGGTAGAGTCATTGAGGTCAAGTTAGGTGCAGATAATTTAGTCAGGCTGCTAACGATTAAAACGGCTCTGGGCATAACTCAGAGGGCCGTGCAAACCATATGTCCATTTCCGGCAGATTTATTTAAAAAAGAGGAAAATGAATTTGACACAAGCATTAAGAAATCAAATGTAATATGTGCAAATTCAGCACTAGCTAAGAAAAATAAATTAAATAAAACTTATGAAAATGATTGTACAAAACCAAAAAGAAAACGTCAAACAAACCTTCAATTTAATTTACCGTTAATTTTAGTAATGATGTTATTTATTCCTCTCATATCTTGTACTTCCAATGTAAAAGTTACATATTTTAAGGAAACGTCAGGTATTTTTTTTGAAAATAGGGGAGCTGTTGGGTTAACAAGATCTTCGTGGAACATCATCGTTCATATGGACCCAGAACATTATCAACAAAGCAAGATCGGAATACTGACCCACATACAATTTTTGTCAGCAGCAATCGACGGTCTGAAAAGGGAAGGCATTGATGAATCATCATTACTTTTACAATTGAAATCCAAGTTTGCGCAAATCGAACTAAACGATAAATTAATAGTGGGAAACAACCCACGGCGGGGAAGAACCAAGCGGGCACCGCTTGAGTTTGTAGGAAGCATATACCATGCCATGTTTGGAATCATGGATGCGGAACACGCAGATATTCTGGCGAGGAAAGTAAAGGCCAGTAAAGTGAGAGATGAGTATGTGCTTGAGCTAATCAAAAACATGACAACAATTGAAGATGCCACCTCCAACGTTATTAGAAACCAGACTGATGGTATCAACAAAAACTTAAGAGCAATAAATCAATCGCTCTACACAATAGAAAGACAAATAAATAATGGGCTACATCACTCTCAAATACAAGATGAAGCTGTCACTGTATTCATGATGATGGAAGCATTCCAAAAAATGCAAGAAGAAATAAAAAATTGCATTTTTAACAAGCTCAACATCATTCCCGACAATGTGCTCTCAGTCTCAACACTTGCCAAGCATATAAATATTATGCTCAATCATTTACCACATCATATGTCATTACCAGATCGAAGTCCAATAGAACTTATCAAGATCACATCAATGATGACCAGAGTAATTGAAGAAAGCATATTGTTCCAGTTAAAAATACCGCTTATTAGTTCAGAAATATTTCAATCTTACCAATTATTCCCATATGCCACTATGCACTATGGTAATTTCATTCATATCAAGGCATCTAACAACATACTATTTGTCAGTGAAGGAAAACATCATTATTACTCTAGTAATGAACACCAGTTTCTTCGGTGCACAAAATTGAAAAAGCTGTGGCTTTGCCCTCAATTACATCCCATCTATCGCTCTTCAGGAAAACCTAATTGTGAGGTAGATATCCTTTTACGAAAGACCAATTTGTCTGCAGCGTGCGAAATTAGCATTAGCAAACCTAAAGCATTTTGGGAGCAACTTAATGCCAGAAATATGTGGATATTTTCCCTTCCGAAACCGCAAACTTTGGAAGTAAACTGCAACAACAACATTTCAGAAATAGAACTCCATCAACAGGGAATTATTGAAGTACAACAGGGCTGCCGAGTTGATTCTGCCGAAGTAACGCTATGGACAGTGGACGAACCATCTGAGGATATATGGTACATCAATCCTAGATTTAATTTGTCATCCAAATTACCTGAGCTGAAATGGTTAAAAATTAAAGAAGCAATCACTTCAATTCAATTGGGAGATATTCCAAAGATGACAACAGACTTCAAATTTGACCGTGGGTTCAGCTTTAATGACTTAAGTCTAGATTACATGCTGCGAGAACAGAGTTGGAAGTCAATTACGATAATAATCGCGACTATCTTGCTAGTGATTTTAATGCTAAAGGTAATTATCCAGTTGCTGACACCAAGACGGCCCAACTTTAGCTTGTAACCCACAGTTTTTCAATAGGGGGGAGAATGTGGAATCTTCCACCATTTATTTAGTAAATATAAATAGGAATATGTAGACAAATAAGAGATAAAGACTGGGTGAGTGATTATCTCTTGTTACAGTCTTTGTTAATATTAGGAATATAAGAATTAATATGCTGATATGATGTACATACACGCATACATGTATGACACATACATATATATATAACAATAGATATTTGGGAAACGTATTTCTTATCAGAGAATTGAAACACATAAGAAATACGTCGCCATTTAAAATGATATGTAAGGGACAATGCTGATGCTTGTTATTTAGGAGCATTGTTGTTGAAATACATTGCATTGTCAATTGCTATCGTTTCCTAATATTTACTTAGGATAATAGGGACGCGCTTCTTATCTGTGGAGCGTTACCATTAGTTGTAAGTGTACATATAAGTATTTACATTTGTATATTTACACACTGGACGAACTGCGTTCGTTCAGATAGAGATAAGGATAAGTTAATTTTAGTATAAATAAAGAGCTCCGTGCAACGGAGCGTCAGTGTTCTTTCAACTATCAACAACAGCATTTATAATTAAAAGAAATTTTACTCTCTATTGATGCGTCATCAAAAAACTCATAAAATTCGAAATCCAACTCCAACGGTGAATGATGCGAATTCGGGCGAGATATTGAAGAAGAGGGTTGTGCTATATTAAATTTTACATTATAAGAAATGAAAACCAAATCTAGAAAACGACCCAAATTGTTGCAAACATGGTTAATTTGGGTTAAACCAATGCTTAAGAAATTATCAATAACATAGGACTCAGCGAAACTAATTACATTAGTAGGTGTTAAAAATAAATTGTTGTCAAAAGCTGACCAACTCAAACTACTTAAGTTGAAATCACCAAGTACACATACTTGGTTGTCTCCAATGTTTTTGTGAAGTGTTATTAAATTATCAACATTCATCTTATATATGTTATCACCACTGTTCGGAGGAATATAGGATGCGCATATATATAGCAAGCCGAGCGAACCACGAACTCGTACACATAATTGATCGATGACAGTATCATTATCATGTAGCATAAAGAGTGAGGCTTGAAGATAGTTTCGAGCAGCAATTAACACACCGCCTCCTCTACTGCATCCAGTTTTTATAGGATCCCGGTCTTTGCGGAATACATCATATTGGGTTAGGTCAAATAATTCCGCATCAAAGAAATTCGCATTGAGCCAAGTCTCAACAATAACAATAACATCAAACTCTAAATGCGAACTGAACATACGCACAATATCAGACTTTCCACGTAGTCCAGAAGCGTTTTCATAATAAATTTTTATATGTTTACGAGAGATGGAAGAAGTTGCTTGTTTTAAGCTACGTGGAACAGCTAGTCTTGGGAAAGCTGCTCCCCTACCTTTTGAAAAAACCGAAAACGCCGTATATTTACATTACTCGGCCAAAATTCCGACTTCATAAGATTAGCGCATAGATGCTCAGGAACCTTCAATTTGAAGTTAATGTAATTTAGGGAATCCGGATTTGTATCTTTTTTCACTAACTTCATGCAAATAATATCTTTTTTCACAACAGTGGTGCGTTTCGTGATATAGTCAATTATAGCACCTGATGTAACTGAAGGCTTAAATGATGATAAATGAAGCCACCTATAGCGAGTAAATACCTCAAGCTCATTATTTTCACAGCGCCCAACCACTGCATTTCTTTGTTTAGGAACTTTTTTATTAGTCACTGTAATCCAATTATTAGCAGCCATAGGCAGTTGCATCGGCGACGTCACAGTCAACATCTGTTTAGAAGTAGTTGGCAGAACATTATCATTTTTATCAGCAGCCGGAGAGCAAGGTGGTGTACTTTTGCCTCCAACACAGCACAAATTTACTGCCGGGCGAGAAGGCGGCAAACCGCCTGTAGATATACCAACAACAGCAACAGAATTATTTTCAGCAGCAGGAGAGCAAAGTGGTAGATTATCACCACCACTCACAGAGCACGTTTCAGCCAATAGGCGAGCAGGCCGTCGATCAGCTATGTTACCAACAATATTAGCCATACTCTCACTGTCAGTTGAGGGAGAAATATTTACCACAGGGGTCGATGACTTAGCAAGCTTCTTTTTATTTGTATTAGCTAAATCACTACGCTTTGTATTTGAATTTACAGTTTTAGCAACAACATCTTTTAAAGCACAAAAGTCTGATTTTAGAGAATTTATTTGAGTTGCTACACTGTTGTTGTTGTCGCAACTCAGATGACAAATTTTTTGAATATCAGCAACCTCTTTTTTTATTTCACCAAATTGACCCATAATTGTAGTTATGATGGAGTCTAAGCCATTTTTTTGCACCAACATGAAGGTGTCCAATGTCTTAGTCAACCTTTCAGGCAAAATCACACACTCTGTGCAAAGATAGCAGAAATGTCTATTTGCTTTAAGAAGCTTAATGTCATATTCAGATATTGGCCCAGGACAACAAGCACGGTGGAATATCTTCCTACAAAAACCACTGCACGGTACTACCATAGTATCACCCCGTGCAAACATCTTATTGCATTTACCACAATAATCATCCATATTGAACACGAAAGAAATAAACTTTGCGAGAGCGCGCACAATACATGCATACTATGCTATAAATCAAGAACGCCCGCACTTACACGTGCGATATTGGTATCAAATAAAAGGTGTTGAGCAGGAATTCAACATAGAGTTATTTTCATTGTGATTTCATGCCGGGTCTCCTGATATGGGTCAAAAGGTGGGTCTGGATAACGTCGCGATATTGGTATCGAATGAAAGGTCTTGATTTGGACATCAATATAGAACTATTTTAATAGTGATGCCTAAGCCGGGTCTCCAGATAAGGGTCAACAGGTGGCCCGGATGACCCTCGAATATTTCTGAGCGATATTGCTACCAAATGCAAGGTCTTGATGAGGACTTCGACGTATAATTATGTTATTTGTGATGCTTGGGCCGGGTCCCCAAATATGGGTCAAAATGTGACCCCGGATTAACCCGGAAAGTTTCGGAGCAATATTGGTGTGAAATGAAAGGTTTTGAACAAGGCTTTTACATGGAGTTCTATTCATAATGATTCCTAGACCGGGTTCCCAGATATGGGTCAAAATGCCGACCCGGATGTTTTTGAACGGCTTCAACATATAGCTGTAATGATGGCTAGACAAGGTCATCAAGTGGACCCAGATAACCCCGGAATAACTTAACTTAAATTAACTTGACTTGACCTTGACTTGACTTGACTTGGCTTGGCTTGACTTGACTTAACTTGATTTGACTTGACTTGACTTGACTTGACTTGACTTGGCTTGACTTGACTTGACTTGACTTGACTTGACCTGGCTTGACTTGACTTGACTTGACTTGACCTGGCTTGACTTGACTTGACTTGACTTGACTTGATTTGATTTGACTTGACTTGACCTGGCTTGGCTTGACTTGACTTGACTTGATTTGATTTGACTTGACTTGACTTGACTTGACTTGACTTGACTTGACTTGACTTGACTTGATTTGAATTGACTTGACTTGACTTGAATTGACTTGACTTGACTTGACTTGACTTGACCTGACTTGACTTGAATTGACTTGAGCTGACTTGACTTGACTTGAGTTGACTTGACTTGATTTGAGCTGAGTTGACTTGATTTTGGTTAACTATTATTCCTCATTGCGAAGCAACGGATAATTGCTAGTATAGTAATAAATTAAAAAAATAATTAAGTTATTGCTAACGAGGATAGCAATATATATAGCCCGACTTTCCGCTGCATATAGAGAAAGTGGAATGGGATCACGAGAAGTTTGGAAATTTGTAAGTTTTCTTCATTACGTGTCTTAATTCGAGCTATGTAATTAATAAAAATATATTTTCCAAAGGATCGGAACGGCACTTTCTGGGAGTACGACGTTTTCAGAATGGATGACACCCGTTTTAAAGAGAACTTTCGTCTAAACAAATTGACATTTCAAAAATTGTGCGATAAAGTGAAAGGAATGGAAAGGGCGGATACCATCCTGCATCTTTGTATTCCACTCCAAAAGAGAGTCGCCATTACACTTTTCGCATTAGGGTCTTCATCTGAATACCGGACGGTCGCTAGTTTCTTCGGTGTAGGACGGAGTACCGTGGGAGAAATAGTGTTGCAGTTTTCTAAAGTGGTGTGCGAAAATTTGGCACGCTACATTAGTACTTATCCCCCAAATCACAATGAAGTAAGAAGAATTGTTAACGGGTTCGAAAATCTCGGGTTTCCACAATGCTTTGGAGCTAATGATTGATGGATGCCATATAGAAATTCAACAAAAAAAAGGGGATGCGGTCGACTACTATAACTACAAAGGCTGGTATTCGGTCATCTTGCTTGCAAGTTGCGATTACTTCACTATTAAATGTGAGATATACTTAAGCCTTTATCATCCTCTTGACAGATGTAAATTTACCTACATACACGTTGGATCTAATGGAAGAAACAACGATTGTTAAAGCCCGTCTCCACATAACTTGATTCGCCAGCAAAACATCTAGCGAAACATCTCGCTTAATAATCCGTCTCCACGTGGCTGATCGTTATTCAGTTTAACAATTCTCTTTTTTGTTCTTCTTAAATGTTTGCTTATTTTTGCGTTTTTATTTTGGTTTGTGTGAGATTTCGATAGATTTTCGATACAAAATTAGAGAAAGCGTCGATATCATCGCGTTTGGCAGGAGGATTTACAACGAAACAAGTGTTTCATTCTTCACTCACTCTCAGAAATTTGTATGGTAATTAGCGAGTTTCGGCACTGGTTTCCGTGTCGAACCAAGATTGAGAGAGCGAATGCATAAAAAAGAGCGAAACACGTTATGTGGAGACATGGTATTACATTTTCGGGAACAGTTCCTTAAAGAAATTCCACGAACGCTGATATACTCGTAAATTTGGGAGAGGCTTACAAGTAGCACCGAAAAATGTTAAGGATATTATACTTGCTTGTTGCATTTTACACGACTTCCTAAAGGACGTAAATGTAGAAATTCCCTCTGTTTGGATGCAAAACACTGATGACATTGTACGTGCACGAAGTCAACCAAACCATACAACAAGAGGAGGTGAAAATGATTTGACAACTGCTTTGAGCTTTGGTAAGTAAAAATAATAAACAGCTTATTTTTTGAGTAGAATTTAATAATTTTTCAAATGCTTAAATCTATTCACCTACATATGTACATATTTTCAGACGTTTTGCTCATATCACATTTTTATTTCCAGTATCATACTTAAGACAAATGCGAATAAAAAATAAAGAACACAACTATCACAAAAATTTAAATAAATCAAAACTAAGCTTAAATCTATTTATGTACATTTGTACATATTATGAGATCTTTTACTTATATTACATTACTATTTACAGTATCAAACTTAAGGCAAATGCGAATAAAACGAAGATAAAATAAAATTAATATAAAAATTAAAAATCTCCCAAACCTAAGCTTAAATCTATTTACATATGTACATATTTTGAGCCCCTGTGGTCATATCACATTACTATTTACAGTATTAGACTTAAAGCAAATGCGAATAAAAAAATAAAATTAATACAAAAATTAAAAAACTCCCAAACCTAAGCTTAAATCTATTTACATATGAGACCTTGTCGATGGGCTAGTGCACAAACCGGATAAGTGCAGGCGAAACTGAGTTAATTGCATTTTTGGAATCATCAACACTATACCTACCTCGTGTGTAATTTTTGTAAGCAAATTATCAATAATGGCGGAGATATGCGATGGCATAATCAGTTAAGTGCTTTGAAAATTAAATATTTGTTGTGCACAAACCGGATAAACGAGCTTAGAAATTCAAATTTTCTATAAACATAATTTTTCTTGTGCACAGAAATTCCAAGTGCCACAAAATAAAAATTTATGCTCTGTATCCTATAGATTATTATAGACTTATATAGTGATATTTACACAAATAGTTGTGTTTTAATCAAGGATGCTCAACAAACTATCAAAATATGTTTTCGTTTGTTAACATGCTATGTTAACAAAACGGTTATGCAACCGTTAACGTTATCAACGAAATAATTCAACAAAATTGATTTCGTTAACGTTGAAACAAAAACGGTCAACAAAAAAGTTTCGTTTTTTTTGTTTTGGCTTTAACGAAAAGCAAAAGAAAGGTTGACACTTGTAAGAAAAATGACTAACCATAATCTGAAAAACAACCAAATTAACAAAAAACTACCAAATTTAATTTTTATGTGTCATGTATCAAATGTCGAGGATATATATTTTTTTTCGGGTAGTATTATACATGTGCTTTTGTAAACTCAATGCCAATCTTTTTCTTTTTGACTTTACATTAGCCCCATTCTTTTGCACGAAAGTTCGAAAAAACACACGCTAGATTAGCGAATAACATGGAAAGCAACAACAAAAACTAAGCCAACAAGCTATGTTAAGCGCAGGGTACGGAAAAACTCACTTATGAACGCTCAAAAATACATTCTACTCATATCACAAACAAATATTCAAAGAAAAATGTATAAACACTCAAATAGTGAGCGAACTAACGCACAACAGCAATCGATCGCTCATAGCGGTGGCAATAAACTCAATGCATAAATTCACTCAAAAATGAATTATCGTACAATTTCTCTGGTAAATTCATTCTATGAGTTTATTTTATAATTTTTTGCGCTAGCGATCATTTTTTGAGTTTATCATTTTTTGATCGCTCTTTGAGTTATAATTTTATGCGTTCACAAGGGTTTTTTGTGAGGTTTAAGCAACTAATGGCATCGTGAAGGCGCAGTTTTTGGATGATGGCGTGCGTTTATTAGATCATAAATATGATATATGCATGTATGTACATACATATGAATGCATTTGTGTACGTATATATGTATGTATGTACATATGTATGTATATATTTATAATATTTTAAAAAGCCTTAGGTCTTATAGCGATATATATGTACATATGTATATTGAAGTTGCACTTTAACAATTATGTATTTATTCAATCTAATAAAAAGTTTATATATGTATGAGTTTACATACATATTTGTATTCATTCGACACATACATACATATGTATGTATATGCATATGAAATAGGACGTTATTGAAAAAAAATTCTGAAATAAGACGTTTTTCAAACAATTTTTAAAATAGCCGTCGATATGTAGTCTAGGTATATAAATATTTTATTTAACATAGGTACCTACATCTTTAGATTTTACTTTAAAACTGGAATTGAACAACTGAGCGTACGTTCAAAATACAAGTTCGGATTTTATTAAATTGTACATATGTATGTATGTATGTATGTATATAATGGAATGCGGGTAATGATATTTTCCATTTCGAATGTATGTATATACATAGTACCTACATGTGTACAAATAAATAAAATGCGAACCTATTTTTTTAATGCTCAATTGTTGTATTCTAGTTTTCAAGTAAGAATTAAATACATACATATATATGTAGGTATTTATGTTAAATAAAATATTTAACAACCCTGCAGTAAATTTGTTTTACTGCTGAAGGATCGGTGATGATTCTTTGTTGAATATTCATCACTGTCGTCATAACTCAGTATATTTTTATTTGTTTTTGTTTTTTTTTTGTTCTGAGGAAAGCAAACCATTTACCTATATAAAAAATTCATCAGTCTTTATATGAAAGTATTCACTGATGATTCCTCGTCATAGGTGAATTGCATCAGTGATTCATTATGGATTCACTGCGGATTTTTACTGCAGGGAACCCTTAACTCATACATATAGACTACAAATGTACATAAATATATATGTAGGTACATCGGTATGTAAATATAAATTTTTATAAATATTAATTTAAATAAATTGAATAATTTAATTTGAATAAATACATACTTAATAAAATTTTAACTCGATATACCTACATACATATACATACATACCTATCGCTATGAGAGCTAAGGCTTTTTAAAATATTATAAATATGTACATACATATGTATGTACATCCATATATACGTACACACATGCATGAATATGTATGTACATACATCCATACATCATATTTATGGTCTAATAAACGCACGCCATCATCCAAAATTGCGCCTTCACAATGCCATTAGCTGCTGCACAACAAACCCTTGTGAACGCATAAAATGATAAACTCAAAGAGCGATCAAAAAATCAGGGTTTGAAATTGCTTAGCTACTTTTGCTGCATTTGCTTTTGCTTTGCTTTTGCTAACGAAAAGTAAATTAGCAAACTCGGCCAGCCGAGTAAAAAACGAGAACACGATTCATTCGCTTCAGTTTTCAGCTGAGCCGTGTTTGCTTGTATAGTTAAGCAAAGCAACGCGATTTGGGGGATTTCATTTTACTTCCAGCAATTAGTTGTGTCTTTGCATTTTTTCTGCTTTTGCTTATTTTGCAGAAACGATTTGGTTACGCATATTTACTTATGTATGTATGTATGTGCACATAATATGTATGTATGTCCATTTGTAAACATCTTTTCATGTTGAATTCTGCTTAAAACTAGTTTCAGCAAAATAAGCAACTGTAAGCAAAAATTTACCACTCAACTAATTGCTGGAAGTAAAAGCAACGCTCTCAAATTGAGTTGCTTGGCTTAACTACACAAGCAAACACGACTCAGCTGAAAACTGAAGCGAATGATTCGTGTTTTCGTTTTTGGCTCGGCTGAATTCAGCAATAAGCAAAAAACATTGGCTATTGCTGTTTTGCAGCAAGCAAATTCAAACCCTGCAAAAAATGATAAACTCAAAAAATGATCGCTAGCGCAAAAAATTATAAAATAAACTCATAGAATGAATTTTCAAAAAATGAATTTTCAAACGATCTCTCATTTTAAAATGAATTTATGTAAGAGTTTATCGCCACTGCAGAGACCCATCGATCGCTGTTGACGTGCGTTCATTTGCGTTCGTTTTCACTGTGTATTTGCACTCATGAGAGCGTGGCATAGCTCAGAATTATAGAGTGATAATTCGTTTGAGTGAGTTTATTTTGAGCGTTCTTCGCACCCTGGTTAAGCGCGTCGAACTGAAAGCGTTTATCTGTTTGTCAACCTGCAGCAGCAGTGTTGCTTTGGAAAAGAACGAATAGAAACATATAATTTTTGGAATCTTTGTTTTTGGAACGTATGTTCTTGTAGCATAAACATCAACCAAGTGCATAAATATCAGCCAATCGTATTCTTTTATACAGAGGTATACAGAGGCTGTACCAAGCGGACTCTACCGGTAACCATCGGTAACTACCGCAACAACCGAACTCTGCCGGTAACTGCCGGTAACACAACCGAACTCTGCTGGTGAATAGCAAAAATTCGAATCCGCCCGAAGCCATCTAACGGGAGTGGTTGTAATAAATATTTAGCAAGTTCACGGTCGCGTAATAGAAAAATCAACTATTGTTAAAATTAATTCGATATCGATAAAAACCAAAAGAATCATTACCTGTATTCAATAACAAAAAATTGTTACGAATTTTTCTTAAGAACTGTCATTTTCATATGGAGAACTGTCACTTTTTACGAAAAATTCGTATCAATTTTTTTGTTATTGAACACAGCTGTTACCTTTTAGTTACTATACAGGTCCTAGCAGTTAAAAGAGAATACGTAATTGTCTTTCGATGACCGTTTTTGATAGATGTTAAGAACAGTGTGTGTTTTGTTTTGGTTGAAAAGCGCCACTGAACACTAAAGCTCTTCCGCGAAGTAAACAGATGAAATACCAAAACGAAACACAATACTTTGACATTTATTTAAAACAGGAAAAAGAAGAGCGATTTCCAAATAATTTTACCATTATCATTGAGTCATAGTACAAAATAAAAAATTTACCACTTGTAGCGTTTTTTATGATTTAATTACTGGGATGTCTCGGCAAGTCTGTTTATAACTCGCTTGAGCATTGCCAACTCAAAAATAAACGCACTCAACTTTTCAACGTTTCAGCGTTAACGCTTGAGTTTCGTTAACGTTAACGTTAAAAACGAAACGGAAATTATTTTGATAATTTTTGTAACATTGAAAACCTAAGTCGTTTCAACAAAAACGACTTTAACTCGGTTAGCGTTAAAATTAACGTTACGATGCATCCTTGGTTTTAATGGCTAGTCTATATCTATATATTTATATGTACCTATGTATGTATGTATATTAGATAGGATCGAAAAAATAAGTTGTAAAAGTCCGCCCCTAAATTTGAAGCTTATGTTGAGAGGGTTAAGGGACACAAAAATAACATTTTTTTTATCCCGCGAAATACCGCCGAATTTGTTTTTTTCTTGTAACATTGTTATTTAACATTTCCCATTTTTAAAATTGATACGTCATTAGTTTCGTATTTTGAAGCTCTAGACTTCCTTCTAATGTCCTTTTGAGCCCTGAAGTCGTTTTCACATAGTTGGGTCCAGCGTTGCGTGATTCGAATCAATTTTTATTTCAAATCAACTTTCAAATAAATAATCAACTCGATTCGTGATTCAAACTATTTTCAAATCAAAGATAATTTTTATTTGTGATTCATTTCTCAAAAGAATCAAAAATACCCTTTGATTCGTGATTCAAACCATTTTCAAATCAAAGATAAATTTGATCTGTGATTCATTTCTCAAATGAATCAAAAATACCCTTTGATTCGTGATTCAAACCATTTTCAAATCAAAGATAAATTTATTTGTGATTCATTTCTCAAAAGAATCAAAAATCTTTATTCGAATCAAAAATTTATTACGAATCTTGATTCAAAATATATTTTTATTCGAATCACTAATTTGATTCGAATCAAAAATTTATTTAGAATAAAAAATACTGTAGCATATCAGAAATATTCAAGTACATTCTCGGTAATTTAAAACACAAAAATGTATAAAATGCACCAAAAGTGCAACACAGCCAAATTGCATGCTGACGCCAAATGTGTACATGTGTATGTATGTATGTACATATATACATATTTCTGATTGTCGTATTTACGTTTGTGCTACGCCGTACGTACATACATACATGCGTATGTATGTATGTGCATAGCCACTTATTTGAAATAAAGTTTTGATTCAAAATAATTTTTTGATTCGAATCAAAAGTTTTATTCGAATCAAAAATTGATTAAGAATCTTGATTCGAAATCAAGCTTGAATCAAGAATCAAAAAAGATTTTTGATTCTTTTGAGAAATGAATCACAAATCAATTTTATCTTTGATTTGAAAATAGTTTGAATCACGAATCAAAGGGTATTTCTGATTCTTTTGTGAAACGAATCACAAATAAAATTTATTTTTGATTTGAAAATAGTTTGAATCACGAATCAAAGGGTATTTCTGATTCTCTTTAGAAAGGAATCACAAATAAAAATTATCTTTGATTTGAAAATATTTTAAATCAAGAATCAGAAAATATTTTTGATTAGTGATTCAGTCAAATCAAAATCACGCAACCCTGGTTGGGTCAGCTAACTTATTTGTATGTCCATGAATTATCCTCTTTGTTTTGTCAAATGAAAGTGCTTCAAAATTCATGACAATGTTTCCTTGAAACGGTTTTACTAAATTGATAAACAAAGAAGTTACGCCACGACGAATATTTAACGTAGCTATTATTTAACTATTTTTTTTAAGCAATTCAGTATATGTAATAACAAAGTTACAATAAAAAAAATATTTCGGCGGTATTTCGCGGGATCAAAAAAAAAGAATAAAAATTTTGTCTTTAATCCCCTCAATATAAGCTTCAAACTTAAGGTCGGACTTTTACAACTTATTTTAATTTTGATGATTTCTACGACTTTAGTATGTTGCAGGAACAAGTGTTACATAACACAACTTTAAATACACAAAAAGAGGGCGTTAAATGGTTAAATCTGAACCATTATTAATAAAATATAAATACGGTGTATCGGATGACGGGTTCATGGAGATAAAAATAAATCAGCCAACAAGAAAGAGAAGAAGAGTTAATGAAGATCCACATTTTGAAGGGAACACAATAAATTTAAAACCAAAAAATTCGAGCCCCCTCCCCATTTCAAGTGAAAAAAAGAGAGACCTGAGTTTTTTACCAGCAAAGGGCGTAATTCCTGCAATTTATGACAACTTTTTCGCCAATTTACCGACAAGTAATAATTTTTCAAATGATGAAAATTGATTTTTTTTTTAGTTTAACTATGTTAGCATGGTAAATAACCCATAAGAATGTACTATTTGAATTTAATAACTATATAAGTGTTTTAAATGAACAATAAAATATGTACTAACAGAAATAAATTGAATACATTTTTCATAGAAGAGCTCTAACAAAAATATTTGAAATTAAAAAAAGTTAGCGCCAAATCGGCTAAGTGCCCAACAAATTTTAATCACTAAAAAAATAGTATAGGTACTGAAGCCATCAACATAATTTTAGCACATTTGGATTCTACATACTCCAATTAACTATTCGTAATCGTTATAACTGAAAAAAATGTGACAGTTAACAAGTTATTGCTATTTAAACACAAAATTTGCTCTCCTGAACATTTTTCAAAATATCACTTATCCGGTTTGTGCACTAGCACATCGTTGTGCTCATATCATATAACTGTTTACATTGTCGAACTAAGGCAAATGCGAATAAAAATAAATAAAAACTCAAAGCAAATTCCATGAACTTAAATATAAAAAAATATAAATTAATTTTCAAAACTGGTAATGTGAAATTTTTTTGATGGATTATGTAGCAGAATTTATTGCAAAATCCTTCCGCATTCTAAAAAATAGCATTGAACACAATTACACTTTCAAAAGTCTCTATAGATTTTATATGTACACATTCAAAATTATAGTTTTGTTTTTTTCCACTTTATGGCTTAATATGAAAAATTCTTCACAGGGACTTTTGAGAGTGGACTACTCAATTCATATAGAGTAAAAAATGAAAGTCCAATAAAAAAATAAATAAAACTAATTTTAATAATTAAAAAACATCTCTATTTTTCAGCTATTTTTTCTATAGCTGCGACTAATCTGTCAGTGGCTTCGAATTCTTTTTGAAAAATTTTGACCAACTGCTCATTTGCGCTTCTGTTACTTCCCTCCATTCTATTAAGCACATCTAGTTGTTGTTTCATTAATTCCTCCATTCCGTTTTTTTCTTGGTCGTCTAGGTGACGGTTCCGGAACTTCGACCGAAGGAGGCGATTCAACGGATGTTGTCCCAACTTCATCCACTGGCACTGCCGTTGGAGCTGGCCCTGGTTCTTCCGGCGACGGGCAATTAGAGCTTAGTGTTGGCGAAAGCTCACTTGATGACCTATTCTGAAATCAAATTTTGTAAATTAAAAACAAAAACACAAATAAATTTGCATACAAATTACACTGCTCTACAGCCAAAATATACTCTGAACGCCACTATCCTATCTATATATAAAATCAGTCGCTGATTCCGAAAATCTGGTTCATTTTTAATTTCAGAAACTATAGGACCTAGAGAAAAATGTTATAGGAGCCATGTATAGGAAATTTAATCTTCTTTCTTCCCTGCAAGTAAATGTATACATATGTATAAATCAAAACATGAAAATATGGAAAATTCCGCATAGATTACAAAAGTACAAGTACAACGTCTAGGGGAAAAATTGGACATAATGAACCGCAACCCGATAAAAATGACTTTTTCCGAGGGTCTCACGCATTATAAAAAAAAGTCCCACCGACCGGATGCTCATATTTCATGAAATATTATTAAAGTGGTATAGTTTACCGAGGAAAATCACGCATAAAAATACATACATACTAAAGGGCTGCGCAAGACATTTCGATATCGAACATGCTGTGTTGCACTCGCTGTAGCGCATGTATGGTTTTTGAAGTGTTCGAACAGTGAAGTACTTCAGCGGCGTGAAATTTTGCTTCAGCACCGAGAGTGAAGCATTTCTATCTCAATGCTGTACGTTCATGTTCGATTTTGTTAGCACAAATGTTCGGCAACCAGAAGAAGTTCTCGGAAACTTAAGGCCGTTGGCAACTTACAATCTGGATTGCCAGTTTGAGTGAGTTAGTCAAATTTGAATCTTTTTTTGCGTGTGTTAGTGCAATCGGCAGCCGTCGTGCTACACGTACTTGTTGTCGGCTCGCTGTCGGCACGCGGCGACGAAAATCAAAAATTTTTGATATTTGCGTCAATCACCCGACACTCACACATATACACTTCCTCTGAATCCAGATTGTAAGTCGCCAACGGCCTTTAATTAAAATGTCGACAAATTTAGAAGTACAAAATTTGTATAGACCTTGGCTCGTTGGAAGTTTTTCGTACTAGATACGGGTACAAACCAGTGTTGCCACACGTAGGGTTTTATCCCTACTTGTAGGTCTTTTTGGTTAAAAAATGTGCCTGTAGGGTAAAAGGTCCGCCTTTTCATGTAGGGTTTTTTTTACATGGAAATGTAGGGTTTTTTACACGGAAAACATTCAAGGCGCAAAATGTGCCCTGTGTTGACTAACAAAAGGGGCATTTCAGTTATTACATCTGGGTCTGGGTTAAGATAAATTTTTACTGAAACAATCCGGCTCATAATGAAAATTGGCTGCACTTGAAAAGAACTAAAAAGAAGAAGAAACATATACAACATATACCCAGCAGTAAAAATCTGAAATGAATCCTTTATGAATGACAGTTGAAATTCATCATGAGGAGGCATCAGTGAATGCTTTCCTATAAAGGCTCCTGAATTTTTTCAAATAAATGGTTTGCTTACCTCATGCCTATATGACTCAGTTCGGAGCCGGCATAAAACTGTCCAATGGTAGGAAAAACAAAAGGAGCACACCTCGAATTGGGAGAGAAGCTCTGCCATAAAACTCGTCAGAGTTATAATAGCGCAAAAACAATTCTTCTGTACGTTGAAAAGAGACAAATACTCCCTCAAAAACAATTTGATTGACTTTAAACTTCAAACTAAATGAAAATAACTATTTCAAAAATTATTTTTTTGGAAATTTGAATTTAAATTACTGAAATAAATTATGAAACTCAAATGGCGGGATAGCTATGTATTCCATGTTATAAAGAGAAGCCAGTGCGCAGTATAATTTTTCTTCCGGACTTCTTCTTTCCCCTTACGGCCAAAGCAGAAGCTTACAAGAGGCAAATTTGAAATTTGTATTTCCATATATTTTTTATTTTAAATATAATTTGTTTTATAGTTGTCAAATTGAAAAAAATTTGTCAGAAAAGCTGCCAAATGTCAAAAAACCTACCGAAATACAAGCTGGCTCATGGGTTTTTAACCGCCTAGATGGTATTTCGTTTGGTTGTTTCAATATAGCTTGCACCAACGCAAAACGATAGTGATGAATATTCAACAAAGAATGATCAATGATCATTTAGCAGTGAAACAAATTTACTGCAGGGTATATGTATATATATGTATACATACACAAATGTCACTTTTCAGTTCTGCCAAATCAAAAAAGCACTGTGCTGCCAAATCAGCACGGAAAAAACAAATCGAACAGGGCGGATCAGAAATTGAACCAGCAATTTATCTGGTTTAATCGAGCTGAAATCTTTGTTGTTGCATTTACATGCAAAAATTTTTATCTGGGTTAGGATCACCGTATGTGAAACACGGCTAAAATTTTCCCAACATGCGCCTTGTGTTAACCAACAAAATTTTTGCCAGCATGCGCCCTGTGTTGACCAACAAAATTTTTGCCAACTGTATATCATTGGCATTACATATCGATAAATGTGGTACACCTTATGTATGTATAAATACATCTCTATTATACATTGTGTTGACAGCTTTTTAAATTGAACTGATTTATAAAAGCTGTGTGTAAATATAAGTAAGTAATAATTTTGTCTTTATATTCAAGAATTAACTTTTTTTTTACTTTTTTTTTATAAATGAGCATGTGCTCTTACGATTTATTTCTCTTTTTATATACATTTTTGTGTAACATTGAATTAAAATTTAGATGTAGATATCTATACACATACGTATATGTATAAAAACCTCGTTAAAGTTTTGTAAAGCTAATAAAAGTATCTGAAAAAATACCTATTTTTGATTATTTATGTATATGCATTGTCCTATTAAAAAATTTCAATAAATTATATGCGGTTTTCAATATTTCCGCAAGGAAAAAAATGTAGGGATTTTTGTAGGTACTTTTTTTTTAACGCGTAGGGTAATCTTGGGAGTTTTACCTCATTTGTAGGGATTTTGGAGGAAAAAAATGTGGCATCACTGGTACAAACCCTTCCTAAACCTGGGGAAGATTCATTTCTAGGTCCACGATAAGGACAAGGAAGAGCGAATAAATAATTCTGATTATGACAGAGATTATCTTTACGCAAATCTATTTGCAGCATAGCAAATCGTCTACTGCTTTATTATGTAGCAGGCATGCGAAGCGGCATACAAATTCCCAAATAATCCTATTTGAGGAAAAATGGGTATGTCGTGGACGAATTTGTGGCCTTGGAGGGATTTCTTGAGGCAATGTCCTTCACTTTATAGGGAAAGGAAGATCGCGGGCTTGTATCATTGTTCCGCGTTGCTTAGAGAATTTGTTTACAGGAAATTAAATGTTTATTCAGATATGATTAATCCGAGATAATTCACTCAGTTTTTACTAAAGATTAATGTTATATATTCCTTAATATTTATAAAAACTAGTATCGCCGTTGCTCGAAATTCGACCATGCAATTTATTTCTTCAACTTTGTATTGGTAAAAAAATTATTCCTTTTCGCGGAGATAAGCAACACTTTCCAAATTTGAGTTGTACCGCAACACCGATTTGCCCTTTTGATCACGTTCCGACGCGAAATCATGGTCAAAATCAAGGCAGATCTAGGAAGGTAGGCCCGGTGGCGAATTCAGAAATTTCCCATGTATTTTGTTATTGTAATTGGTAGAGTGTACTGTCAAAATGATATTTCGCCGTGGTTAAAATCTGAATTCGCTTTGGGCTCGTCCATTCCTATTGGTCATGATGTGAATTCGCTTTGATTTTGACATTACACTCTACCTTTGTAAATAAAAAAAGAAGTTTTTGAATTCATCGCCGAGCCTACCTGTTAGATATGCCTAGGTCAAAATTAAAATTACTCAGTGCTCTCCCGTCCTCTCTCATTTTTCGCTTTAATGGAAAAGCAATAGGAGATATTTGGCCGCCTTGATTTTGATCTCAGCGTAAACTGGGCCAATGCATATAAAATAGAGAGAGCGCTTTTAAATTAAAGCGACTCTTCAACTGTGTTTACGATATCTATTTCTCTTAACTAAAAATTTGATTAATTATAAACAAATTAAATAATTTATAGAAAAAAATATATGCTTATGCACTGCTCCTGACTCATACGAACACATCCATATCAATTTTATGTGGATATGAGTATGTTAAATGGGCAAAACAGCCCGGCAATTGTTTGTATGGAAAAAATGTTAGATTAAAAATGAATTAGCTAATACAGGAACAATACGGTATCAGGTATTGCGCGATTTTTAATTCCAATTTTTCGTTTTTTTTTTTAAATATGGTGTATTATTATTAGAAAATGCGCCGAAGATATATATATATCTATATATATAAATACCTAATTGAACTAAGGGCCGGTTTCACCATCTCCGGTTAAGCACTTAACCAGAGATTTTTCGCCGGTTAAGCAATTTATTTGACAGCTCGCCATACAATTTACGTCAAACTAACCAGCGATTAAATTAACCGGAGATGGTGAAACCGGCCCTAAGCCTCGCTGTCTCAGTAATAAACAGAGAGGCTTAGATAAATGGAATATTATTTAAAAGAAGTGGCGGAGTTTCCACATCAAGGTACCTTTATATATATATAGATAAATATATATCTGCGGGGCATTTTCAAATAATAATACACCATATTAAAAAAAAAAAGAAAAATTGGAATTAAAAATCGCGCGAATGGAAATAAAATCCACGGGTTTAATTGCGTTTTATTCGCAGGCGTTATTTCCACGGGCGTTATTTCACTGCACCATGTAACAGGGAAGAGGATGTATGACAAAACTCAGATGTGAAAACGACACAGTGGTAAATGTCAAAAGTGACCACAATATGCCATATGTTATAACCCAAAGAGGTTGCCATGTTTAATAACAAAGTGATTTCTCAACACAAACTATTGTACAAAAATGTGTATGCCTCTCTGAACATAAGTAGCACATACACTTTTTTTGTTTTTTTTTACGAGGAGGAAGCATTTAAAGCATTTACCCTGTCCGTGTGGGACTTAACCCGTACTAAACCTGCTGTCAAGCTACCGTCGGGAGGTTGGTTGAGCACCAGGCTTTAAGTCCGTAATCGTCACGTTATTGCTCTCAGTATGCCATAAAAGCCTACATACATACCTGCATACGAACAAGTGTGCATCTTTCTTTACAAAGATGTTGATAAAAATCAAAAAAATCCAAAAAAATAAAAAAAAAAATCATGAAAATAAAAAAAAATCAAAAATAATCAAAAACAAACAAAATTGATTTTTTATGATTTTTTTCAGGGCTGAAATTTATTGATATTTTTAACGATAAACAGAAAATAATTTTGCTTATGTTGAAACTTTTCATTTTAAAAGCATAAAAAATTTAACTAAATTCAAATTGCTTCAACAAAAATCAAAAAAATTATCAAAATTTTTTTCGTTACGATAATTGCCGAAACAAAATTTTTTTTAAAAACAAAAAATTGATTACCAAAATAATTTTGTTTCCTGTGCCTATAAAAAAAAACTGAAAACCTATCATATAAATATGTATTCATACATACATATGTACATACATACATACGTATGTTTATCTTAGCAACAAACAAACAAACATAAACAAAACGAAATCCTTTTTGTTATTTTGTTTTGATATCAAATTAGCAAAATTAATTGTGATACAATTTTATTGATAATTTTGTAATCGGAAATATTTTGGTTTTGATAAGCAGCAAAGCAATATAAATTTTTGATATTTTTTTATATGTTTATTGAAACAAATTTTTTTTGTTTATTTTGTTGAGCAGCCTTGATTTTTTTTGATTTTTTTAATGGTAATTGCAAAACAATCATTAAAATTTGAAAACAATGGGTAATCAATCATTAAACCCCTGAAATGGTTTCATGTACGAAGAAAATATTCCCCGTTTAATACCCGTGCCACAATGTGTTGAAATAATGAACCAAGGGTTTTATGGTTCGGTGGACGTTTATATTGGCCGAATTCTCTTCTATTTTTGAATTTTAGTAGATTACAAGGTGGTTATTTATTAATAATATAATAATACAATGGCGCTATTATAACTCTGACGAGTTTTATGGCCGAGCTTCTCTCCCAATTCGAGGTGTGCTCCTTTTTGTTTTTCCTACTAATTGGGTGGACCTACAGTTTTATGCCGGCTCCGAACGGCGAATGCATTTTTTGTGAGAAGCTTTTTCATGGCAGAAATACTCTCGGAGGGTATGCCACCCACTGCCGAGAGGTGACCGCTGCTCTTAAAAAACCCAATAATTGGATTTCTACTAATTGAAAAATTGTTTTGGTGTTTGCTCGGACCGTGGTTTGAACCCGAGACCTCTGGCATAGCAGGCGAGCACTCTACCCACTGCACCACAGCGGCCACAGCGGTTATTTATTAGACTCTACAAATAAATAATTTATAAACAAAATATACTGATATTCTATACATTGAAGTTCTGAAATGTCATGGATCCTTATTTACTCCTATATACAAACAATTTGAGAAAATTGAACTTTTTAATGTATGTTTTTCATATACTCGTACATACATATTTATACGGAAAATTTTAAAAATAAGTGGCCTCTATTAGTATATATGTACATTCTCGTACACAAATAAGAAATAAAATTTAGTACTTTAATTCTCTTGAAAGTCCATTGAAAGCGTTTGCGGAGCAGTGAAATATCTCCCAAATGAAAGAAATTAAATAACTCCCAAAGAAGGAAATGAAATAAGTCCCAACACACTGCGAGTTATTTCATAACGAAATAAGTCCTATTTTGTATGAAAATATTTGGAGTTTTTTCATTTCATTCACTGTGCCAGCGTTTGTAGTTGACAATTTGGGTAGCTAATTCTCACACAGAATGAAAGACCACTATCTACATAGTAAAACCCCCAAACAATTGAGGTCGCTTTTACCCCTTTTTAGAAAGTCGGCAAAAAAATATAATTCCCAAGGTCGTTAGAGGGTTAAATATTTCTAGAAAATTGTTCGCCATAGAACAATACCCCTAGTATCCACAGGCAAAATAACATAAAAACCACGGTCCGGGGCACTTATGGAGGTGATTTTTGTGACAAAATTTTACTTTGGGACTTTTCTTACTATTTTTTATATCAGAATTCAACTAATATGGTGTCCAAATGTAGAAAATTGGAAACTTTTAATATTCTAAGTGCCTCCTCGGATGAAATTCTTATAAATGACTCGAGGAACATGAATGGGAAACCGACATTGAGAACTCCATCATGAATAGTGCTGGACCGTCTCGATATTCTATTTCTGAAGCACTAGCTGGACCCGTGCGCATCTTGCGCAAAAAATAATAAAACATGCGGCGCCAGTCGATATAGTTTCTGCTCTCACGCCCATCTTAAAAAACTTATATTTATTTTGTTTTATGTCTACAGTGGAACTTATGGAATTTTCAATGAATAAAACGTTCTATTATACCTACATATATATATATATGTGTATTATATTTTTATATATTTTACATATATGGTCCCTGCCGACTTGGGTACTTTTTTTTCCCCACGTTTGCTTTGGCAAGCAAATCAGTAGTCCAAGCTTACTCGATTTATCTGTTACAGTTCTTGAGTTTTTACTTATAAATCTTTGAAAATTTGCTCCTCTTGGCCCATTTTTCAAAATTTCAGCACGTTTCCTCATAACGGCATAACGTCGTTTCATCACTCGGGCTTTATTAGTGACTGAATTATCATGTTTTACGTGTTTTTCAAAATACACACATATGCCTTATTTTCAACCCCAACTTTCTCTGTTCCCATTAGAATCTGTGTACCAAATTTCATTAAAATATTTCTCTTTTTGCGCAAGTTAGTGTATACGGCCGGACGGACGGACATGGTTCAACCATTTTTTTCATTCTGATCGTTTTGATATATCATATATATTAAGGTGGAGTGAACATTTTTTTTTGGAAACTCAATTTGTTCCAAAGCCAGAACGGCACCTTTCTAGCCCAGAAATAAGCCTGTAAAATTTTATTGACCTACTCGCATGTTTGAAGGTGCCCCCAGCCCCACAAAGTTGAAAAAAATAGCTCGATCTGGTACAAATGTGAAATTTCTAAAATTATGAAATCAAAAAAACGAAGTATGAGGATTGATAAACAGCCTAAGTTGAGTATTAAAGTGGATTTTTTTTTTTGGAAACAACAACAACAAAAGTTATTAAAGGTCAAAATTTATATTATGCATTTTTTAAATTGCAATTACTTAAAAACTACTTAACCGATTTCGAATGTTTGTATACCATCGGATAGGTATTTTGATTCCCTTTAATTTGATATACATTTTATGTGGGTTCCATAACACTCCCCGCTGCGGGGGTCAACCCCCCTTTTACCCACCTTACTTTTCATATAAAGTACCACGCCCAATAAAACACCCTCTCGCATGCATAGCTAATTAATACCTTTAAAACGATGCCTTACTTATTAATTTTGGTAAATTATGTGAGCAGAAAAGGGATATTTAGAAAACACCAATTAGAAATAATATATATGATTTTCAAACGATAGTTACGCTGACTATGAGTAAAGTGATACGGGCACAAACTTTCCCAATGCCGACAGAGACTCACTTTTGCTATGTTTGTAAAAAACTACTTTGTCTAGGCTTGCCATAATTTTCTCACCCCGATGCCTGACTAAAGCGAAATGAAAACAGCCTAAAGTTAGAAAACCATAAAATTCATTCAAATATATTTAGCAGTTTAAAAATTACAAGTTACATATATATATATGTAAATTTATTACATTTACAAAACAATTCACTTATGATAAACAAAAAACAAATTAATTAAATTAAATAAATGTAGATACCGTTGTTTAGTTTCAAAAACACGACAAAATAATATATAGAAGGTACAAAGGCAATCGTTTTTCTTAACTTTTAGTATCCCACTCATACTTTTCCGATGAAGCTGCTCTTTTTAGTAGCTGAGTGTTAATCTTTATTTTATCGTAGAACGCTGAACAGTCCTCGACACTGTTTATTTGAAAATTCAAAAGCTCTGCCAGTACAGAAAAAAAGTTTAGCCAATCGCTAATAGTCGCGTTAAATTTGTTCGCGGCGACTTCTTAAGTATATTTTCATTGTATGTTGCATTAGCGATTTTTTAATAATAAAAAATGTAATTTGGTGGGAGTATTTTATAAATGTTATTTTCATTTCAGCTGAAAATCTTTTCATCATAAAAAGCAATATTGAAAAGAAAGTTTAATTCATTTCATTAAATTTAACCCAGTGTTTAAATTCTAAATATGTACATATGCATTTTCTGAAAAAACTGATATTTTTTGTCAAATATGGGCTATGAATTTGCCTTTTTATGCTTATTAATTCTATTAGATTCTTCTGTTGAGGACTTATATAAATTATGTTGAAGTAAATAGCAAAAATGAAAAATAATTGTGACAATTCGAACAAACGGGGTTATATATTGCACCAGAAATTTATCTGGTTTTATTGTCCTAAAATCGTAGTTATTGCATTCGCATGTAAAATTTTTTATCTGGCACAGGATCGGCGTTAAATGAAACACGGCTAAAATAAATTACTCAAAAGCGTGTGTGAACGCACGTAATTTCGGATAGTAATTTCGGCTAATCAACGTAATTTAAAATGTAGTCTGAATCATGGTATAAAAACTCAGAAGGTAATTTCACTTAAAAATTTTTGACGGCTATTGAATTTTTCTGAAGTATCTTTTTTGTAAACATTATGAGTGAGTGTGCCATATTGGACAAATATAAAAATGGAGATTTTTTGGTAATTTAATTTTAGTTGAAGAAAGCTCAGAAATTATCAAAGAAAGTCATATATTATTAAAAGGGATGTGAAAAGTGGGAAGTATTTGGCTCGAATATTTAATACAAAGCTTTACGCAATACAGTAGACAGAGCATTTAACAAAGAAGTAAGGCTGGAGTCATCGTTATGTCCGAACAAATTTTTTGGTTTACATTTTGCTCGTTATTTTTCATTTCTATCTTACAGAAAGGGAAGAGAAGGAGTACAATACAAGCAAAAATTTGCTGGAACAGAAATGCAGAATTCAGATTAAATGAAACAAGAAGGTATATTTTAAAGTTCTTTATTAAACTCATTTAAGTTGTAATTTTTTTCATTTTTTTGTTTTTGTAATCTTGTTTTTTTCTTTCATTCTCCTATTTAAGTGCCGTATACGGAAAAATGTTCTGCTTTCCACTAATTTCACTCTAAAAAATACATATTTTATTAAGATTTTTTGCACATTTTAATTAATGCGTCCATACCTTGTTTTCGCATTATAACTCGGCACTGCACATTTCGATAATAATGTTTTGTTGTTTGTGCTACTAATATCGCTAGCACCGAAATGCACTGAGCACATCAACGGGTTCTTTGGAAGATCAACTTCCTCTATTTGGCACGCTTGAAGCCATTGATTCCTTATAAACGGAATTGCTGGAAACCTAAAAAAAAACTTAACCGCTGAGCCTTTGCAAAAGTGCACGGTATTTTCGCAGCTCATTTTTCAAATCTTTTTTCACAAATTACGCGTATGAAAGTAGATTTATTTATTTATTTCGAACAAATTACACAGCTTTCGCAGCAATTGCTTTTTTCACAAACTTCAGATTTTGGCCCAAAAAACATTTGCTGCTGTTTAATCTGGTAGCATGATTTCAATGATATGTCATAAATTCAATAAAAGTCAAATGGCTAAGATGGCTGCCTACGTCAATAAGTGATTTTACCTTCTATTTTTCTACCATGGTCTGAATGAGCTTTTATGACACGGAATAAGAGATAGAAAGAATTTATCGATAATCGCACAAGACTTAAATTTACGCCGTGTTTACACTCGACAAGATTACATATCTAATGTTCATACGGCTTTGAATAAAACGGAATAAAATTTATACAAAATATCAATGTACACAAAAAAAATTTTCAAAATGCCTGACAAAATTCGTTAGGCGCCTGATTGCCTGACAAAGTATGTAATGCCTGACAATCAGGCCAAATGCCTGACGTATGGCAAGCCTAAATTTGTCTCACATATGCTAAAAAGGTATGTGTGGCGTGTGCTTCAGTTAACTGACTTCACCAGTTGCACGTTTAAAGTTGTTGTATTGGAAGAAAAGCATATAGACTATGATTTTAAATGAATACACTATTCTTAAGTGAAAAGTTTGATTTTTTGTTCTAATACTATGCAGTGATGGTAGATACTTTTTTGGAAATTCCCTACAGAGCAAGAAAAAAATCCCTACTTTCCCTACGCTTGTTTCAAATTTTCCCTACGTAATTCCCTACACTTTTTTTTAGTTATTTGCTAGAACAATGAAAAAACCGCACGTCTTTTCTTTTACTAAATAATGTAAATCGGCTGTTCTACTGCATACTGCATACACACTGGCTCTCAAAGAAATAAAAAAAAAATAACAATAAAATACTGATGATTTACTGTTATTATAATAAAAAAATATATGTATTAATGCGTTGTATGTAACATATATATCGCACGTTTTATGCAATAGGGATTTAACTCGAAATTTTCGATTTCTGGGGTTTTGCCATATATTTCAATAACTGAGTCATGCCTTTGAGTCTAGTCTTATAAAATACTCAAAACGATAAAAATGGCGGAAATAAAAGTGATTTTGTAGTTAGCCGTAGAAGGAAACTCTTTAAAATTATAAAAGTTTGCGTTTTCCCAAAAAAAATTTTTTTTTAGTTAAATCCCTATTGAATAAAACGTGCGATATATAGGTAGGTATCCGAGGAATGGGAGCGCATCGCTCGCTCACTTCGTACCGCCGCTGAGGAAACTATTGGATACCAGCGAGCCCGCAGAAAAAACATCTGGTACGATAAGGAATGCCACGACGCCTCGGAAAGAAAGAATGCCGCCTACAGGGCTACATTGCGTGCGGGCGCAACACGAAGCGTATGGGAGCACTATCGGACGGCTAAGATGGAGGAGAGCCAACTTTTTCGAATGAAGAAAAGGGAGGCCGAAAGGCGCGAGTGTGAAGAGCTTGAGATGCTCGCGGGTAGGAATGATGTTCGAAAATTTTATCAATAAGTAAGGCGGATGACTGAAGGTTTCAAGACCGGGAAAAATTCCTGCCGGAATGATAACGGCGATCTGGTAACTGATGTCCAGAGTGTACTTAAGTTGTGGAGGGATCACTTCTCCTCCCTGCTAGATAACGGCGACAGTGAAATTGTGGAAGGAGAAGATGTTCGACCCGAATCCCCAATAGCAGATGATGGTAGGAATGTTCCACCACCCGATCATGACGAAGTGCGAATAGCAATGTCTCGGCTTAAAAATAACAAAGCCCCGGGGGCTGACGGTTTGCCAGCCGAGCTATTCAAACATGGCGGCGAAGAGTTGATAAGGAGCATGCATCAACTCCTATACAGAATATGGTCGGACGAGCGCATGCCCGACGATTGGAACTTAAGTGTGCTCTGCCCAATCCATAAAAAAGGAGACTCCACAGTACGCGACAATTATCGTGGGATAAGCCTTCTGAATATCGCATATAAGGTCTTAGCAAGTGTATTGTGCGAAAGACTGCAGCCCACCGTCAACAAGCAGATTGGACCTTATCAGTGTGGCTCCAGACCTGGTAAATCTACCATCGACCAGATCTTCACAATAAGCCAAATCCTGGAAAAAACTCATGAAAAAGGAACCGACACACACCATCTTTTTGCCGATTTTAAAGCCGCTTTTGATAGCACGAATAGCAATTGCCTATATGCCGCAATGTCTGAATTTGGTTTCCCTGCTAAACTTATACGGCTATGCCAAATGACGCTGACTAACACCACCAGCACCGTCAGAATTGGGAAGGACCTCTCCGAGCCGTTCGAGACCAAACGAGGTTTCAGACAAGGTGACTCCCTTTCGTGTGACTTCTTCAACTTGATGCTGGAAAAGATAATACGAGCTGCAGAACTCCACCGTGCAGGAAGCATCTTATACCACAAGAGTGGTCAACTGCTGGCGTATGCCGATGACATCGACATCATTGGCACTAACACGCGCGCCGTATATTCTGCCTTCTCCAAGCTGGATAGAGAGGCTAAGAAAATGGGTTTGGCGGTAAACGAGGACAAGACGAAGTACCTCCTATCATCACACAAAGAAACAGCACGCCTTGGCAGCCACGTCAATGTTGATAGCTACAAATTCGAAACTGTTAAGGACTTCGTCTATTTGGGAACCAGAATTAACACCAAAAATAATGTCTGCACTGAAATCCAACGAAGAATCACTATTGCCAATAAATGCTACTTTGGACTAAGTAGGCAATTGAAAAGTAAAGTCCTCTCTCGACGAACCAAAATCACACTATATAGGACACTCATCGTTCCAGTCCTCATGTACGGCCCAGAAGCACGAACTATATCAAAAGCAGATGAGATGGCGCTTGGAGTATTCGAGAGGAAAGTTCTTCGGAGGATTTATGGACCATTGCGCGTTGCCGAGGTCGAGTATCGATGGAGATTTAACAATGAGCTGTACGCAGACATCGATATTGTTCAGCGAATAAAGATTCAGCGGCTCCGCTGGGCAGGTCATGTCGTGAGAATGGACGAAGATGCTCCGGCCAAGAAAGTATTTCTGTCGAAACCCGCTGAACGCAGAAGAAGGGGGAGACCTCCACTGCGTTGGGAAGATCAGGTGGACAGTGATGCTGGCTCCCCAGTTATTCCCAAATGGCGCCGCGCGGCTTTAGCCCATATGAAACTACGTTTTTTTCTGGTAATCTACAAGGTTTTTTGTGTGAAGGAGATGGTCAAATACACTTTTGCGTTGGTGTAAGCGAGCAAGCTATATTGAAAAAACCAAACGAAATACCAACAAAATACCATCTAGTTGGTCGTAAAGCCCTATACGCAGCTCCCAAGAAAACTAAAAACTCTATGTAATTTGACGTACAAGAGATGCTCAAGAAAAATTTATTTCGTCATATTTTCTTTTGCGGTACGCAGTTCTAAAGAAATTCTACTACTATTTTTTTAAGATTTTTTAGAAAAAGTGCACAACTGAACACTGGTTCTGCCAAGAAATAATGAATTTTCTATTATTTCTTCAAGAAAATTTGACAGAAGAGGTAAATAAATCCAAATGTGACATTTCGTTTGAAAATATAATTACTTTCCTACTACCATTTCAACGCTCAAGAAATAATGCAAATTTATTTTATATCACCGCTTCGACATTTTTTAATACGACAATCAAATAATAAATATGTAAATTCCCTATATTTTTTTTTATGTGCCGTCACTGCAGTTTATTTTGAATTCATATGTAATTTTTCAAATTTGATTGCTCGGTTTTCTCTTTCTTTTTTTATACGTCTGTACTGTAATGTTGGCTGATGGAACTCGTAGGTATTACGAATATAGGAGTACTATATATATGCCCTACGGTCACTTTTTTCCCTACGGTCACTTTTTTCCGACTATAATCCCTACATGTAGGGAATTTTCCCTAGGTATCACATCACTGATACTATGTTGCTTCTTACGTAGAACCAAAGTTTGATGTCATCTACATACGTACATACTCGTACATCTTCTACGAATCCTGCTACTCAAGCAATTGTAACGGTAAAATAATAAAAGTACTTTGATTAATTTTATGCAATGTTAAACTTGTAAACATCTCGGAGTTAGGTTTTCGGGTATAGGTACGCACATATACAGTGGCGGATCCACGGGGGGGGTGGGGGGTGGGTTTTGGGTGCTAAGCGAGCATAGTAGGTAGTTGAAATAAATACAATTAAAGTACAGCGTTTGACATGCACAATGTAAATGGCTCGTTGGCGTAGCTGTAGCGCCTTTGATTCGCATTTTGTCGATCGCGGTTCGAATCCTGCCTGTGGCTTGTATTTTTTTTTGCTTTTTTTTTTTATTATTTATTTAAAAATTAAAAAAATATTTAAAAATTAATAAAAAAATATATATTTTCTTCATGTATACTGGGCACACCACATAACATCCAAAATATGTACCTACATGCGAAAAAAGTTCATGTAGGTACCTTTGAACGCACGTGCATAAAATCAAATTTGTCAAATGCTATTCGCAAATTGCCAAATCGCAAATTTATTTTATTTTCTTTCTTATCCCTATTTTTATCGGGATTGTACAGAATTAATTTGGTCAGAAATGTCTGAATCGTTGGAGAAATTGCCTTTTTCAGAGGTATTTCGCAATTCTTGTTTAAATTAACCTTTTAAAAATTTGAGTATATAAAAACAAGAACAAGAAAAATTCTATTAAAAATATAAATATAACCAAAAAGTACTACATACATATATTCTTATTTATTTTGGCTTTAAATGCAAGGGTAAGTGAAATTGATGATCAATTTGCCACCAATACCATACGATACTCATTCGCACGTACCAATGCAAAAATATACATACATACGTTATACATGTTATTTAGAACTTCAATTGAAATCTCCAGCACTTTATGTGATGACATACATATCGTTAATTTGGAGGGTTTTGAGTTTGTTGTTTTTAAGGTGCGGGAAATGGCGCAACTAGTATATAGAATAATAATAGTAGGTGGTATTAGTCCATATTTTCACAAGCGTCTGCCCTTAAAAAACATTTTCCAAAAAAATAAATTTTCAAACCGCCCCCTTGCCGAAATCCTGGATCCGCGCCTGCACATATATATATTTATCGCGGAATAGCCAAAAGCAGCAAAGTGATGGTGCCAATTTTTCAACTTCAACTCGTCGTGGCACGGGATCGAGTTGTTCAATCGGGCCAAAATTTTCAGGGTATTATTTTTTTAATAAAAAAACATATGAGGGGGTAACACCTGCAAATTTCCGACTTTCGAAAATAAGGGCCACTCTAATGTACATACTATATATGTATGTATGTATGTATGGACATACCAGATATAAATGAAATTTTGGTTTTTTGTTTTGCGTATTTTGCGTATACATATTTAACGAGTTCATAGAGCAGGTAGTATTTAAATTTTTTTTTTGTACTAGGTAGTAGAAAAAAATATAATCATGCAAATATCTAACAAGGCTTCAAAAATTAAAAAACCTTGAACGTACCTATACTAAATATTTCTGGACGATATTGGTATCAAATGAAAGGTGTTGATCAGGACTTTTACATAGAGATGTATTGGTTATGATTCCTAGGTCGGGTCCGCAGATATGGGTCAAAATGCGTACCTGGATGACCCCAGAAAATTCCTTGGTATCAAATGAAGAGTGTTGAATAGGACCAAAGTAGACATATACGCCGACAGTGATTCCGGCGGCGGCGGCGCTATTCCAAAAACATTTCGGCGGCGGCGGCGACGCCGGCGTGCTTTTTCGCGCCGGCGCGCCTGCCCCAAATCTACAAATCACAATCCTTATTCAAATCTTAATTTTATTTAGTTACCTTAATAGCGCTGGCTGAATGGAATAAATAAACTAATTTCCACCTTAAATTGTTGAAACTTTTTTATTAACAGCAAAAAACAATTGTTACATAAACTAAAATATAAAATAAAGAAAATAAATATTAAAGAATATACACAAATCCATATGTAAGAGTAAATTTAAATTCATTTGCTTATTTTGTATAATAAACATGCATACATATATTTACATATGTACATATTTATATATATATAAGGCACTTTAAAATAAATATATGTATATACAGTGTTGGAAAAAATAATAGGGACAAAATTTTGCAATTCTCCATTTATTTCATTTTAAGACCAAATAATAATTACCTACCATATATTGATGCTTACACGGAGAGGACATGCTTCAATGACTCTGGGGTGGTTTTTGTATAATAATTTAATTTTTATGAATAAAAATAATGAATTGTATAATTTAAGTTGGAAATAATCACCCTTATTACGGTTGTCGTCGTCGACACTCACTCGACGCTGTCGGCGACGACTTATCAAAATCGGTATTACGTATGGTAAAGTCGATAACTTGCGACAACTATCGAAACATATTTGGTATCAGCTAAGTCGACGTCGACGCTCACTCGTTGCCATTTTCGTCGACGCGGTGTTTAATGGTGACAAGAAGAAAATTTAGTATGTATGCATTTTTGTTTTTAAAATTTTATTACGGGAGTGTTAAAATTAGTAGAACTAACATCCGCAGAATATTTCCTGCTAGTTTTATTGAAAAATTCAAACTAGTTTAAAAATAAATTCGGTGAGCGCACATACCGAAGCCGACCCAAAGGTTTTCAATGGGGTACGATACCAACTAATTTTTTAGAACATTGAGAAGCAATCACTATTAAATTGAATGCCTTGACACCTCCTTTAAGAAAGATTGAGTAGAAAACTAATTTATTAAATATTTATGTACATACATATGTACATATATATGTTTTTCAACTAAAATTATTTTTCTTTTATTTCTTAATTACTCGAGCACTTCATTGCTATTTTCATCGCTAAAACCTGATGAATCATATACAAAATACATTTATAATAAAGAAATAAATTATCAAAATAGCACAAATAAAAAATACGGAAAAAATTGCGCACAGATTGTAATAAAATCAAACAGCTAGTGCAGAAATTATAGGGATGGTACTTTCGTCATTCGGTTTACCGATAAACAGTCGACGTCGTCTCAATACGCTTAGCTAATACCGATTTTGCGTCGATGTGACGACGACGTCGAGACGACGTGATGTCGACTGAAAAGTGACAACGACGTCGACGACGACAACCGTAATAAGGGTGAATAATAGGGACAAACTTTCAATTCGATTGTTTTTCCAAATAAACTACAATATTACTGCTGCAGCTAGATTTAAACTAATGTTTAGTTGAAGCTCCTTTATTTTTTATAACTTCCTTACTTCTTCGTGGCATAGGGTTGACCAAATCAGCGCAATTTGCAACTGGTATTAAGTACCAAGCTTCTTTAATTTTTTTTCCATAACTCTTGCTTATTTTTCCATTTTTGATCCCCCATCGTCTTCTTTAATATTCCCTATAGGGCTGAGGTTCGACAACTGTGAGGGCTACTCAAAAACAGCAACTTTCTTACGTTCAAACTATGAGTTTTCGATTCTGGAGGCATGTTTGGGATCATTTTCGGCATCCAATGATATCAAGGAGGGTTGAAATGGTGCAGTTTTGAGTAGAACAATTAGCAACAGACCTCGAGAAGTAGGACTAAATGGAAGAGATCCCAGAAAAGTTCCGTATCTGAGAAAAAATTATGTAAGCCAACGAACTGAAATTTTCCAGTAGCTTAAATTCTTTAGGACTGAGGTTAGTAAAGTAGGGAACAGCCAAAGTTTTTGTTAGTAACTTTTAACCGGCAAAAAACAAACCATTTCCGCATTCAGCTTCGTGTTCCTGAGGTCAAAACACGTCGATTGGTTCCTTTTTTTTAATTTTGAAGAACTTTAGCAGTTAGCAAAACTAGGAAAATATGTACACATCTCGCTCCATACGGGTATGGCGCGCCAGCGCACGCCGCCGCGCCGATACGCCGATTTCACGGATAATGGCGGCGGCGGCCGATTATGAAGGTAATCGGCGCGGCGGCGGCGGCGTCAATCGGCGGCGTATATGTCTAGACCAAAGATTAACAAAATCGGTTGATGACCATGACCATTTTTATATGGGTCTAATAAAAAATATTTTACGATATTTTTGGTTAAAACTAACTGCTATTAAATATGTATAATAATAATACAATGGCGATATTATAACTCTGACGAGTTTTATGGCCGAGCTTCTCTCCCAATTCGAGGTGTGCTCCTTTTTTTTGTTTTTCCTACTAATTGGGTGGACCTACAGTTTTATGCCGGCTCCGAACGGCGAATGCATTTTTTGTGAGAAACTTTTTCATGGCAGAAATACTCTCGGAGGGTATGCCGCCCACTGCCGAGAGGTGACCGCTGCTCTTAAAAAACCCAATAATTGGATTTTTACTAATTAGAAAAATTTGTTTGGCTCGGACCGTGGTTTGAACCCGAGACCTCTGACATAGCAGGCGAGCACTCTACCCACTGCACCACAGCGGCCACAAATATGTATACATTTTTGAAAGTGGACCTGACACCGGCTCTTTTTAGACAAGGCATCTGCGAGACTTATGAGCCCGTAACTCGACAAATAAAACTGTGCGACAGCACATTTGGGGCAGAATAATATAAAATCTAAATTATAATACTTTGTGTACTAGTGCATCTGAGTATAAAAATATTAACCTCAGGGATCAAAACGGTTTGGCGGCCTTTCGTTCTCTGTGGGAATTATTCCGACATCAGATAACCATCGATCTTTGTCATAGTGTAATTGTAATTGTGATATTATGACGAAACTTGATACACGCACTTTCATCATTTGTGGTAATATATGTATATTTAAAAACTAGGTGAAATTAGTTTAGAACTACGCTTACTTTTTCAATAATATATTAAAAAAATGCCCCTTATAAAAACTGAACTTGACACCTCTGTATGTTGCATAAGATTTATACGCTCAGTCTGGTTACACTGGTCGACAAAATTTCAACAAATTTTTGTTACAGAAATAAAATTCTACTTTTCTAAAGGATTTCGGTGCGCTGAATCCGAATCTGAAGTCCGATTTTCTGTAATACGTACAGTTTTTTGGCTACATTCGCCCCTCAATATCTTTTAAATTACTTATTTTAAAAACTGATTAAAGCTATTGAAAGCTCGGCCATTTCTCTTGAAGACAACGTTTTAATTTTTCGGATATCTAATTTAGGTATATAGTAATATATGTTTTTGCACAATAAGGTATTTGTCGTCGAAAAAAAACGGCAGCATTTGTAGCATGTTTTAGGCGCAATCAAATTTTGTAGTTGCTCAGCAGAACTATTTTTTTTTAACGAAGCCACTTACATACTGTAGTGGATTATTTATATATATACATATAAATATTCTACCTTTTTTAAATAATACTTTATATTTATAATGTAAAATTGTTAATGTGTTTTTAGTTATTATAATTGTTCATTCTAATATTATTTTCATAGAATTAAGAACATAAAATGTTTATCTAAATAAAATACTTTTTATAAAAATAAATTGAAAATAATTATACATATATACATAAGAGGACTACAATACGTCAATAATATAATAAACTGCCTAAAAGCGTGCTTAAAATTTTTTAATTATTTTTGTATGGAGAAAATATTGCAAAACTAATGAGGCTATGCAATATTGCAAGATACAAGAAAGGTATCTGAAATATTAAAACGGTTTCCTCAAGAGAAATGTCCGCGCTTTCAATAGCTTTAATCAATTTAAAAAAAAAGTAAGTAATTGAAATGATATTGAGGAAAGCCTCTTTAGACATGAATATCTCAAAAACTGTACTTACTATAGAAAATCTGACTTCAGACTCGGATTCAGCGCACGGAAATCCTTTAGAAAAGTAGAATTTTATTTCTGTAACAAAAATTTGTCGACCAGTGTTATAGCTACAACTTTTGGAAATGGGCACATTACATTGTACCTTATTTATATAAAATAGGTTCTCCCTTTTTCCTTAAAACACGATAACTCCCAAAATTATCGAGATATTTTTATAAAACTCAGTAAAAAATGTAAAAATATCACAGTTAATAGTTACGCCAAAAATTAAGTTAACGGATATTAAATACTCCCGCTTTCCTACAACAAGGAATTTGAAAGTGAACAGTTTACACGAGATTACGTACATCAATGATTTACTCCCACATCTTACTTACTAACATCTAAAATATGTAGCTAAAACAGTTGTAGGGATAGTCAGCTGAAATTATTAACTTTTTCCCATGAAAAATGTAATTAGAAAGTGTCAGTCAGTGCAAAAACGTTTTAAGTTGCACACAAACCCATACAAATTAAATTGATGAATTTTTTCGAATAAAAAATTGTATTGTCATTGTTTTTTTAAATTCAAACAAAAATTGCCAAAAACAATGATTTTCCCGTTTTTTTGCTCTCCTGAAAAATTTATACTCTCTTTTGACTGAAAAATAACCATTATACATGACCGCTTGCCATATCATTGCTTGTAAAGAGAAACACTTTTTTTGTCTCTCCTGAAAGTTTTTGAATTTTGAGTTGTGTCACTTTATGATTCTTTGTTTAATGCCGGAATCGCAATTTGGAGTTCGGTCGGTCGCGCTTCTGACAAGTGAGTAGAAATGTATGGAAATATATGGAATGCTGAGATTTTATCAATCGTACTCTTATTATACTAAAACAAAGTTTTCTACAGAGAATTGCTATAGTCAGCTAATGATACCGTTCATCTAGAGAATGAGATGGAGAGAAAATTAAAAATGACTCAACAACATACAAGTAAGTGCATCGGGAGCTTTGGTGAATTGCTTGAAACCTTGACTCGGGAGAAAAGATCGGCTATATAATGGGAAATATTAGCTGCAGAGTACACACTTCTACCGCATACCTATGCGATAAATCTATCGCATATATTTTTTTAAATGACGATCCACCGTAATTTCATTGTCAGCAATTGGTGCTTTTCGCCATTAGTAAACTGAAATTAAAATCTACCGCATTTTTTCTCAAATCTACCGTATAAGGAAAGAAATAAGTGTGCACACTGATTAGCTGTGTGCGATTCGGTAGCACCTAGGTTACATCAAACATACTTGTACTACGTGGAACAAATATTGCTATATTTTGTTAGTAACACGCATATTTTCCAAATTTTAACTAAGCAGAATCACTTTACCATGTCTCCACATAACGTGTTTCGCTCTTTTTATCTGCATTCGCTCTCTCAATCTTCGTTCGACCTCGAAACCAGTGCCGAAACTCGCTAATTTCCATACAAATTTCTGAGACCGAATGAAGAATGAAACACTTGATTCCTTCTCAATCCTCTTGCCAACCCCGATAATATCGATGCGTTCTCTAATTTTTTATCGAAAATCTATCGAAATCTCACACAGACCAAAAGAAAAACGCAAACATACAAACATTTAAGAATAACTAGTATGAGAAAAGTCAAACTGAATAACGATCAGCTACATGGAGACGGGTTATTTCGCTAGATGTTTCGGTACGTGTTTCGTTGGAGACGGGCTTTTCAGCAAAACATAGAAGATCCAAAAAAAAGGCTTTCGCAAATTAATATAATAAGCTTTGCTTTGGCCCACTTCCTATTATAGGCATTAGAAGCGAAAAACGGCACACTCAGCATAAGTCAGATTAGTTTAAAAAAAGTGAAGGAAAAAATGTCTTTATACCTTTTTTCTTCGTATTAGTCTCACACTCCCTTTCCTTCTATTATTCCCTTTCTATTTATCTTTCCCTTTCCTTTCATTTCCGCTTCCGTTTTCTTTTTGCTTTCCCGTCATATTTCGCTTCCCTTTCCCTTTCTCTACCGCTCGCTCTTACCTCTCCTTCCTGTCTTTCTCCCTTTCTTCCCCCTCTTATTCTTTCTCCAATTCCCTGCCTTACTGTCTCTCTCCCCATCCTGGTCATTTCATTTTCATTATATTCTCCCTATTCTTTTCCATCCCTTTGCATTTGCCTTTCCCATTCCAGGCTTCAGAAAAATTCGTTTTCAAATATTTAAAATTCATGAATTTCATTTGTTTATACTGGCGAAAAAATTTGAAAACAAATAATTCTTTTCACTTTCAAAAGAATTTAAACCGAAAAATTCTTTTCATGGCTACGAATAATTGAAATTTGTAAACATTCGGGAAACAAATTTTAAGTTTTTTAAATATTTTTCTTTCTTTTGTTGAGTATAGAAGAATACATTTTTTGAATCGTTTTCCAAATCAAACATTCGCAATCAATTACACTGGATCACAAAATTAAATTTGTTGTCTGTACTTTGGACGTGACTATCTTCTTTATATGTAAAATCGGTCGGTGATTCATTTTTAATTCTATGGGAAGGTTTTTGAGATCGGCAATTTACCGTTATTTGGCCAATGGCTCCACTTAATTGTTTATATCTCTTTAACGCAGTGAGCTATCTTCCTTGGGGGACACCAAACAAAAGAAAATTAAATTTCCTTTTCATGGCTCCTATAACATTTTTCTCTAACTCTTATAGTTTCTGAAATATTGAGGCATTGCGCGACTTGGCTGTATTTACTTGATTGCCTATAACTTTTCCATTTTACCATGGATTTTCTTCGTTGATAGCTTATTTTTTTGGTAATGGAATCGAGCTTCATGCAGAGGAGTAAACCCGAAGGTGAAAACATTGGTTTTAAAGATATTGCCTGACAAAGTCAATTTTTTCTTCAAAAATTCGCAAAAAATCGAAAAAATTCAAAAAATTTACGATTCAATATTTCAGAAACTATAAGAGTTAGAGAGGAAGATAGCTCACTGCTTTAAAGAGATATAAAGGCTAAGTGAAGCCATTGGCCAAATAACGGTAAATTGCCGATATCTCAAAAACCTTCCGATAGAATTAAAAATTAATCACCGACCGATTTTACATATAGATAGGATGGTCGCGTTTACAGTATTTTTTCGCTGTAGAGCAGTGTTATTGTTTACCTGTGTTTATACAAATGCGCTTATATATACATTTCACTAAGCGGTTACAATCCTATATTTTTTTCTTAATTCGTGCCACGAGAAAACTCATTTTTAAAATGCGATAACCTACTTTTGATCAGATTTTGGTTAGAGAAGAAAAATAGGGTAGGAGATACGCTCCAAAATATTCGCCTAAAGTTAGCATAATCTGCCCACCAACAAGGACGGCTGTCTCAAATGAATGTGCTTGCTTAGTTTTAAAGGAACTTTAGGCAAATTCTGCCAACACAATGCCAAAATTCACCTTATGAACTGCAGCGTAATACCGTTTTATGTTTCCTAGCAAATTCCCTTTTAAAGGTTTTTGGCAACGAAGACACTTCGACAAATTTAGTTCTTTATTATATTCAACATACATATTTTGTTTTGTCGATACTTGAGACCCTACCCATTTTGAACACTAATTTTCGCAAATTCACAAAAACAAAGAAATGTTATAAGCACAATATGTACTATCTAGATTCAAGAAAATATTCTTGGAATGAAAAAGAACTTTTGTTTTTGAATATACCCGTATTGCGAATGAAACGAAAAACAAATGAATTTCAAATATTTGAAAATAAAATCTTTCCCAAAAATTGTATTCCAGGTGTTCAAATAATTCGAAAATGTATAATATTTTTCAAATGATAAGATAGATAAAATTCAAAACAAACATTTTCGGCAAAGAATAATTTGTGAAAACAAATTATATTTAAAATATTTTCTGAACCCTGTCCCATTCTCATTACCCTTCCCCTTTCCCTAGGGAACCGGATTTAGCATAACATAATTGAGTACCGGGCCTAAGAATCACAATAAAAATAGCTCTATGTAGCAGCCCTGGTCAACACCTGTAATTTTATATCGGTATTGCTCGGCAACATCCCGGGGTCATCCGGGTTCACATATTGACCCATATCTGGAGACCCGGCCTAGGAATAATGGGTTCATACCTATATAAAATCCCAGCTCAACACCCTTCATTTGATACCAATATCGCTGGGAAATATTCCGTGGTCATCCGTCCACATTTTGGGACCCGACATAGGAATGATAATAATTTTATTTCTATGGAAGAGTCATGCTCATAACCTTTCGTTTGATACCAATATCCCTGAGAAATATTCCGTGGTCCACGTTTTGACCCATATCTGCGAATCATAATGGGTACGGCTCCATATAAAATTCCTGCTCAAAAATATTCATTTGATACCAATATACCTGAGAAATATCCCGTTGACTCACATCTTGGGACCCGACCTAGGAATCTTAATGAATTCATTTCTATGTAAATTTTCTATATAAAATACCCTTTATTTGATACCTTTCCTTACTTTAATTGGCACGTAACCGTCTAGACGATTTTAGCCGAGTCTAATAAAGCGCGCGAGCTATTTCTATTTCGTGCAGCATGGCGCCATTTGGGAATACCTAAGGAGTCAGCATCACTGCCCACCTGATCTTCCCAACGCAGTGGAGGTCTCCCCTTTCTTCTTCGTTCAGCGGGTTTCGATAGAAATTGATACCAATATATCTTAAAAATATTCCGGGGTCATTCGGGGTCCACGTTTTGATCCACATCTGGAGACCCGTCCCCTCTTAGACCTCCACTCCCTTTCCCCCTTTTATCTCCGCTTCCTTTTCTTTTCAATTCACTTACCCCTCCTTTCCTCTCCCCCTCTCATTCGTCACCCTTTCCCACTCCCAATCTCTCTCTCCTTCTCCCATTTAATTTTCGTTTCCTTCCCCTTGAATTCCCATTCCATTCGATTTTCCTCTTCCTTTTTATTGCCCTTTACCCAGGGAACCAGGTTGAGAATACATCTAGAACATTTCTGTATTGAAGCCATGATTCCCACTTTTCGGTTTCATCAGAGTCCACGTTCTGACCCATACCTGGGGACCCGGCCTATGCATCACAATTATAATAGTTATGTGTCGAAGTACTCATCAAGACCTTTCATTTAATACCAATATCGTTTATAAATATTCGAGGTTCATCCGGGTCCACGTTTTGACCCCTATTTGGAGACCCGGTCTAGACATCACAAATAAAAGAGTTCTATGTTGAAGTCCTCATCAAGACCTTTCATTTAATACCAATATCGTTCAGAAATATTCGAGGTTCATGCGGGTCCACGTTTTGACCCATAGGAGACCCTACCTATGAATCTCAATGAGTACTATTCTATGTAAATTCTCTGCTCAATACCTTTCAGTTGATACCAATATCGTCCAAAAATATTCAGGGGAAGCCGGATCCACGTTTTGACCTTTTGACCTTTATCTCGGGAACCGACTTCCGGATTTGAAAAAATATGCATATAAACCATCTAGGGCAAGGTACTCAGCTGGTCTGTAAATTTAGTCAATATCCCTCCACGCGTTTCGGCGAAAGCCGGCGAGAAAGAAATGGGCTTGATTTTTATATATATACTAGAGGTTACCCGCGGGTTTCACACCACGTGCTTTTAAAAATATTAGCATATTGAGTTAGTCCAAAAAAGTTACATAGAAAAATATCATTCTTGACGTCAAAGATAGTTTTTTAATTTTTTTTTTGTCCGTTGAGTACGTAATTATCTCATATGCCCAACACCAATTTTCAGTACCCTACTATATATAAATAAGAGATTTTCGCTGTAAAAATTTCAGTCTGTATGGGAGGTGCTCGTCCCTGCTTTACCAAGACCTAGTGTTTTTCCCGTTTAATATATAGTTATCTCACATGCCCTCACACCATTTTTCAGTACCCTACTACAAATATTTCCAGAGATATTCGCTGTGAAAGTTTCAGTTTGTATGGGAGGTGCCCATCCCTGCTTTACCAAGACCTAGCGTTTTTACCCGTTTAATACATAGTTATCTCACATGCCCTCACACCAGTTTTCAGAACCCTACTACAAATATTTCCAGAGATATTCGCTGTGCAAATTTCAGTTTGTATGCCATGTGCCCATTCCTGCTTTACCAAGACCTAGTGTTTTTCCCGTTTAATATATAGTTATCTCACATGCCCTCACACCAATTTTCAGTACCCTACTACAAATATTATCAGATATATTCGATGTGAAAATTTCAGTTTGTATGGGAGGTGCCCATCCCTGCTTTACCAAGACCTAGCGTTTTTACCCGTTTAATACATAGTTATCTCACATGCCCTCACACCAGTTTTCAGTACCCTACTACAAATATTTCCAGAGATATTCGCTGTGAAAGTTTCAGTTTGTATGGGAGGTGCCCATCCCTGCTTTACTAAGACCTAGCGTTTTTACCCGTTTAATACATAGTTATCTCACATGCCATCACACCAATTTTCAGTACCCTACTACAAATATTTCCAGAGATATTCGATGTGAAAATTTCAGTTTGTATGGGAGGTGCCCATCCCTGCTTTACCAAGACCTAGCAGTTTTACCCGTTTAATACATAGTTATCTCACATGCCCTCACACCAGTTTTCAGTACCCTACTACAAATATTTCCAGAGATATTCGCTGTGAAAGTTTCAGTTTGTATGGGAGGTGCCCATCCCTGCTTTACCAAGACCTAGCGTTTTTACCCGTTTAATACATAGTTATCTCACATGCCCTCACACCAGTTTTCAGTACCCTACTACAAATATTTCCAGAGATATTCGCTGTGAAACTTTCAGTTTGTATGGGAGGTGCCACGGCCCCTTTTCTGAAAACCCCCACTTTTATGCGTGGGAATGGCTTTGATATCATTTAGCTCTATACCAATTTTCAGCTCCCTACCTTGAACTCCTTTAGAGATAATCAGCTTCAAAAATTAAGATTAATTGGCAGGTGCCACGCCCCCTTTTCCGATAACCTACACTTTTATGCGCAAAAATTGTTTTGATATCATATAGCTCTGTACCAATGTCCAGGTCCCTGCCTTAAATCCTTTTAGATATTCAGCTTAAAAAATTAAGGGTGTATTGGAGGTGCCACGCCCTCTTTTTCGATAACCGACACTTTTATGCGGGAGAGTGGTTTTAATGTCATTTAGCTCTATAGCAATTTTCAGGGTCCTGCCATTTATTCTTTCTGATATATTCAGCTTCCAACGCTAAGTTTGTATGGGAGGTGCCACGCCCTTTTTTCTGATAACCCCCACTTTTCTGCGTGAGAAGGGTTTTGATATCACCAACCTCTATACCAATTTTCAGCTCCCTACCTTGAACTCTTTTAGAGATAATCAGCTTTAAAAATTAAGGTTGTATGGGAGGTGCCACGCCCCCTTTTCTGACAACCCCCACTTTTCCGAGTGAGAAAGGTTTTAATATCACCTACCTCTATACCAATTTTCAGCTCCCTACCTTGAACTCTTTTAGAGATAATCAGCTTTAAAAATTAAGGTTGTATGGGAGGTGCCACGCCCCCTTTTCTGATAACCCCCACTTTTCTGAGTGAGAAGGGTTTTAATATCACCTACCTCTATACCAATTTTCAGCTCCCTACCTTGAACTCTTTTAGAGATAACACTGGATCACAAAATGAAATTTTTTGTCTGTACTTTGGACGTGACTATCCTATATATATGTAAAATCGGTCGCTGATTCCGAAAATCGGCTTCATTTTTATTTTATTTTCATTCTATGGGAAGGTTTTTGAGATATAGGCAATTTACCGTTATTTGGCCAACGGGTCCACTTAATCCAGTATATCTCTTTAACACAGTGAGTTATATTCCTTAGAGTGACACCAAACGAAAGAAAATTAAATTTCCTTTTCACGGTTCCTATAACATTTTTCTCTAACTTGTATAGTTTCTGAAATATTGACGATTAAATTTGAATTTTTTCGATTTTTTACGATTTTTTGAAGAAAAAATTGACTTTGTCAGACAATATCTTTAAAACCAATGTCTTCACCTTCGGTTTTACTCTTTTACGTGAAGCTCCATTCTATTGGGAAAAAGGAAAGCTATCAACGAAGAAAATCCATTGTAAAATGGAAAAGTTATAGGCGATCAAGTAAATACAGCCAAATACGCAATGCCTCTGCACGGGTATATTCTATGCATGTTATACCCGTAAATGGGCTTGTATCTACTGCGCTGCCAATGTGCTGCTACTGCAGATGTGTAGGTATTGGTACAATATGCATAGAATGTACGCGTGCAGAGGCATTGCGCGACCTGGCTGTATTTACTTGATCGCCTATAACTTTTCTATTTTACAATGGATTTTCATCGTTGATAGCTTATTTTTTTGGTAATAGAATGGAGCTTCACGCAAAGGAGTAAAACCGAAGGTGAAAACATTGGTTTTAAAGATATTGCCTGACAAAGTCAATTTTTTCTTCAAAAAATCGTAAAAAATCGAAAAAATTAAAATTGAATCGTCAATATTTCAGAAACTGTAAGAGCTAGAGAAAAATGTTATAGGAGCCGTGAAAAGTAAATTTAATTTTCTTTCGTTTGGTGTCACCCCAAGGATGATAACTCACTGTGTTAAAGAGATATACAGGATTAAGTGGAACCATCGGCCAAATAACGGCAAATTGCCGATATCTCAAAAACCTTCCCATAGAATTAAAAATGAACCCGATTTTCGGAATCAGCGACCGATTTTACATATAGAAAGGATGGTCGCGTTCAGAGTATTTTTTGGCTGTAGAGCAGTGTAATCAGCTTTAAAAATTAAGGTTGTATGGGAGGTGCCATGCCCCCTAACATTTTTAAATTTTTTCTTCGACTAAAACTTCGCGAGGTAACAACAAACAAACCCCCCTAAGGAAGTATTTGATTTGGTTCAGCCGTTTTCAAGTTTTAGCGTTTCAATTAAATACCAAATCATTTTTATAAATATAGATATCTTTAAAAGGATTTAAGTCAGGGACCTAGAAATTGGTACAGAGCTATATGATATCAAAACAATTTTTGCGCATAAAAGTTTGGTTATTGGAAAAGGGGGCGTGGCACCTCCCATACAAACTTAATTTTTCAAGCTGAATATCTATAAAATCGTTTAAGGTTGGGACCTGAAAATTGATTAGGAGATTAACGATATCAATAGCATGCTTATGAAAAAAAACAGTAGTTTTGGGAAAATGGGGCGTGGCACCTCCCATGCGTTCTTAATTTTTAAGGCTAAATATCCCTAAAAGCGTTCATGGCATGTATGTACATAGAAATCACTATGCAGATATACGATATCAATACCATGTTCACCCAAAAAAGAAAAGATTTATCGAAAAATGGGGCATTGCACCTCCCATACGTACTAAACTTTTGAGGCTGAATATATCTAAAAGGGTTGGAGGAAGGGCCTGAAAACCATTATGGAGGTATACTATACGTATCAATACTCTTTCTTAATTGGTTAAAGTAGCCAATACTCAGTGAAAATAAATATCCGGAACAGAAAACTAAAAATTTTGTGTATCGTGCAGCCTTAAACTGAATACTAAAATTATATATTTTTGAAGTTGTATACACAATGAAGTAGTTAAAAATCGTTAATTTTCTATTAAAAACAATACCGGTGTAATAACAATTTTTTAAATGAAATTAATAAAAAAATCTATTTTGGGCAGAACGAAGTTTGCCGGGTCAGCTAGTTTATAATATAAGATAGATAATACAATGGCGCTATTATAACTCTGACGAGTTTTATGGCCGAGCTTCTCTACCAATTCGAGGTTTGCTCCTTTTTGTTTTTCCTACTAATTGGGTGGACCTACAGTTTTATGCCGGCTCCGAACGGCGAATCCATTTCTTGTGAGAAGGTTTTTTCATGGCAGAAATACACTCGGAGGATATGCCGCCTACTGCCGAGAGGTGGCCGCTGCTCTTAAAAACCCCAATAATAGAATTAAAAATGAACCCGATTTTCGGAATCAGCGACCGATTTTACATATAGAAAGGATGGTCGCGTTCAGAGTATTTTTTGGCTGTAGAGCAGTGTAATCAGCTTTAAAAATTAAGGTTGTATGGGAGGTGCCATGCCCCCCTAACATTTTTAAATTTTTTCTTCGACTAAAACTTCGCGAGGTAACAACAAACAAACCCCCCTAAGGAAGTATTTGATTTGGTTCAGCCGTTTTCAAGTTTTAGCGTTTCAATTAAATACCAAATCATTTTTATATATATAGATATCTTTAAAAGGATTTAAGTCAGGGACCTAGAAATTGGTACAGAGCTATATGATATCAAAACAATTTTTGCGCATAAAAGTTTGGTTATTGGAAAAGGGGGCGTGGCACCTCCCATACAAACTTAATTTTTCAAGCTGAATATCTATAAAATCGTTTAAGGTTGGGACCTGAAAATTGATTAGGAGATTAACGATATCAATAGCATGCTTATGAAAAAAAACAGTAGTTTTGGGAAAATGGGGCGTGGCACCTCCCATGCGTTCTTAATTTTTAAGGCTAAATATCCCTAAAAGCGTTCATGGCATGTATGTACATAGAAATCACTATGCAGATATACGATATCAATACCATGTTCACCCAAAAAAAGAAAAGATTTATCGAAAAATGGGGCATTGCACCTCCCATACGTACTAAACTTTTGAGGCTGAATATATCTAAAAGGGTTGGAGGAAGGGCCTGAAAACCATTATGGAGGTATACTATACGTATCAATACTCTTTCTTAATTGGTTAAAGTAGCCAATACTCAGTGAAAATAAATATCCGGAACAGAAAACTAAAAATTTTGTGTATCGTGCAGCCTTAAACTGAATACTAAGATTATATATTTTTGAAGTTGTATACACAATGAAGTAGTTAAAAATCGTTAATTTTCTATTAAAAACAATACCGGTGTAATAACAATTTTTTAAATGAAATTAATAAAAAAATTTATTTTGGGCAGAACGAAGTTTGCCGGGTCAGCTAGTTTATAATATAAGATAGATAATACAATGGCGCTATTATAACTCTGACGAGTTTTATGGCCGAGCTTCTCTACCAATTCGAGGTTTGCTCCTTTTTGTTTTTCCTACTAATTGGGTGGACCTACAGTTTTATGCCGGCTCCGAACGGCGAATCCATTTCTTGTGAGAAGGTTTTTTCATGGCAGAAATACACTCGGAGGATATGCCGCCTACTGCCGAGAGGTGGCCGCTGCTCTTAAAAACCCCAATAATTGGGGTTTAATTCATTAGAACAAATTTTTGGTGTTTGCTCGAACTGGGGTTTGAGCCCAGACGAGCACACTACCCATTGTACCACAGCGGCTATCGCAAATTATTACAACAAAAAATACATTTAATTTACAGCTTGGATCTCGAAGTGATTTTTTAGGGTAAGCAATGAGAAAATATACCCCCACGCACATATGAATCATCTATTTTCAAATTCGAGACAATTTTTTGGAAATTTTGGAAATTTCTGCAGGTAGAGCAATAATGATTTCAAGAAAAGCCCCAATTCACTCCGCCCTAATCCCCATCCCTATTTTTTAAAATAATATTTTTATCAAATGTTAGAATTATCAATTAAATACTATATTCTACTTTGTAATATTTTTACTGTGTTTATAACTGTATAGAAAAATGAATTTAATCAAATGTTTTTAATTTAATTTTTTCATTCTGTAAAATTTTCTCAACGAATAAACTATTATAAACCAACCACTAAAATTATAATTGCGAATACATATGCAATATCAAATAGGAGGTTTTAACCAATGTTAGAGTTATTTTCATTTTTATGTCTTGTTTTCATATTTTACCACACATACTTTCAGGGGTGCCACGCCCCCATTTCGAATAACTCAAAATTTCTATCATAGGTTATGCATTGATTTCGTTTATTCTACCACTAAGTTTAGATATTCTACGGAAAATACTTTCAGAGGTATGCACCATGAAAGATTATGTTTGTATGGAAGGTGCCACGCCCCTCAATATTTTCCACTTTTTTTCCGGAACCGATTCGAGGTAATTACGAACCAACTTTCAGAAGGAATTATCCAGTTTAGTGCAGTGGTTCTCAAGTCTTATGTGACCGAACAAACCAAGAGCAAAATAAGAATATCAAGTTTAAAATGTTTTTTCAAACAGTCCCTATTTTCATACATATATCACCACTCATTAATATTGAATTTTCACCGGGTCCTGAACTATGATAAAAAAAAAACCGCGTGTAGCACAGTTCACATGATAGAATTTAACTTCTTACTATGGTTTCAGAAAAATGGCATAAAGTTGTATACCTTAGTAAAACCCACTCATATTTCTGTGTGGAATAACAACGAATAAATCAGTGAAAAGTATGGTCGATTTAAAATGACAAGATTTACAGTAAAAACTGTATAATTTAAATTTGAAGTTGCTTTCTAGGTTTTAAAATCTTTAAACTCGCTTTTCTCGAAACCGCACTTTAGATTAGATGTTGTTTCATTATTCAAGCGACGTCACACTTTATAAAAATGAAAATGCCTAGATGACCGATCCTTCCTCGGGTTACAGGCCTCAGCAAAATCAAATTAGTTACATAACAAGTGCAGGAAAGAATTTATATTTTCAAAACTTCGCCTCTCTTCATGTCCTATAGTCTCCCGCCCTCTACTATTTCCTTTCTCTTTCCCTTTCCCTTACATTTCCGTATCAGTTTTATTTTCTGTTTGCCGTCACATTTCTCCTTCCTTCCCTTTGCCTTTCTCTACCTTACCTCTTCTTACACGTCCTTTCTCCATTTTCCTATTATTCCTTCTCTCCTTCCCTGTGCTACCCTCTCTCTCTTTCTCCAACTCTCTCCATCCAATTTTCATTTGTTTTTCCCCCTCCCTTTCCGTCCCTTTTCATTTCCGTTTCCCTAGGGAACCGGGTTAAACATAACATCGAATAGAGGTCTATATTGTAGCTCTGATTTCCTCTTTTCATTTGATACCAATATAGCTCAGAAATTTTCTGGGGTCATCCAGGTCCACGTTTTGACCCATATCTCCGGACCCGACCTAGGAATCATAACCAATACATCTCTATGTAAAAGCCCTGCAAAGCACCTTTCATTTGACACCAATATCGCTCAGATTTTTTCTGGGGTCATCCAGGTCCGCATTTTGACCCATATCTGCGGACCCGACCTAGGAATCATAACCAATACATCTCTCTGTAAAAGCCCTGATCAGTACCTTTCATTTGACACCAATATCGCTCAGATTTTTTCTGGGGTCATCCAGGTCCGCATTTTGACCCATATCTGCGGACCCGACCTAGGCATCATAACCAATACATCTCTATGTAAAAGTCCCGATCAACACCTTTCATTTGATACCAATATCGTCCAGAAATATTTAGGGAAAGTGACAAATAAATAGGTTTGACCTTTATAGCTGACCAAAAAAAAATAAAAATCTTAATAACGGTTATTCAGGCCCAAAACGGTTTTTTGGTTGCCATAACGGTTATTCAGGCCCAAAAGAGTTTTTTGGTTGCTATAACGGTTATTCAAGCCCAAAACAGTTTTTGGTTGCCATAACGGTTATTCAGACCCAAAACGGTTTTTTGGTTTTTATAACGGTTATTCAGGCCCAAAACGGGGTTTTTTCTCATGATAATGGTTAAATATGACTTTTACCCCATTTCTCTTATAACCGTTACGTCCCTGGTTATAATTGATTAAATTAAAATAGTGTAATGACGTTTGACGTAGTACTAAGCTTAGCTATGAGGCATAGAGATGTATATACATACATTACTTATATTTATTTATAAAAAAATAAATTCGCATGCAGGTATGTAGATATTTTATGTTTCGAATCAATGAATACCCCAAAGTAACTATATCTCTATATTTAATTAAATAAAATTTACACAAAAAATTTGGTTGTATGTTAAAATAGTAGATATAAAATAAAGGCTTTGAAACTAAAAATGAAACATTTATTTATTTATTTATTTATTATTATTAATTAGTAATCTAGTACAAAAAAGTTACTTACAGACTACTTAATGATAAATTAGATATTATCCAATTAAGTTATTTAATATAGATTTGTAAGCCGACTTAGGCAAAGAAAAATCTAAGGCTAAAGAACCTGAGAAAGAATTGAACTCATTCAAAGTTCTAATAATAGGAGCATTAGACGCGCATAGAGTTCGAACACGTTCTGTGTAGAACATGTCTATTGCGCAGAGTTCTATTCGGAATGTGGAAGGAGATGCGCTCTAGTAAGTAGGGTGAATCAATGACGCCTTTAATAAAAGTTAGAGAGATAGCAGTTCTTCTACCTTGAAGAGATTTGAGGTCAATCAAGGCACATCTTGCCCCATATGCAGGAATGGACTCAGCAAAGTTCAACGAACCAAGTAGGTGTACATAAGTTCATATACATATGTAGATATGTGTATCCGTTCGCAAAGTAAGTATACCTAATAGGTATGTAGGTACTATCACAGAACAAACAATATACAGAACAGGGTTTGAATTGCTGACTGCGAAATAGCCAAAGAAACGAAGAAACGACTATCGCATTGCAGTCGATAGTCGTTTTTTCTCCACAACGACTATGACTTCGCATTGACTACGCACAATTCGGCAGTCACATGAATATGAGATAGTCGTTGAGGCGAAATACGACTATCGACTGTCGCTGCGACTGCGACGATGCCACAGTGATAGTCATAGTCAATAGTTGTTTTTTCAAAAAACGACTGAAAACTTCGACTGCCACAGTCATAGTCGATGGCAGCTGTTGTTGGCAGTTGTTTTCTCAACAAACGAGTTTATTTGTTTTGATGCGTAGTTTAATAAGGGTTGTTGGCTGGTACCTACATATACATGTATGGATGTACATACCCTGCAAAAAATGCGATTAATCCGGGACGTGTCCGGGATCAATCGCAAGGGAACATGCGACTAATACAATTTTACATCCCTTTATATGGAGTGAATTGATCGCATTTGTTCGAGCATGTCCTATGAAGAGACTAATTGTTCAACTTGTATACCCGAACGGGTACCAATGTAGATTAATCACTAACATACCGAACGGGTACAAATGTAGATCAATCGCTTACATCCCGAACGGGTACAAATGTAGATTAATCGCTTTCATCCCCAACGCGTACAAATGTAGATCAATCGCTTACATCCCGAATGGGTACAAATGTAGATTAATCGCTTTCATCCCCAACGGGTACAAATGTAGATCAATCGCTTTTATCCCGAACGGGTACAAATGTAGATCAATCGCTTACATCCCGAACGGGTACAAATGTAGAGTAATCGCTTTCATCCCCAACGGGTACAAATGTAGATCAATCGCTTCCAGGACGAACGGGTACAAATGTAGATTTTTCCAAGTTGTTCGCCAAGGCAGTTTTTATTAACAGTCTTTAAAAAATTTTAAATATTCATGTATATATAAATAAAGATTATATAATGTTTTACTTTTGAAAAAAAAATCTCAATAAATAAATAAAAAAAAATGGAAGTTTTGAGTATGCATTATATGAGCGTAATGTAAAGGATTTTTTCATAGAATATTTTAGACAACATTTTGTTAAAATTATTATTCATCATTGTTATTAAAAGAAAGGGTGTTCAATTCGTTTTACCGGTTCTACAATTTTTTAAATACATTGCATATTTTTGTAAAATTTCTACATTTAAGGAATCTAGATTTGTACCCGTTCGGAATGAAAGCGATTAATCTACATTTATACCCGTTCGGGATGAAAGCGATTAATCTACATTTATACCCGTTCGGGATGAAAGCGATAAATCTACATTTATACCCGTTAGGGAACAATTCGTCTACAATTAGTCTACATTTATACCCGTTCGGGAACAATTCGTCTACAATTAGTCTACATTTATACCCGTACGGGAACAATCGGGGACTAATTGTGGACCGATTGTTCTCGAAAGAGATCAATCCGGGACAAATATCTTTCGGTATTAATCGCACATTTTTTTGCAGGGTATGTACAATGTACATATGTATGTATGGATGTTCGTCCACACATAGGTACCTTCAATAGTGTCTCAACTCAAAAATTTTTATCTTTCAGGAGTGCCGTTCAGAGTTTTTGCATTGCATACAAGATTTAGTGAAATAAAATCCTGCATGCATACATATGTATGCATACACTCAAAGTCAGATAACACGCAAATTTCCTCATGCTTATCTCAATTTATTTATTTTTTTGAGTTATGATACTGTTGAAGTACGCAATCATTGCAGCTAGCCATTTCAGTCGTTGTGTTTGACTATGACTAGGCATTGACTATTAGAAAACAACTGTGTCTGTCGGCTGCCGACTGGCACATGTAAAAGCTCGTTTCCACATAACTTGATTCACCAGAGAAACATGTAGGAAAACATCTCGCTCAATAACCCGTCTCCACATGGCTAATCGTGATTCAGTTTAACATTTCTCTTTCTTGTTCTTCCTAAATGTTTGTATGTTTGCTTATATTTTGCGTTTTTGTTTTGGTCTGTGTGAGATTTCGATACATTTTCGATACAAAATTAGAGAAGACATCGATATCATCGAGGTTGGCAAGATGATTCAGAATGAAACAGTGTTTCAATCTTCACTCGCTCTCAGAAATTTGTATGGAAATTGGCGAGCTTCGGCACTGGTTTCCTTGTCGAAACAAGATTGAGAGAGAAAATGCAGAAAAAAAGAGCGAAACACGTTATGTGGAGACATGGTATTATAGTCGGCAGTTAAGTCGTTTGGTTTCATTCGCGTAGTTGTTTGTTTCATATTCATGTCGACTGGCACATGTGATAGTCGGCAGTTAGGTCATTTGGTTTCATTCGCGTAGTTGTTTGTTTCATATTCATGTCGACTGGCACATGTGGTAGTCGGTAGTCGAAGTCGTTTTCATTTCATTGCAGTTTTTTCAGTTATCGCAAACCCTGATACAGAATGCGCTTTTCATACACACTTGTTTTTCTTCGCCGTGCGTGATATTACGACCCGCACCAGAGCAGAGCAGTTAACATTACGTCCACTATGAATAACATGACGACCCGGAACAGAGCAGAGTAGTTTACATTTAGCTTAGTGTTAAATATTACGACAAAGATGTTGATATGTTATTCGCATGTCCAAATGTACAGCCTTATCTACATACCCTGTGCGGAAAATCTCTAGTTCATAACTAGCGCGCAGCTAGTGCATTTTTCGACACTTCTAATGCGAGAAATTTCTTTTGCATGTTAGCAACTGACTAATTTAACATGGCAATGTCATTGGTGGTGTCAATTATCCACCGCTGTATTACCTATTCGATAGTTCTAAACTAGTTAAAAATTCCTACAAATTCTACAATTTTACACTTTGTGACGGACTTTTCCTTTGGCAGCTGGGGTAGTTCAGTCCGTCCAGGGTTCCTGCAAGTAAAAAGGTTTCCTTCCCTTTTCCCCGAAAATACGAATAAATTGTTTTTTTTCTTTTCTAAATTTCAATAATTATTTATTAAATATATTATCTAATTCTCTACAGTACTACTCCTGCTCTACTTAAAGGTGGAAACCTTCGCTAACCTTCCGACCCACTGAAGTGAAAACCTCAGCGAATATATATACTAATCTCTACTTAAAGGTGGCGCGGTGAAAACCATCGCTAACCTTCCGACCCACTGAAGTAAGAACCTCAGCGAATATATATACTAAGCTCGAGTGGAGTTAGAACCTCAGTCGAGCTCCAATTGTCGGAAGTCAGAACCTCGGACAGTATACCTAACTACTAGTTACAGCCTATTACTGCAACTGATTTCCTCTTCAAAATGCTCGCCCTTTTATAGCGATCCTGCGCGCAGGCAGCCCGTTATCTTACAATAATTATCCTTAGAAATTAACGTCTACGTATGTACATATGTACCTGCTTATATATTGGCTTATTTAAAATTAAGCTTAGCTTTATTCCTTTCCTTCTTTGTGCGGGCCTTCTCTTGTTTGCCTAAATGCGGTGGTGGGTTTTTCTATTGGCCGTGGCTGCGCTTGAATACATGTATGCTTGTGTGTTCGCTGTAACGCTGCGTCGACTCGGATTTTCTGTTGGCCAGCGGCTGCGCTTGCATGCACGTGCGTTTGTGTGTTCGCTGTCACCTATCGGTCGCGCTGAGTTCAATCGCCTACGATTTTGCCAATTTCCAATTTATATTTGTATGTAGGTATGTATGTACATTAGGGTGACCATAAAAGTAAATGCGTTTTATCATGTGTGTTGTTGTATATATATTCTGCATATAAAATCCATTTGTATAATTAGAAATATGCATGTTGTACGTATGTAAATGTATGTATAATTCAGGTACATATGTTTTTTTTTTTTTTTTTTTTTTTTACGAGGAGGAAGCATCGAAAGCCTTTATCCCGTCAGTGTGGGACTCTAACCGCACTAAACCTCCTACTGTCATCGTACCGAACCCCCCGGTACTACCGTCAAGCTACCGTCGGGAGGTGGGTTGAGCACCAGGCTCGAAGTCCGTAATGTCGCGTTATTGCCCTCAGTCTGCCTTAAAAGGCTTCACCCATTTATTTTTATTAAAGTGGTCAGTGTTAGGTGGTCTGCGGAGGCCAAAGCTCCGCACCACGCGCGATGACGGATGCAGGAGGACTAGCTCCTGTACGTATCCGTAACGGATGCAGGAGGCCGAGCTCCTGTACGTATCCGTTCCACTCAAAGTACTAATGTTAGGTGGTCTGCGGATGCCAAAGCTCCGTACCACGCGCAATGACGGATGCAGGAGGACTAGCTCCTGTACGTATCCGTTCAGCTCGAAGCACTCAATATTAGGTAGTCTGCGGAGGCCAAAGCTCCGCACCACGCGCGATAACGGATGCAGGAGGACTAGCTCCTGTACGTATCCGTTCCACTCGAGGTGGTCATTGTTAGACTTACCTATGATTAGAATTACGCAATTAGTACTCATTTAGTCGCCGTTTCCACGCCGTATTCTCTCTAGGCTTCTCAGTGTTTTCATGGTGTCTGCGATTACGTCACTCGCTGCAGTCCATTTTGCCTTGCTTTCTAGCATATGCTTCACGAACGACTCAGGTGTATAGTCTCCTCCAAATATTCTACGGAGTACAAATGTAGATCAATCGCTTACATCCCGAACGGGTACAAATGTAGAGTAATCGCTTTCATCCCCAACGGGTACAAATGTAGATCAATCGCTTCCAGGACGAACGGGTACAAATGTAGATTTTTCCAAGTTGTTCGCCAAGGCAGTTTTTATTAACAGTCTTTAAAAAATTTTAAATATTCATGTATATATAAATAAAGATTATATAATGTTTTACTTTTGAAAAAAAAAATCTCAATAAATAAATAAAAAAAAATGGAAGTTTTGAGTATGCATTATATGAGCGTAATGTAAAGGATTTTTTCATAGAATATTTTAGACAACATTTTGTTAAAATTATTATTCATCATTGTTATTAAAAGAAAGGGTGTTCAATTCGTTTTACCGGTTCTACAATTTTTTAAATACATTGCATATTTTTGTAAAATTTCTACATTTAAGGAATCTAGATTTGTACCCGTTCGGAATGAAAGCGATTAATCTACATTTATACCCGTTCGGGATGAAAGCGATTAATCTACATTTATACCCGTTCGGGATGAAAGCGATAAATCTACATTTATACCCGTTAGGGAACAATTCGTCTACAATTAGTCTACATTTATACCCGTTCGGGAACAATTCGTCTACAATTAGTCTACATTTATACCCGTACGGGAACAATCGGGGACTAATTGTGGACCGATTGTTCTCGAAAGAGATCAATCCGGGACAAATATCTTTCGGTATTAATCGCACATTTTTTTGCAGGGTATGTACAATGTACATATGTATGTATGGATGTTCGTCCACACATAGGTACCTTCAATAGTGTCTCAACTCAAAAATTTTTATCTTTCAGGAGTGCCGTTCAGAGTTTTTGCATTGCATACAAGATTTAGTGAAATAAAATCCTGCATGCATACATATGTATGCATACACTCAAAGTCAGATAACACGCAAATTTCCTCATGCTTATCTCAATTTATTTATTTTTTTGAGTTATGATACTGTTGAAGTACGCAATCATTGCAGCTAGCCATTTCAGTCGTTGTGTTTGACTATGACTAGGCATTGACTATTAGAAAACAACTGTGTCTGTCGGCTGCCGACTGGCACATGTAAAAGCTCGTTTCCACATAACTTGATTCACCAGAGAAACATGTAGGAAAACATCTCGCTCAATAACCCGTCTCCACATGGCTAATCGTGATTCAGTTTAACATTTCTCTTTCTTGTTCTTCCTAAATGTTTGTATGTTTGCTTATATTTTGCGTTTTTGTTTTGGTCTGTGTGAGATTTCGATACATTTTCGATACAAAATTAGAGAAGACATCGATATCATCGAGGTTGGCAAGATGATTCAGAATGAAACAGTGTTTCAATCTTCACTCGCTCTCAGAAATTTGTATGGAAATTGGCGAGCTTCGGCACTGGTTTCCTTGTCGAAACAAGATTGAGAGAGAAAATGCAGAAAAAAAGAGCGAAACACGTTATGTGGAGACATGGTATTATAGTCGGCAGTTAAGTCGTTTGGTTTCATTCGCGTAGTTGTTTGTTTCATATTCATGTCGACTGGCACATGTGATAGTCGGCAGTTAGGTCATTTGGTTTCATTCGCGTAGTTGTTTGTTTCATATTCATGTCGACTGGCACATGTGGTAGTCGGTAGTCGAAGTCGTTTTCATTTCATTGCAGTTTTTTCAGTTATCGCAAACCCTGATACAGAATGCGCATTTCATACACACTTGTTTTTCTTCGCCGTGCGTGATATTACGACCCGCACCAGAGCAGAGCAGTTAACATTACGTCCACTATGAATAACATGACGACCCGGAACAGAGCAGAGTAGTTTACATTTAGCTTAGTGTTAAATATTACGACAAAGATGTTGATATGTTATTCGCATGTCCAAATGTACAGCCTTATCTACATACCCTGTGCGGAAAATCTCTAGTTCATAACTAGCGCGCAGCTAGTGCATTTTTCGACACTTCTAATGCGAGAAATTTCTTTTGCATGTTAGCAACTGACTAATTTAACATGGCAATGTCATTGGTGGTGTCAATTATCCACCGCTGTATTACCTATTCGATAGTTCTAAACTAGTTAAAAATTCCTACAAATTCTACAATTTTACACTTTGTGACGGACTTTTCCTTTGGCAGCTGGGGTAGTTCAGTCCGTCCAGGGTTCCTGCAAGTAAAAAGGTTTCCTTCCCTTTTCCCCGAAAATACGAATAAATTGTTTTTTTTCTTTTCTAAATTTCAATAATTATTTATTAAATATATTATCTAATTCTCTACAGTACTACTCCTGCTCTACTTAAAGGTGGAAACCTTCGCTAACCTTCCGACCCACTGAAGTGAAAACCTCAGCGAATATATATACTAATCTCTACTTAAAGGTGGCGCGGTGAAAACCATCGCTAACCTTCCGACCCACTGAAGTAAGAACCTCAGCGAATATATATACTAAGCTCGAGTGGAGTTAGAACCTCAGTCGAGCTCCAATTGTCGGAAGTCAGAACCTCGGACAGTATACCTAACTACTAGTTACAGCCTATTACTGCAACTGATTTCCTCTTCAAAATGCTCGCCCTTTTATAGCGATCCTGCGCGCAGGCAGCCCGTTATCTTACAATAATTATCCTTAGAAATTAACGTCTACGTATGTACATATGTACCTGCTTATATATTGGCTTATTTAAACTTAAGCTTAGCTTTATTCCTTTCCTTCTTTGTGCGGGCCTTCTCTTGTTTGCCTAAATGCGGTGGTGGGTTTTTCTATTGGCCGTGGCTGCGCTTGAATACATGTATGCTTGTGTGTTCGCTGTAACGCTGCGTCGACTCGGATTTTCTGTTGGCCAGCGGCTGCGCTTGCATGCACGTGCGTTTGTGTGTTCGCTGTCACCTATCGGTCGCGCTGAGTTCAATCGCCTACGATTTTGCCAATTTCCAATTTATATTTGTATGTAGGTATGTATGTACATTAGGGTGACCATAAAAGTAAATGCGTTTTATCATGTGTGTTGTTGTATATATATTCTGCATATAAAATCCATTTGTATAATTAGAAATATGCATGTTGTACGTATGTAAATGTATGTATAATTCAGGTACATATGTTTTTTTTTTTTTTTTTTTTTTTTTACGAGGAGGAAGCATCGAAAGCCTTTATCCCGTCAGTGTGGGACTCTAACCGCACTAAACCTCCTACTGTCATCGTACCGAACCCCCCGGTACTACCGTCAAGCTACCGTCGGGAGGTGGGTTGAGCACCAGGCTCGAAGTCCGTAATGTCGCGTTATTGCCCTCAGTCTGCCTTAAAAGGCTTCACCCATTTATTTTTATTAAAGTGGTCAGTGTTAGGTGGTCTGCGGAGGCCAAAGCTCCGCACCACGCGCGATGACGGATGCAGGAGGACTAGCTCCTGTACGTATCCGTAACGGATGCAGGAGGCCGAGCTCCTGTACGTATCCGTTCCACTCAAAGTACTAATGTTAGGTGGTCTGCGGATGCCAAAGCTCCGTACCACGCGCAATGACGGATGCAGGAGGACTAGCTCCTGTACGTATCCGTTCAGCTCGAAGCACTCAATATTAGGTAGTCTGCGGAGGCCAAAGCTCCGCACCACGCGCGATAACGGATGCAGGAGGACTAGCTCCTGTACGTATCCGTTCCACTCGAGGTGGTCATTGTTAGACTTACCTATGATTAGAATTACGCAATTAGTACTCATTTAGTCGCCGTTTCCACGCCGTATTCTCTCTAGGCTTCTCAGTGTTTTCATGGTGTCTGCGATTACGTCACTCGCTGCAGTCCATTTTGCCTTGCTTTCTAGCATATGCTTCACGAACGACTCAGGTGTATAGTCTCCTCCAAATATTCTACGGAGCATATTTCTAGATTCGTAGAATCTTGCACACTCAAAGAATACGTGGTATGCATCCTCTATTGCTTGCCCCCCGCAGTGATCGCACACTGGATTCGACTCGTGCTTAAATCGGAAGAGATAGGCCTTGAAACAGCCGTGTCCAGATAGGAACTGCGTCAGGTAGAAATCGACTTCGCCGTGTGTTCGTTCCAACCAGCATCTCAAATCCGGAATGGATCTATACATATGTATGTATATAAATATATATAAATTCATTATATGTATATATGTATGTATAATTCAAGTACATATGTATGTTTGTAATTAGGTACATATGTAAATTTATTCTTTTATGTATGTATGTATGTTACGCTTTGCGTGTAGACATATATATAATATATGTATGTATGTATGTAAATTCAAAATATATAAATTCATATGCAAATCTTTATGTATATTCCATGTACGTCTATATGTATTTGTGGGACACCTAATCCTCCGGATTGGGGTCATCACATTCCCCCCTCACCTGCACGGACGAGGCTTACCGTTACCACACCTGTCCTCGATATTCGTACGCGGAATTTGTTGTTGCCGATGTCCCTTCGGAATACAATACGTTTTCGCTGCTAGCTCGGTTGCCGAATGTGTGCCTCGATTTCTGCCGCCAATGGTTCAGGTAGCGGTTCCACACCTGTTGTATTTATCCAGGCGCTCTGCGTCTTTCCCTCGTTGTCGTCTAACATCCGGACCAACTCGTCGAGCACCCAATCGTTGTCGCCTGGTGGAACGGCTTCGTCGTTTCCTTCGCCTAATCCTTCATCGCTGGCCGCTATGCTGAGGGTGTCGCTGACGTCTGGCGTTTCGATTATGTATTGTTTTGTCGGCGGTTGCGCCGGTTCTTCGTTTTCGTCAGCCTCTTCGACGTCGCGTATACATCTCTTCGGCGGTGGTCGTTCTGGCTCTTCGTTCTCCTCCTCGTTGTGGTTGTCGTCGGCGTTTGCGTTGTACAGGCACATCCTGAGGTTTATGCGCCGATTTAATTCCACATATCCCCTTCCGAAGCTCTCCTCGTCTTCCTGCCTTATCGATACTTCGCCTCGTCGCATAGGCGGTACATCGTCTTCTTCGCTCTCACTCGATATGTATATTGGCGTTGTCGCCCTCACCAGATCCGTTTCGTATGCCCACTCCTGACTGCTGCCGGATACCTACTCTTCGCAGATGGACTCCTCGTACCCCGGGCTTTGTATTGTGTCGTACCCTCGTTCACTTATACGGCCGAACACCTCGGTGCCACCCTCACTTGTCACGTCACTGTTGATTTTTCGCCTGATGCGAATGCGCAGTGAGCCATCAGTAGCGCTCTCGATGGCATACTCACTTGCTGATGTTGATCCGTGCTCGCTCATTGTATTTTGCTAATTGATCTTCTTGTTGCTAACGATGCTGGCAAATACCTGTTATGAAAATTTTACTAATTCTGTACTTAATTATTGTTATTGGCCTATTGTGGTCATTGTTGGTGGGCGGGTGTGATCATTGTTAGTGGGTTGTTTGTACATTCCCTTTTGCGCGATGTCCTTAGTTTGTTATTTCGCTAGTGATGGGTACTTTAGTTGAGTTAGTGCGGGCGCTCCAGAAATTATTTTAGTCGTTCATCGGGATTGCTTTGTTACTAGTTTTGACATTGCGTGTGGGAATTCGGTACTTGTACTTCGCACGTACTACCTAAAGCTGCGATTCCATGATACCGAAAAACATACGTCGCTTCACGCGCTATAGGCGCGTGATCCCGAAGTTCACTTTCGACGACGTTGTTGGCGTATGTGGCTTGGCGGTTTACTCTGGGGTAAAAATTAAATGTCACGGTATATTGACTTACCCCGTAGCCGTGTTCCGTTGCGAAATTTTGTGCATATGTTATAAACGAGCCGATCCCGTTTGGTATGGTGGGTGTTTGACTATATGGTCTTTCCGTCCTGCTCATGATCGGGTCCCGATATACCACTTGTTGACCTTGCTGTGCAATTTGCGCATAGCTCCTTCTATAAATGTCCATCGTGAGCGAACCATAGTGCGCGACAGTACCGTGTTCTACGTTCGGGACTACAATTGTGGGTCGTGACATAATACTACGTGATGTTGTCGGTGATGTGTGCTCTGCGGGCTTACTCCTTGCTGTGCTTCTTGCGATCGTTGTACACCGTGTTGCTGTGCTAGACTGTATGCCGTTTAATTCGGTTTGTTGTACCTTCTCTTGTGTTCTATTTCAGGATTCCTGTGCCTGTTCACTTTGTTGTCGTACCTTCGTTTGTTTTCCATTTCGGGATTCATGTGATTGCGTACTCTGTTGCTGTACCTTTGACTGTTTTCTACTTCGGGATTCCTGCGTTTGCTTACTCTGTTGTTCTACCTGTGCTTGTTGTTTATTTCGGGATTCGCGTGTCTTTGCACTCTGTTGTTCTACCTTTGCTTGGTGTTTATTTCGGGATTCATGTGTGTTTGCGTTTTGTTGGTTACCTCGGGACGTGCTTGGTTCTACTATCTGATCGTCGCGTGTGATTTCTGCTTCGTGATATGCCTTGAGTTCGCTTAAATGTGCCGTTCTCCTCTTGCCGTTGTGTGTTTTATCCAGTTCTACGATCACCGGTGAGATGAAGTTCATCACTCGGTGTGGTCCACTATACCTCGGTGCTAGTTTGGCTGCAAAGTTGTCAACTGCTTTCGAAAGTTGGTGCTCTTTTACTAACACTAAATCGCCAATGGATGGTTGCCAATTCCTCCTGCGCAAATTGTAATATCGCGCCTGATCCGTTGATGCGTGCTGCTGCTTTCGTTTCACCATCTCGAATATTTCCTTCATTTTCGTTGCCCTTTCACTTGGAGTCACCACTTCTTGACCTGTGCCAAATGTGTGTTCATCATAGAGTACGTTTGGAAGTCTCGGTTCTCTACCTTGTGTTACGAATGCGGGGCTATATCCTGTCGATTCACATACACATGTGTTCAATGCCAGTGTCATCTCAGGTAGTAACTCGTCCCAGTTTCTTTGCTCCTTTCCGCAGAACTGTGCTATCATTCTCTTCACATTTCGATTAGCTCTCTCCGTTGGATTTTCTTGAGGTGTGTACGGTGCGGTTAGTTGATGTTTTACGCCGAGTTCTTCTAAGAATTTCTTAAACTTGCTGCTGACGAACTGTGCCCCATTGTCTGTAATGAGTACTTTGGGAACGCCGAATCGGGCCATAATTCTCTCTCGAAATCCTCGTGTCAGAGTCTCTGTCATCGCTTTACGTATTGGCATGATCTCTACCCACTTCGAAAACCTATCGATGAAGACCAACGCCATCGTGTTGCCATGCTTTGAGCGCGGAAGCGGTCCTATAAAGTCTGCGCATACAGTTGCCCATGGCTCTTCTGAAATCTTCGTCAGCATCTTACCTGCTGCTTGCTGTTGGCTGGGTTTATAGATCTGGCAAGTATGACACTGTTGTACGTACCTCTTTACATCGCGCCCCATGCCAGGCCAGTAGTACCTTGTCATTGCCCGTGCTATCGATTTTCTTATCCCCATATGTCCTGCGCTTGGCGTATCGTGAACTTCTTCGAGTACTCGCCGCCTCTGTGTCGTCGGTACGCACAGCTTCCATGGTGCGGCGTCTTCGCCATCCATCTGACTCCCTATGCGTCTGTATAGTTTTCCTTCTTCCACCACGTAATCTCGAAAGTTTTCTGGGTTTTTGCTTACCTCTGCGATCTTTTGTGTGTGCCACTTGCATTCGCCTTGGTTCTGCGGCGACGTCATGGTACCTAGTGGTTCGTTAATTGGTTGGCGTGATAACTTACTCACCGCGATCTCTCTATTTGCAACGTCTCTATTATCGGCTGGTGGGGTAGCTGGTATGATACTCACGTCCTCTTCCGTTGTTTTGCGTTCTTCTTCGACTATGGCCGTACACGTAACTATCTCTTTTCTCTGATCATCCCTTTGCAACGTTATACCATGACTTCCACACCTCAACTCTACGTTCGCCTTCGCTAGATAGTCCGTTCCGATTACCACTTTGTCGGCTAATCCTGGTAAAACCAACAACTCGCTCTTGTGTACTTCATTACCCAACTTGACCTCTGCGTCTACTGCTTCCACCACCGTTCGCGGCCTGCCATCGCCCATCAACACACGCGTTTCCACCTCCTTGAAATTTCTAAGATCTAATTTCTCTGCCATCGTATCATTAATAAAACTCCTTGTTGCTCCCGTATCGATTGCGGCTGTCACCTGTGCGCCGTCTACTTCCACTTCTGCCATAACTCTGCCTTGTGCTTGCCAAAAAACGTTTACGTTGCTCGAGGTTCTGTTTCTGGAGTCCTCACCCCTCGGCACCAATGAGGATCCTGACCGTTTCCCTGTCGTGTGCGGCAACAGTCACGCGTGAGTACACCCCGTCGACCACATTTCCAACAAAATCTCGGCGTTCGTTGCGACACCCAACTGCGAAGTGTCCACTTTCACCACATCGTCTGCATGCTGCGCGTACATCTACATATCCTTGCTGTGGCGTGTTCGTTTGGTTTGATAGAGTTTCCCTTCTCTGCTGTCCTCCTTGACTTTCACCGGTGTTTAAACAGTGATACCGTTCCTCTTGCCTTCGTGGAACAAATGGTCTTGCTGTCGGTTCAGTTGCTCTTTCTCTGGAGTGATGTTGTCATAGTCTTCGACCAGGCTCACCAAATCCTCGAGGGTGTTAAACTCGCTTCGCTTGACGTACAGCTGGTATTCTCGACGTGAATTGCGGTAGATTCGGCTCAGTTTTTGCTCATCCGTGTAACCGGCGTGTCGCATCAGCCCCTGTAATGCTAGCACATAATCTTTAAATCTCTCACCTGGTCGTTGCATGCGCTGCCTTATTTCGTCATCCAAACGCTCGAAGTACCTTGAGCTGAGGAAGAACTTCAGGAAATCCCTTTTGAAAGCTTCCCACTCTTTCCAATTCCGGTTGTTGTTACGGCACCATACTAAGGCCTTGTCTTTGAGTAGCTCCGGTAGCGCTCGTGGAATGGAATTCCGGTCAATTTCGTACCCGTCTGCTAACTCTTCTACTCGCTCGATGAATCCTAGTGGATCTCTTTCGCCATCGTACTTAAATCCCCATTTGCGCACTCGATCCATTGTAGTTGCATACGACGTTGACTGTGGCATACCATACATTTGTGGCAAACTCGTACTTACGTACCTCGGCGCATCTCCTATATCCTCCTCATGCTCCCTTGTATTTCGCGGCGATTGATTTCCACTGCCACCAGGTAATTCCATATCAGTGCTCCCCATAGGCGTTGGAGGACAAATTGTGATCGTCGGCTTTCCGTGTTGGAGTTCCAATTCCTCGAATCGACCCTCAAGCTCCTTATTGTTGGCGTTTGCTTTTATAAATGTTACTAGGCGTTTACGTTGATCGTTCATTGTTCCTAATCCCTCCAGCTTAAATTCAACGATGTACTTCGATAGCTCCTCTCGGCTGAGGTAGTACACCCACGATCCCTTCACCATTGCTGTGGATTATTCGTATTTCCTCGTTGTTGTCGGAATCGCTCCAAAAAAATCTTGTTGTGATATTCTAGCTCGAAATCCTTGTTGTTCCAAAATGTTGTATGTGTATCTCTATTTGTTAGAGTCCCTGCTCGGGCGCCATTTGTGACGGACTTTTCCTTTGGCAGCTGGGGTAGTTCAGTCCGTCCAGGGTTCCTGCAAGTAAAAAGGTTTCCTTCCCTTTTCCCCGGAAATACGAATAAATTGTTTTTTTCTTTTCTAAATTTGAATAATTATTTATTAAATATATTATCTAATTCTCTACAGTACTACTCCTGCTCTACTTAAAGGTGGCGCGGTGAAAACCTTCCGACCCACTGAAGTGAAAACCTCAGCGAATATATATACTAAGCTCTACTTAAAGGTGGCGCGGTGAAAACCATCGCTAACCTTCCGACCCACTGAAGTAAGAACCTCAGCGAATATATATACTAAGCTGGAGTGGAGTTAGAACCTCAGTCGAGCTCCAATTGTCGGAAGTCAGAACCTCGGACAGTATACCTAACTACTAGTTACAGCCTATTACTGCAACTGATTTCCTCTTCATAGTCCAACTCTAATGCACCGTATGCGAATGCGTGTGCGTATGCGCATCTAAACGTTTTCTTGCGTGCGGCCCTGGCTGCTCCAGTGTATGCGCATGGTTGCGTCTATCAATTACACTACAAACATATATACAATTCCCGCCATTGTTATTTTTGAAAATACATATTTTACCAATTCGCGAAAGATTTAATAACATGTATAATGGATGACGATTTAGAATTGATATTAATTATGTTAGGAAGTGTTATTGCCGTATATAAGGAATACTTTAAAATTATTAAAAAAAAAGTAACATTCGAGTACGTGATTTGTTTTTGGAAAGGGAAGTTAGTGTTTCTTTAATTTGATGAAAACCCGTGAAGTGGATCAGTTCCAAATTAATAATAATATAATACACTGGCGGTATTATAACTGTGACTAGTTTAATGACCGAGCTTCTCTCCCAATTCGAGAAGTGCTCCTTTTGTTTTTGCTAATTGGGTGGACCCACATTTTTATGCCGGCTCTGAACGGCGAATGCATTTTTTGTGAGAAGCTTTTTCATGGAAGAAATACACTCGGAGGGTAAGCCGCCCACTGCCGAAAGGTTACCGGTATTTCTAAAAACCCATTAATTGGTTTTTAATTAATTAGACAAATTTTTTTTGGTGTTTGTCCGGACTGGGGTTAGAACCCGAGACCTCTGGTATAGCAGGCGAGTGCTCTACCCATTGCGCCACAGCGGCCACATTGCCAAATTGCTATCCATTGATTTTTATGTATTGTAAGAATTACAGTTGCTTTGCCTTAAAATATCAGACTATAAATTTTGGTTAATACAAATATGTATGTACATATATGCACAACCTCTGAAATCTGGTGTTCTGTTATACCAAGGCGAAAACTCCCTATTCAAAAGAGTACTCATTTCACTTAAATATTTTTTCACAGTTAAACTTATTTAAGTTTCAATTATGTATTTTTACACGGGTAACTACATATGTATACGTAATTTAAATTCATGTACTATGTACATGGATATGCAGATAGTAATTAACATATAATTAATATTAACCATTTCTAAATATATTTAAAACACCTTTTAATTAACATTTCTGCTGGCAAACAAATTTTCACTACTTCACTTTAAATCAATTTAACGAAGTTTTTACGATTCAATATGTATACCGATGTAGCAACAAAATTAATATTGGCTGCGAAACGCATAGAAAACGCATAGAAGTAGAAAATTTTCAACTTAGCTGCATTCGAATGCGTGTTCGAAATCATCTTCGAATTTTCTATGCGTGTGGTGCATTTACATCCGTGCCAGTGGAGTTTGCCTCATTTAAACACAGGTATGCAACACGGCTGTCAGTGACACGCACACGCATACGCATCTGCATACGGTTCATTAGAGTTGCACTATCAAAATGCTCGCCCTTTTATAGCGATCCTGCGCGCAGGCAGCCCGTTATCTTACAATAATTATCCTTAGAAATTAACGGCTACGTATGTACATATGTACATGCTTATATATTGGCTTATTTAAACTTAAGCTTAGCTTTATTCCTTTCCTTCTTTGTGCGGGCCTTCTCTTGTTTGCCTAAATGCGGTGGTGGGTTTTTCTATTGGCCGTGGCTGCGCTTGAATACATGTATGCTTGTGTGTTCGCTGTAACGCTGCGTCGACTCGGGTTTTCTGTTGGCCAGCGGCTGCGCTTGCATGCACGTGCGTTTGTGTGTTCGCTGTCACCTATCGGTCGCGCTGAGTTCAATCGCCTACGATCTTGCCAATTTCCAATTTATATTTGTATGTAGGTATGTATGTACATTAGGGTGACCATAAAAGTAAATGCGTTTTATCATGTGTGTTGTATATATATTCTGCATATAAAATCCATTTGTATAATTAGAAATATGCATGTTGTACGTATGTAAATGTATGTATAATTCAGGTACATATGTATATCTATGTATAATTCAAGTACATATGTATGTTTGTAATTAGGTACATATGTAAATTTATTCTCTTATGTATGTATGTATGTTACGCTTTGCGTGTAGACATATATATAATATATGTATGTATGTATGTAAATTCAAAATATATAAATTCATATGCAAATCTTTATGTATATTCCATGTACGTCTATATGTATTTGTGGGACACCTAATCCTTCGGATTGGGGTCATCACAACTTAAGTACAGCGTTTGACACGCTTAAAGCAAGTGGCGCGATGGTATAGTTTTAACGCGTGTGACTTTCAATCTGTCGAGCGCGGTTTCAAATCCAGTCGATGTCAAGGCGAATGATATATACATACATATATGTTTTTAAATTAATTTTTTTTATTTATTTTTTAAATATAAAAATGTAAAAAAATAATTAGAAAGTAATAAAACAAAAAAAAAAAAATTAAAAATAAGCCCGTGGGATCGGAAAAGCATAATTAGGGGAACATTTCATTTCACTAACAATCAGAATTTTGTAGAAATATGCAAAGCCGACGGAAAATGAACTGACGCCCTTTGATACCTTTTCGTTAGTTCTGAACCAGCAATTGTATTCACTTGTTATTGATTTCTCTGCAGGGTACATATCCATATCCATGTGTACATATGTACATAGGTATATAGCGGCACAAATATCTAACACCGCTACCTAATAAAAACGCAAGCCTCCAATTAACGCACGCACGCAAATTTTTCATATGCGTTGGTCAATTTTTTTTGCAAACAATCACTCACAATGCTTAGATTCAAATCTCACGCAAAACAAAAATTGGGAGTCGAGTTTGCTTAATACGCACACCGTTCAATTTCGGTTACTCCCATGCAAATTGTATGGACATGAGAAATTTTTGACAGTAAATTGACGGCGTGCGTCGATATTAGGTAGCGTAGTAAAATGCCACGAGGAACATGAGAAAATGATCGTGTGGTAAACGAAGTAGCTTAACAGCGTCGGTCGAATAAAAGCTGTGCTAGTTAGCATATGAATAGTATTATTAGTGCAAAACTTCATTCCTTTATGACTTCTAGTTACAAGGATGTCACGTTACAAATCCCCAAAGGTCCAAAAGTGTTCCAGAAATATCTTTGTTAAAAAGTAGGCGTGGTCATAAACCAATTCCGGTGAATGTTTCCATGTCTATTAGCATGAGTGACAAAAGTTTATATACAAAGTTTTGTTATAATATCTCAATTATTTGCCGAGATATGGGATCCGAAAAGAGGCAGTGCCACGCCCATTTTCCAAAATTTTCTATTTTTTGTTTCCGGTCTATTGTGGGATTCATGCCACAAAATTTCAATGAATTATCTTTATATTTGACAAAAATATCGCTTAAAATGTTATTATTGGGCGACTTCATAATACCCATATATAAAATTTCGCTAAAGTTTGAACATGTATTACCACTAGTTATAAAAGTGTATACACCAAGTTTCGTCATGATATATAAATTATTTGTCGAGTTATAGGCTCAGAAATCTCGTATATTCCTGCTCCTAAAAAGAGGCGGTGCCACGCCCATTTTCTAAAATGTTTCTGTTTTTTTATTTTATGTCTATAGCTGGACTTCTACCACAAAATTTCAATGGTATATCTTTGTAATTGACAGAGATATTGCTTAAAATGTTTTTACTTGGCCTCTTTATAATACCGATATATAAAAGTGGGCGTGGCCGTCAACCGATTTTGACAATTTTCCGTCCACACGTTTGCCTTAGTAAGTAAATCACGCATACCAAACCATTCATCGCTATATCTGCTACGGTTTCTGAGTTATAGCTTATAAAACTTTCAATATTTGTCCCTTAATAAGTGGGCGTGGCCCATTTTCCAAAATTTCATCAAATTTCTCCATAAGGGCCTGAGCTCAATACGTGGGTAAAATTTTATCACTAGCTATATTAGTGGCTGAGATACCAAATTTCTGATTTTTTCTATGTAGGAAAAGTGGGCGTGGTCATGGTGCGATTTCGCCCATTTTCAATACCAACCGTCCCAGTCTCTATACCAACTTGCGTTCCAAATTTCATCAAAATATCTCAATTTTTGCGCGAGTTAGAGTGCGTACGGACGGACTGACGGACATGGCTCAATCGATTTCTCTTTTCACCCTGATAATTTTGATATATATAAGTCCATATCTATCTCGATTATTTCATTCTGTTACAATCCACCGTTATGAAATCAAAACTATAATACGCTGTGTACTAGTACAGCTGTGTATAATAAAAATTAGACAAATGCATACATAAATACATCCATACATCCATGCATATGTATATACAAACATACACAAAATATGTATGCATGCATCTTCATCGTTCAAATCGTCGCAGTTGAGTAAAATATTTAATAATAATAATAATACAATGGCGCTATTATAAATCTGACGAGTTTTATGGTCGAGCTTCTCTCCCAATTCGAGGTGTGCTCTTTTTGTTTTTCCTACTAATTGGGTGGACCTACAGTTTTATGCCGGCTCCGAACGGCGAATGCATTTTTTGTGAGAAACTTTTTCATGGCAGAAATACACTCGGAGGGTATGCCGCCCACTGCCGAGAGGTGACCGCTGTTCTTAAAAACCCCAATACATAATTGGATTTTTACTAATTAGAAATTTTTTTGGTGTTTGCTCGGACTGGGGTTTGAACCCGAGACCTCTGGAATAGCAGGCGAGCACTCTACCCACTGCACAACAGCGGTCAAATATCTACGTTGCGAAATACCAGCAGGCAGGCTCTCGTAAGCACCATCTTAGTTTTCGGATACTTCACAGTATGTTAGTGCATACGTGTTCGAACAGCGAACGGTAGTGTTTACGCAGGGCTCTAGTATGTCTATATATATAAGGATGAAAGTTTGTTTGTTTGTTTGTTTGTATGTTTGTTCCCTATGGACGCCGAAACTACCAGTCCGATCACATTCAAATTTTGACACAATGATCACCTGGTATTAGATTGAAATTATGACCACATTTAATTCTGATATCTCAACCCCTTCCCGAGATATAGGCCAAAATATGGACCCAGATTCCTCCGGAATATTTTTCTGCATTATTGGTATCAAATTAAAGATATCAATCAGAGCTTCAATAGAGAGTTCATTCCGTTCCAATTTTGCAGTCGGTTCTCCGGATAGAGACCAAAACGTGGACCCGGATGGCCCCAAATATTTTTTTCGCAATATTGGTATCAAATTAAAGGTGCTGATCAGGGTATCCATATATATTTTACACTATACGGATATCTCAATCGGTTCCCGGGATTGAGGCCGAAACATGGACCTAAATAGCCCCCGAAATATTTTTTAGCGTTATTGGTATCAAATTAATGGGATCAATCAGAGCTTCAATAAAGAGTTCATTCCATTCCAATTTTCCAGTTGGTGCTACAAATAGAGACCAAAACGTGGACCCGGATGGCCCCAAACATTTTTTCGCAATATTGGTATCAAATTAAAGGTATCAATCAGAGCTTCAATAAAGAGTTCATTCCATTCCAATTTTCCAGTCGGTTCTCCAAAATATATTAGTAATCATGATGTACACCGATATGTGCACCGGATGGCCATGGAAAGTTGTTGATAAGCAACGTGAGACCAGGAGAGAGAGAGAGTAGTATAAGAGGAGGAAGAGATAGGGGGAACGGAGTGGCATAGTGTGATTTGTCGCAGCGAAGTGGGACGGGTATTTGCTAGTATTATATATTTGTACAACAGAGTACAGCAAAATTGAGGGCTAGTGAGAGATTTTGTGTCGTGAGCGAAGATCAAAGAGCGCTACATTATTTAAATGTGTATGTTTCTCATTTAGCCATGCGGGCGAATTTCGCCGGTGCCGTTTGTACAGTTAAATTAGTATATTAATATCATTTTTAATACATACATATGAGAAACAAAGTATGATTTGATTAAATTTTGTGTAACTTCACAAAAAGCCACAAACAAAATGAAAGCAAAAAAAAAATCATTGTTATACACATTCATTTTCAACCATCAAAATTTCAACCATTCAGTGACGGCTAGAGTAGAACAACGAACGCTGACTGAAATTTGCCAACACAAGATTTCTTCGTTCTTTCAAACCTTGATATGTCAAAATTCGAGAAGTGGAAATAATGCGAAACAAGTTTTTCTCAATTTTCGCAAGTTGTTCTCAAGTTGATAAACAATATTTGAGAAACACTTGAAAATATGTTTATTTTCGAATGATAAATATGCTGATTCTCAAATTAAGAAACATTTTCTCTGTTTGAGAACTTCTTTTTCAGTGTTTGTTGGGAAGTGAAGCTGAAAACCGGTAAAAAAGAAAGAAAAAATCATGGCATGCTTAGATCTGAATAATATATTTGTTTTAAGCTATTTAAAAATTAGTTGGGTATTAATCACTTTTAATATACTTTAATCTGAAAACATGTGTTTACATATACTAATAAATGCATTTGTTTTAAGCTACTTAAAAATTAGAGTAAATATGTATTTTAGTAAATAAGTAGTAAATAAGAAGATTTTATATTAATAAAGAAGCATTTTTGAAATAAAGACAATTGAAAATTCAACAGCGTGACAAACGCATACGAAAAAATCCGTTTTATTAACCTAACGTTTTTACATGGCGATTCTGCCTTGATATACGCGGCAATACTCTTGCCTATTATCAAAGCGGCACGAAAACCATTGGGAGGTTTAGTCACCAGGATACCGAGAAATAACTTTGAGCGACTGAATAATTTACTCGCTGAAACGGAATAATATCATAGAAACCAGTATTTCCAATGAAAATTTTCCAAATAATGATGATACGAAAACTGAAGTCGTTGATATAAATACTACAAATACGAAAACTGATTATACGAAAATTGAATTAGTTGATATAAATACCGCATCACAGACTGCAGATGGGAATGAAACTTTCAATACAGGAGACTCAATTTATGCAAAAATTTAGTAAGGATCTCGAGCGCGAAGTGCATCAGACATATTCAATACATCCTTAGACCGATGGACTCTCCGAATATTTAAAAATTTATCTTTAAAACACGTATATTTCATCAACCCATCTAGTGGCAAAACAAATTTTCTTTTAATGGGTAAAGCACATTTGACGGATTATTCTCTATTGATTCGACATAAATTTCATATAGTAGAGGACAATTTCCCAATCCCTTGTGATGGAATATTAGGACTCGATTTCATTAAAAAATATAATTACATCTTAGATTATAAAGAAGATAAAGATAGGCCGTAATGGCCAGTTGGTTGGTTGCTGTGCTGCCCGGCTTTAGCCAGGCCCAATTAGCGCACCAGGCGCCGTTTTGATGTACGTACTCATGGACCAAATAATCTCTGTAGTCACGGTTTTCCATCCGTACGAAACCACTTTTTGGTTCCCTTCATAAACTTTCTGAGATCGATTGTTGTTATTGCGTTTCACCATCCTTATCGAACCATTTGGTTCCTTCGATGAACCTGGTAAGGTCGGTTGGGGGGCAAACTGATAAGTCCTTTAGGCTTTGAAATTCAAACCTTCCAAGGGCTTTATGTCTGATATGAGACAGTGCAGGACATTCGCACAGGAAGTGTGTTATCGATTCCTCGCTGCCATCTTGGTTGCAGCTTTTGCATCTAGTTTTGAATGGGATTCCCATCCCAAAAAGCCAGTGTCCCGTGATAATGGCTGTAATTCTGAAGATTTGTTTTCTTGATCTTCTAAGCAGTTCCCTAGTTCTTGTTATGTTGTAGTCCGTCCAGGTTTGCTTCGTTATCTTGCATGTTGCTGTAGATTTCCACCGAAGTGTGGCCAGTTCTTTAATGGCTCCTTGTAATGGCTGATAGGAGGCAGCTTAGCGTAACTGCTCTTGATAGGTCCATAGACGCCCCGGCTTCAGCCAGTTCATCTGCCATCTCGTTGCCTCAGTGAGCGAGATGGCCACGCCTTCCGCCGCTATTGCTTCAACAGCATCTTTGCAGCTTCGGACTGTCTTGGATGTTATTATGGGAGAGTTGAGCGCCATAAGCGCCGCTTGACTGTCTGTGTATATGTGTACCTCGCGTCCCCTGACTGTGCTATCCAGCAACAACTCGCAGGCCTGCTCTGCCTTGCAACTCCGCTTGGAATATGCTGGCTGAGTCTGGTAGACGGAAAGAGAGTGAGATTTTTAGTTGCTCGGAAAAAACTCCCGACACCACACCTGTGTCTATTTTGGAGCCCTCTGTGTAGATCGAGATTATTTCCTTCTTCCGCACGCTATCCCTTCTCCATTCCCTTCTCGAGGGGAACTTCACCTTAAAGTTCCTGCTAAAGTCCAGTGTGGTTGGGAGGTAGTCTGATGTTTTCTGTAATCCGGAAAGCATGTTTAGGATATTACCGTGACCATATTGCCTGCCAGTCCAGCAGCCCGACTCAAGGAGTGGTAATGCCGACCTTGTTGCAGTTTCACGAATGTGAAGGTCACTTGGTAATTGATGCAGGATTATATTTAGTGCGTCAGTTAGACACAACTTCAATGCTCCTGTCACTCTAGCACATGCTGCCCGTTGTAAGCTGCTTAGTTTCTTGACGTTGTACTGCTTGTCTAGGGCTGGCCACCATACTGCCTCACCATATGTTAGTGTTGGCCGTATGACGGCTGTGTATAGCAACAAGCCAAGTTTGGGCGTAAGACCCCAGTTTCTGCTGAATATTCTTTTGCACGAGTAGTAGGCTATTTGTGCCTTTTCTGCCCTCTTTTCAATGTTTGTCTTCCAATTCAGTTTGCGATCTATTTCGACACCCAAGTACTTAACCTTTTCAGATAGTACGAGAGTATTGCCGTCTATAGACGGCATTCTGAATTGTGGTATTTTATTTCTGTTGCTGAATAGCACAAGTTCGGTTTTGCTAGGATTTATACTGAGCCCACTTTTGGCGGCCCATGCTTTCAGTTTGCTAAGGGCTGCTTGGATTATTTCACTTAGTGTCGACGGGAACGGGCCCGATACTATTATTGCTACATCGTCAGCATACGCGACTACCTTTACTCCGTTTTTGTTGAGCTCGAGTAGTATTTCGTTCACAGCCACAACCCATAGTAGAGGAGAGAGAACACCACCCTGTGGTTTGCCCCTCCTCACATATCGCGTAGCCGTGACCGAACCCATGCTGGCTTGAATTATTCTGTTGTTCAACATAGATTGAACCCATCTGCAGATGTGGTAGTTAATACCTAGACCTTCGAGGGATCCTACAATCTGGTTGATCTCGATGTTATTGAAAGCGCGTGGGTTATGGTTATACTAGCTTTATATACACTTTCCAGGCAGAGTGTCAAGGGATCTCCTAGCTTTTGTAGAATTATGGGATAGATTCCATCTGGGCCTGGCGATTTGTATAGAGCGAAGCTCTTTATGGCGTACGCGATTTTTCCTGCTAATGATCGATTCTGACAGCCCCTCTGGTAGAACTAGTTGTACTGGTTGAGTTGCGCTGGTCGATACCCTTTCACTACCCGGGAAATGCGCATTTATAAGAGTTTCAAGGGAGTCCTCCTCTGAGGTTCATTCATCGTCCCCACTTCTTACGAAATGGGGGCTAGTGTGAACCTTGGACAAAATTTTGCTCAGTCTGGAGGATTCACGGCTGTTTTCTATTGAAGAGCAAAAGGATTTGCATGACTCGGCCTTGGCCTTCCTTAGTGTTTGCTTATATTTTTTGAGTGCTCCCTAAGTTCCCCATTCCACCAGGGGGGTGGGGCGGGGATTTCTTTTTCTGAATACTAACTGGTGTGGATTTAGTGAACGAGCGTTTTCCCTAAGTTTTCAACTGCTGCATCAAGCTCATCGGAGCTCTCTATTTTAGTATTGAGATCCTTAGAGAGAAATTTTTCTGATCTTCTTGTAAATGTCTCCCATTTAGTTCTCCTGGGATTCCTATAGCGGATAGGAGGAGGGTGTCCAGATCCGACTCTTAAACCGAAGAGGATCCAGCAATGATCCGATAGGGATGGTTTGTCGGATACTCTCCAGTTCTCCAGTAGCGACGCATCTTCGTCTGTGGTGAGAGTCAGATCCAGGACCTCCCATCCTTGGTACCTCTCGGAACTGGGAAATCTGAAGGTCGGTTTGGACCCTACGTTACATATACTTAATCTAGTGTTTAATATAAATTGAAATAAGGACTCACCTCTATCGTTGGTTGCAGAACTCGCCTAGATTGAATGTCTGGCGTTCGCGCCACAGTCTATGATGGTGCGGCCGCTGTTGTTATTTAGGAAGTGCCGCAGTTTCGGGGGTGGAGCTTCCCTGTCGTGGGCCAGATAAGCCGACACCACGAAAATGGGTCGTTCGTCTACGCTCCGTACCCTGACGACTGTTGTATCTGTTGCGCTGTAATCTGAAAAGAGAAATGCATTGAAACCTTTTTTGATTAATATGCATGATCTAGGATTACCTGCGTTAGCCTTTCAGAAAAGCGTGTGTGTGCTGGTATTTAGCCCTTTCATTGCTTGGTTGTGCACCCAGGGCTTCTAGACGAAACTGATGTCGACGTCATCCTCCACCAGGAGAATCCTCAGACTATCCGTAGCACTTTTTGAGTGCTGCAGATTAATCTGAGCGCAGCTGATGAGTTTGTTATGATGTGGGGTCATTGGTGTTGAAGCCCTTCAGCAGTTGACCTGCGTCTTCTACTTCCTCAGGGTCGTCTTCATCCGGAGTTTTGTCGCCAGTGAAAACCTTGACTTTGGCCATACGGATGCCGGAAGCAACCTTATGATTTGCCTTTGCCAAGGCTTCAAGCGACTCCTCGTAGATCGCCACGAGTATCGGTCTGATGGTACTTGTTGTTGTCTCCGCCTTAATGAGCTGCCACTCTGCAACGGCCGGTATGTGACTGTTGTATAGTTTCACGCATTTCAACAGTTCCTCCCCCGGGTTTTCAATGGGGGTAACCAAATGCGCGCACGAGGCCTCCTTGGAACGTCCGCCGCTTGGATCAGCTTTAGCTCAAGGGACTCTAGCCCTTCGCTGACCTTGGCAAAGCTGTTCCTAAGGAACTCCAAGGAAAACTCATCTGCGCAATTAATCACCCTGTATCCCCTGAGCAACTCCGAGGAGTCAAAGACCGGACGGGGACCCGACGGATTGTTGAGCACGCGAGCTTCGTCAAACCGATCTCGATCTCCATCCAGTTCTGCTGGATTGCTGCTCTACTGTTCACGTCTACAATGGCCACTTTCAGATTGTCTCTGGCGACGTCGCTAAAGTGACGATGTGTCGTGGCTGGCATGTCAGCCCGTTTGGGCTTCTTTGTCGCCTCAGTGATGTTGCTGTTGTTGTCATTGCCAGATCTATTTATCTTTTGAGAATTTTCACTGGCGTCAGTTGTTGTTGGAGGTGGTTTAGAAGCCTGAAACTCACGTTCGTAGATTTCAAACTCCTCAATCACCATCTTCTATCTTTCCATTTCCTTCGAACAGCCAGGAGAGTCACCATTTTCTAGCTTTTTCAGCATGAATAGCGCCCTCTGGTATTTGTTCTTCCGGATCTAGCGTTCACTCTTCGTTATTTTTTCTTGACGTCCCCCGCGACAGCAGGTGCACCATGGTTGGTGCTTCCTTCTGCTTTGGAGGATGTGCTCTGTTGTTGTGCTGTTTGTGCCGTGGGCGTACTATGGCACTTACGATTGTACCCTGGCTCGATGCCAGGAGCGTCTCTTCCTCAGACTCCGTCACCAGGGGTTTAGGATCTCTGTAGGAAGTCGTAGTGGTCGTAGTCATAGAGTCCATTGTCGAGTCCGTATCTCTGTCCGTCGCTCTGTTGTCCTGTTCCGTTTCGTTCGTCATTGTCAGTTAATTTTGGTTTTTTATTTTTTTATTTTTTTTGTTTAAGTTTTCCATGTTTTTGTTCCCACGAGTGTTCCGGAAAGGTCGTCACTCATCTGCAGAGCCGGTATGCGGGGAGAAGGCACTTATACAACCGACCTTGCCCGGGCATCGGAGGGGACCGTACGGTAGTGATGGGCGAGTCCGAGATGTTTTATTCGATTCTCTCGATTGTTGAAACATCTCGAATGCTCTCGATGGTTTTCATTCGTACTCGAGTCAAGTCGTAAATGGCCATCAGTCGAAACAATCGCTAAAACATCTCGGACTCGCCAACGATTCCTCTCGTTTTCAAAGCAACCCTACAACATCTTGGACACGCTGCAAAAAATACACAATATTTGTTGTTGCCGCTTGAATATCAAAATTGCTTTAAAAAACATACAGAGTGGTACAAATCTATTGCCGTTGTTGCTACTCGTAAAATTCCTTTATTTCATAAGCGTCTCACTTCAGAAAATTGATTAATGTTTAAATAATTAGTTATTATTATTATGCACGACACTCTTTAGTTGTGATTTCAAAAATGGAGCGTCTATGTATAGCATATTTTTCAATTTGGTTCATTTTTATATGGTCAATATTTTAGTCTTTAATGTTACAGAAATACGTATATTTCTGTTCATATTTCTGAAGTATTGAACAAAAGCTGAATATTTTTTTATTTATTCTGTTAACTAACCCCAAGGGCTATATTTTATACCTATACACTTTTCTTCAATTCTTTGTTGTTTTCAAGATACAGCCAGTTTTAAGTGGTCTTTAATGTTACAGTATTTTGAAGTGAGTTTCGTAGTAATGTCACACTTATGGAAAATTCAGCTCATCCTGCCAACTAAAAAAGTTATATGAAGCATTTTATTCAAGACCAAGGTTGAAAGGAACGGCTACTATTTTAACTTTTGGAAAAACAAATTTTCCGGCAAGTCTACGATTCAAAGTATACGGGTCTTTAACGCTACACAGAAAAAGTCTTTAACGTTACCATTCGATCTCATTGGAGAATAAGTAGATAAAAAGATATAAAACAAAGTAAAATTATAGTAAGGTTGAAAACTAAAATATTTATTCAATTGAATTTAATTCAACGTACATATCACACGTCTCGATCTAAAAGGAGCTAAGTCAAAAATCTTAAATATTGAAGTTATGCACTAGTTGTGCGGTATTTTATGTTACCGAAAAAAAGCATGAGACAAACTAAATATATCCTTCCATAGACGTGTCAAAAGTAACTATTTTTCCATCGACTACTTGAATTTGATGCGATGAAGCGATATTTCGAACATTTTTCGCATTTGCAAATACATGTAAAGTACCAAGAGCATCGTTAGTTTCATCGATTTCACTTTGTGTCACTTCCTCGATTATTATTTGTGATTTGGTACGATTAAAAGCTCTCACAAAGTCAACTACACAGTTTACTAATTCATCTCGAGCCCTAATATGTTTTCGCACAATCATTTTTGCAGTTGATCCGATGCCATCCACACATCCTTTACCGTGCGAGGTAGCAAAATAATTCCAGTATATTTTTAGACCGAATTTCTCCTCCAATTTTGGAATCATTGCAGCAATAAATTTATTTTTAAATTGGGACGACGGTCCATCCCTCCAAATTTTCAACACCGTTTAATGATTGTGGTAATCCTGTCAGCAGCTTGAACATGTATGGAACGATTGTTTCCTTAGTATGGACGAGACTATTAGATACGAATACCTTCGACTGAAATGATTCGTTGTAATGAAATGCAGTAGTAAATAACGATAATTGACGCTGATTCCAATGAGCGGATTGGACTTCTCCCTGAGCTTGACATACAAAATTTTCGGCGAAATCTACCTGCAACATACCTTCATCACCAAACTCAAAGCTTGATGCCCTGGTTCGATCAAACATATTGAATGTGTCTGATTGTGCAGTTTTTATGAAGCTGTGTTGTAGGAATTGTTGGGATATCGTCGTAATATGTTCAATTAAATCTGATAACTGACCAGCCTCTTCACATTTTTCAACACGTTTTCTGTCTAAATCTTTTTTCCAAATTACCCAACTAGCTTTAGAATCAAGCGCGATATTCCCAACTTCCCGATGCAGATTCTCGTTTGTTATACCCGTGCATTTGTCGCATCGTCTAAACCAACAGTTTTTGGTAGCATCGTTGCACATAAATCTCTGCACAAAACCGTCACTATAAAGTTGAATATTTGGAACTATCTTATGCAATGCAGCAACGGCTTCGATGAAATTCGAGTGATAAGAGCACATGCACATGTCGTGTGGTAAATCGTGTATCAATTTAATATTTTTTGGGCGATGTTCACAAAAAAAAGTCAGGCTGCACCATTCTAAAAGTGGAAAAAAATTAACATATTAGATTAAGCACATGAGATGCGGGAGAGAATCACGTATAAACAAATTGAGAGACTCACGTTTTTTTTCATTTTTTTGCTGTTCAACAAATATTGCATATGTTTCTTTCATAGTGAGTTCCATATGTTTTGTTGGAAGTATTATCATCTTTCCAGTGTTTGGACATAGGTAGTGTTTGACATCCTTTGCTTTAGGTGATGTACGTGAAATATCATCACGATTCAAAAATGCATGAATGTCATCGACTAATTCATAATTTTGGACGTATTCTCTTTTATTTCGAGGCAGCTGTATGGCATTTATTAAATCTCTACGATTTTTTTCATCAAAATCATTGATCACTTTTACCAATACAGCTTTTTGTTTCCTTGGTGAAATAGGAAGAGCTTTCGTTACCTTTTTAGCAGCCTTACCGAGAGTGCTTAAATTTGTATAGCTTTTGTTTACAGCTTCAGTTGGATCATTCTCTTGTGTTCCATTTCCAGTTTTCTTTTTTCTCTCTCTGCATTTTTTAACTCGTTCACGTGTTGCTTTACGACGCTCTGCAATCACACGATCACGGCATGTGGTAGACAACAACATTTCTGTAGCTTTCGATGCCTCTATCCGTTTTTTATTCAATGCAGCCATTTTTTTCCTGTATTCGCCATACTTGTTGTTTTTTTTTTCAAATTAGCAATGTAATTCTTATTGATTTGTGCCCGGGTTTGCGGTTCCTAAAACGAATTTTGAAAGTTGGTGAAATCGGTCTTTAATGTTACACAAATTCAATTCCGAAATGCGGTCAAACGTTACTGATTTTAATATCAATCACTATGTCTCTCTGAACTGGACTAAAGCCTTTAACAAAAAATTCATTTTTGGTTGCTTCCCCTTTTTTAAATTTTTCACAATAAAACATTTTTGTTAATTTGGTCTTTAACGTTACACAGTTATAGAAGTAGAATTTAAAAACGATAAAACTCACAAAAAATGCGTCGAATCACATTGAGTTCTACTATACTTAATTTTTTAAGGCCTTTTCAATATAAAATACGAGCTCGGATCATCGAGCAATTAGTAAGACATTAATATATTTACCTATATATATATATATTTGGATTGACGTTTTTTTCATATTGATAGCTCGCGAGACACAACTGAAATGAACGTGTCTCGTGAAACCCACATACGTCGGATGTCTATAAGCTTTTGTTTTTAGATACTACAGAATGTATGTAATCCAAATATATTGGAATTGGGTTGTGATTCAAAGACAATTTTTTTATCCCGCGTTCCATGTTCCCGCGTTTTTGACCATATGTAGTTACCTCACTTCCATTAAAAATCCTACTTTCTTTATCAACAACCCTCATTCAGTTTATTTTATCAACTAAAACATATCATCAAAACAACTGCCGGCCCGCCGACTCGGAACAATCGCGAAAACACCTTGCTTGTGTAGTTGAGATATCATCGAAACAACCTCCGACTCGCCGACTCGGAACAATCGCAAAAACATCTCGGTTGTGTAGTCGAGATGTCATCGAAACAACCTCCGACTCGCCGACTCGGAACAATCGCAAAAACATCTCGATTGTGTAGTCGAGGAGCGAGTCAACTTTTGACTCGATTGTGATTTTGCAACGATGGCGATTCTCTCGATTGTCTAAACATCTCGGACTCGCCCATCACTACCGTACGGGATCAGTTATTTTAGCCACCCACTGACCACTCATCCTTCAGCACGTATACCTGAACACCTTGGATTAGGGTGGTGTTGGTGCGGCAATCCCGCCATTTCCAACACACGCATAAGAAATAACTTACCGGGTTGGTTGGCTATACTTCTCTACGAATGCAGGCAAATAGAGAGCTTTCCTCTTAGTTCGCCCCACATCGAGATTCCCCATATGGAGAGATGCCTCGATATGCAACTTAAGACCCTTCGCCGCGGCAAGGCGACCAACGTGAAGGCCATATGACTATCCATAAAATATGATAATTCAAATGACACATGAACCAACTATCAACTGCATATCAGTACCCGCTAGATCAGAAGTAATCGGACAAATTTACTTAAAAAATAACAATACTGAATTATTCATTCCACATCAACAATTAGCTGAAGGCATTTTCATTGCCCACACCATAGTAAACCCATATAATACATTTGTTAGAATTATTAATACAACAGATAAAAACGTAACTATACACGATTACGATATAAATACAGAAAATTTAGACGACTACATAATAATCAAAAATAAACCTGAAACTAAAGATAATAATAAAGAAAAATTAGATAGGTTAAATACAAATTTCCCACCATTTATTAGCAATCAACTTAATACGTAATGTTCAGAATATATTGATATATTTGCGTTAGAATCAGAACCTATAACCACTAACAATTTTTACAAGCAAAAACTTTATATGAAAGATGACAATCCAGTCTATGTAAAAAATTATAGAATACCAGAAGCTCACAAACAGGAAATTAATAAACAAGTAAATAAACTAATACAAGATGACCTAATAGAACCATTACTAGTACCGACAAAATAACTTCCGGGTAATACTGATAAAAGATGGAGACTAGTTATTGACTATAGCCAGGTAAATAAAAAACTAACAGTAGAAAAATTCCCGTTACCAAGAATCGATGATATCCTAGATCAATTAGGAAGAGCAAAATATTTTTCATGTTTAGATTTAATGTCATCAAAGAGAGCTCAGCCCAGAATTCAGAGATATAACATCATTTACCGCAGACAATGTTACATACCGTTTCAAAAGATTACCTTACTGCCTATAGGTAGCACCAAATTCATTTCAAAGGATGATGACTTTAGCATTCGCAGGCCTAAAGCCATCACAAGCATTTTTATATATGGACGAGTTAGTAGTATTAGGATGTTCCGAAAAACATATGATTAAAAATTTGAGAGACGTATTCGCAACTTGTAGAAAGTATAATTTAAAATTACTCAAAATTACCCAACTCCAAGAATGCCGACAAAGCAAAAATAATACTCTAGAATATTAACAAGACTTGGTAAAAACAACATATTTTTTAGTTGGGGTACCCCAACAATTAAAAATTTAATTAAAAATAAAAATTTCGTGCTAAGCACTAAAAACTCTTTCAAACATATTTTTTAATTGGACAGAATAATGGGAAAAATCATAAACTATCTAAAAAATGCATTAGTTAGCCCAAATATTTTACAATATCCAGATTTCAACAAAGAATTTTGCATAACAACAGATGGTAGTGGATATGCCTGCGGAGCAGTACTAAATCAGGAATACGAAGGAAAACAATTGCCAGTTGCTTATGTCTCTAGGTATTTTACAACAGGCGAAATAAATAAAGCAACGATTGAAGAAGAATTAGCAGCCATTCATTGGGCTATCACTTATTTCAGACCATACGGCTACGGTAGATGGATAGATAGATAGATGTATGGAGGTTTATATGCACTACGACCTATAGGTCTATTGTGCCCTCCAGCTCATTATAATACCTCCCCTAAGCCAATCTCATACACAAAATTGAGTAGTTCTCCCGGTCTCAGGTTTAATATGTGTCTGCCCTCGAGCTGATACTGCCCGAGTGTCCTCTGTCTCCTTCTAGATATGGCTACGCACTCGAGGAGAATATGCCCAGCAGTCTCATCCTTCATATCACAAAAACGACACAAACTGCTCGAGTAAATGCCAAGTTTGTGCATATGGCTTTTGAGTCTGCAGTAGTGCTGGAAAACCATCGATTGAACTATCGATACTATCGATGGGGCCGATGACATAGCGATTATCGATGGTTTTTTTTAACCATCGATAGTATTTTACTTGGTACATAATTACAACGTTTGTTGAAAAATTAATCAAAAAAACTGAGATTTATAATTTTTAAGGTACTTGATTGGAATATGTGGGCTGTGAGTATATAAATAAAAGATTAGTGAATAATTTTATGAAAAAACTTGCAAATAAAACGGTTTTTTTTGAGAATTGAGCAATTAAGGTTTTGATTTCGGCTCTCCTATTATTTTGTGGACAACTGTATATGTACAAATGTGTGTATGTAGTATTCTTACTTTGAATAGTTATTGACTTATTTTTTGTATTGAACTTTTTACATAAACTTTGGTTTTTTATTAATTTTATAATATCCCAATAAACACAACGGATTCGCCTCGAATTCGCGTCGGATTCGCTTTCTCTGATTATATTATCGCGGTAATAGTTCGCGGCGATAGATCGGCGAATCCGAATTCGTAGGCATGTCACCTATCACTAGCGATTCGAGAATTTGTTCATTCTCGGATCGCTGGCGATTCGAATTTTTTATCATTAGCGATTCGAGAATTTTTAATTCCTCTGATCATTGGCGATTCGAGATTTTTTATAAATGGCGTTTCGAAAAATTAAAAGTTCAGAGTTTGGTTTACTGGCAATGGGTTAAATCCGAGTTCAGGTATACATAAATGTAAAATTTCAGAACTATAACGATTTTTTAGTGCAAAACAACTTAAAAAAATAGAAAAAAATGATATCGCGAAAATTGATTTTCTTGAACTTGCCGCGAACTCGAGGTTAGTCCGAGAAATTACGTTCGCGAAAATATGCTTTCTTGAACTCGCCTCGAATTCGCTGCGATATCATCCTCGCGTCTGTGTTTATTGGGATGTTTCTAATAAAAATTTATATTTTTCTTTTAAATATGGGAACGTAAAGACATACACGCATACATATGTATGTTTGTATGTATATGCATGAAATATTTGAGTATCACATTTCCCTTTAACGGGCCACCTACGTACATATTTTAAACCATCGATACTATCGATGGTTGCCTTTAAAACTATCGATGGTCAATCGATGGGACCACTATCGATGGTTTTCCAGCACTAGTCTGCAGTGACCTGTTAGAAGTCTAGTCACTATTCTCATTTTGCTTTTGGGGAGGCCCATTATCGCTTTAAAGCGCTTTTTATTGTAACCCCCCCGCAATAACTTCGCCTGGCGCATTCCAGTAGACTGCTGCCAGTGCTGCTCCCTAGCTAAATTTTCCTCAATCCTGAGCTCCCCTCTTATGGTATGTGGTCCTATACCTAGAAAGTAGCAACTAAAGAAGTTGAAACTAAAGTTTTTTTAAATATTATACTGAGTTTAATAGTGATATTTTTGCCTCAGTTTTGTCAATATTTTAAAGTTTAAACAAAGTTTATATTTTATTTTATTTGCCAAGGCATTTGCATAGGGTTGTTGGTGCATTTTTGAGTGGCTTGATTTATCTTTGTCACTTGCTTTTGTTCGTGCATTTTTTATTTGCATTTTGCATTGTGTTATTGTTGCAGTCGAGTGCTTAAATTTTATTTTATCATTTGCTTTTGTGCGCGCATTCGTTTTTTCACTGCAATCTAGTTTTCTCTTTTCTTTTACCACAGCTGTTTGCGTTGTTTATTAAACGTCATACAGTGGCACTTAAACTGCTCGCTTCAAACTTTTGTAGTGTAATTGTGTAGATTGTGGTATATACTCTTTTGCTTTTCCACTTATTGCCTACATATTTTCCTTTTTCCTATTAATTTTTATTCTGCCGTATAATGTCGTGTGGTTATCAGAATTGCTCATTGAAAAGCGATAAGGAACAGTTCGTTTCTTGCTGGCTGTGTGATGGGCTTGCCCATATGAAGTGCGCGGGCCTGACGGGAAGGGTTCTTGACGCAATTAAAGATAACAAGGGAGTGCGCTGGTCGTGTTTAAAATGCAGATCAACAGATGTTGATCTTTTCAAATTTTTTAGACACACCAGAAATGGATTTTCCGAATTATCAAAGGAGTTATCGGCTTTAAATGATAAATTTAAAAGGCACGAGGAGATGTTTAATTCCTTCACGTTGCCAAAACCTATAAAGAAAACTAAAGCCATTACCCCGCGTAATGAAGAGGTTCAGAGCAACCTTCAGGTCGACTCGGCTGAGCTTTCCGTCGAGTTAATCGATTTGGCTTCACCTAGTCCCTGCGTCGACGAACCATGTTCCTCCAAAACTGCTTTAACTGGAAAAAAATCTCGAGAAAATTTCGTAACTCACTCGATCACACTTGCAGAAAAAGCCAAGGAGCCTGCTCCGAAAGCAAAGGAGCCTGTTCCGAAGGCCAAAGAATTGATTATCGTTCCGCGAGATAAATCAGTTTTTGTATCTAGATTTTATAAAGATACAACCGTTGAGGACCTGAGGGCTTTCATATCATCCAAAATTGCTCCCGAAAAACTTTTCGTTAAAAAATTCAATTTTAATTATGAGAGAAATATAGCTTCTTTCAAAATTGACGTCTCGTCCAAAGATTATGACACTGTTTTAAAGAAATCATTTTGGCCAGCTTGGACCTTTGTCCGGGAATTTGAAGAAAGGCCCAGATCCGTTATTAATAACTTACCCAAACTTGTCCTGCCTAGCAATGCCTCAAAAAACTAATAAATAAATCTGCTCTAAACATTTACTATCAAAATGTTCGGGGTTTAAATACTAAACTAACAGACTTTTATCTAAAAACTTTTAATTTTAACTTTCAAATAATTTCTTTTACCGAAACATGGCTTAAACCTCATATTTTTAATTCGGAAATCTTTAGTAAAGAATACCAAGTATACAGAAATGATCGCTTGAGCAGGGTCGGTGGAGGGGTACTACTTGCGGTTCATTCCTCGATTCCATCTGAAGAAATTAATGTAACTGCAGGGGAATCCATTGAGTTTTTGTGCATTCGGATAAAAGCTGGCAAAGGGCATATTTATCTGGCAGTTATTTACATTCCTCCTTCTTCCGAACAGTCAGTTTACCTTCAAAGTGTTTCCCTGCTGAAACGTGTCGAGTCAAAAAAGACGCCCTTGGATTCTTTTATAGTCTTGGGCGACTTTAATCTTCCGCACGTTTCATGGAGCGAGGAAAACAATGAAATCATGCCGATTACATCTAAGGCAAATTGTACTGACTTTTTGAAGAAATGTCAGATCTCTGTCTTCATCAGGTAAACGTTTTTAAAAACAAATTCGGAAAGGTACTTGATTTGATATTTGTAGATGACGTTTCTAATTTCTATGTGAATAGAACTGACCCTCTTATTTTCCCTGAAGATGCTTACCATCCATCATTGGTGTTAATACACGAAATTATAAGCGATGATGATCATTGTAGCTCAAAAACGTATGAATCGGGTTTTCGTTTTAACTTTGCTAAGGCTAATTATAAAAAACTTAATAGAGAACTATCTAAACTAGTCTGGCCAAACTACGATGGCAACGTTGAACAAAATGTTTTGCATTTTATTAACACGATCCACTGTCTGTTTGATAAATTTGTACCCAAACAGAAATACATATATGTTGAGCCCCTGTATTTGTGGGAAACTAAAGACTTGAGAGCCTTAAAAAATAAGAAATCTCGCATTTTTAAATTATATAAGAAATTGCAGAAAGTCTACCTTCAATACTCAACTTTACGACATAAATATTTTGCATTGAACAAAAAGTGCTACAATGATTATCTGAGAAAAATGAAAAAGAACATTTTTCGCAACCCTAAATCGTTTTATGGTTTTGTGAATTCAAAACGCAGAGTGAGCGGATTTCCCTCATCTATGAGTGTTCGGGATTGTGTGTCTAGTGATAATCAAAGCATTGCCAATCTCCTTGCACAATTTTTTGAATCTAATTATTCCAAAGATAACTTAAATTTCAGCATATACCCGTACCATCTTTCTCAAAATAATACAATTAATGTTGCCTATATAAATTCAGATGAAGTTCTAGATCACCTCAAATCGCTGAAAGAGTCTTTTAGTTATGGTCCGGATATGTTTCCTTAAAAAATGTGCGGATCATATTTATCTACCTTTGTCAAAGCTATTCAACTTGTCATTGAAATCTGGCATTTTTCCTATTGCTTGGAAAGAATCCTTTATTATTCCTTTACATAAAAGTGGTATTAGATCTTCAATTGAAAATTATCGAGGCATAGCAAAATTGTCTGTGATCCCAAAACTGTTTGAGTCGATTATTAGCAACCAGATAAAAAACTCGATTGAGTCATTGATTGGGAACTCTCAGCATGGTTTCTGTAGGGGTAAATCAACCATCACTAACCTTCTGGAATTTACAACAAGTGTTTCTAATGGGCTTAGGGAAAGTGCTAAAACGGATGTTATTTATACTGACTTTAGTAAAGCCTTTGACAAGGTTAATCACAATTTGCTTATCCACAAGCTTCAACTACTGAGTTTTCAACCTATCCTCCTAAACTGGATCTCTTCTTACATTTCTAACAGAACACAAAGTGTTGTTTTTAAGAATGTCTATTCATTTACTATTGATGTGCCCTCTGGGGTTCCGCAGGGCAGCCATCTCGGACCGACTCTGTTCTTGTTGTTCATTAATGACATCTCATGTGCTATAAATTATTCTAAAGTTTTAATGTACGCAGATGATGTGAAACTTTTCAAGTCCTACACCTCACCGGAGGAAAGATCGCTCCTTCAAAATGATTTAAACGGTTTGGTTACGTGGTGCAATATAAATCTTATGCCACTAAATCTAAATAAATGTAAATTTATGTGCTTTTCGCGGAGTAATGTCGAACCTATAGCTTACGCCATTAATAATCATGATCTGGAGCGAGTTTATGAGTTTGTCGACTTAGGTGTAAGATTCGATTATAAACTTAATTTCAACCTTCACATCAACGTCATGATAAATAAAGCTAAAAGTGTTCTAGCGTTTGTAAAACGTTGGTCTAAGGAATTTAGTGACATCTACGTAACTAAAGCCCTTTTCACAACTTTAGCAAGACCGACACTAGATTATGCATCTATAATCTGGAATCCGAGTTATAAAATTCATTCTGATCGACTTGAATCGATTCAAAACCAATTTTTACTTTTTGCATTATGAAATTTGAATTGGAACCCTCATTGCAATCTTCCCTCGTATACTAGTCGCTTAAAGCTTATTAACCTTCCAACTTTAGCTAGTCGTAGGGAAACTCTGGGTGTAATATTCGTAACGAAATTGCTGAAGGGATCAATAAATAGCCCATTTCTTCTTTCTGAAATAAGCTTAAACATTCCTGCCCGTCCATCAAGACATTACCAGCCCATCCTTTTAAAACAATGTAAAACTAATTTTGAATTAAATGAGCCATTCCGATATCTATGCAAAAGTTTTAACACATACTCTAACTACTTTGACATCTCTGACTCTCTATCCATTATAAGGAAAACTCTTCTTTTAATTCTTAACAAATAACAAATTGTCTACTAGATATAGTTTCCTTCTACTAATTTAGTATAATAGGTATTTTATTGTTAACTAAGTAATTGCTTCTAAGTGTATATATAAACTTATGTATGTGTAATCAGCTGATAAATTTCTATTCTGTAGCTGAGCAGCATAAGAACTCGACGTTTAACAAACTCCAAGCCACTCAACACCTTGGCAAAATTAAAAAATATATCCGTACGTCATGCGGATTGCGCCCCTCGCGTCGGTCGGGCGGGAAATGGGGGGTAAACCGTTGGGTATTATTATTATTATTATTATTATTATTATTATTATTATTATTATTATTATTATTATTATTATTATTATTATTATTATTATTATTATTATTATTATTATTAATATTATTATTATTATTATTATTATTATTACTATTATTATTATTATTATTATTATTAAAAAATGGCTCAGGTCCTACAGGTTTTGTGGCTGCTGCCTTTCTGGCCAGGCTGTCAGCTATCTCGTTACATTGCACTCCTCTGTGTCCAGGAACCCATGCGAGAAGTACTGAGTTCTTGGCGCCAAGCTTGTTGAGTTTATCTATGCACTCTAGGACTAGCGAGGAGCTAATCTCACAAGATGCCAGTGCTCTGATTGCTGCTTGGCTATCGCTCAAAATGGTGATCCTCTTACCAGAATACCCTCTCTTTAGGTTTAACTCTGTACACTGGCTAATCGCGAATACTTCCGCCTGAATGATGCTCGGAAAACGATCCAGTGGTAAGGTTACTTTTGCTCTTGGTCCATAGACGCCGGTACCCATGCCCTCTGGTGTGTTCGAGCCATCCGTGTACCATACTATCGGATTATTCCTTAAGATGTCCTCTGGTTTGGAGTCCTTCCAGGTTAATTTATCCCCGAGCTCTATTTTGAATCGTTTCTCGAATTGGACGTACTTGGTCATGTCGTCCCTAGGAAGAAGAGAGATTGGGAGTTTTTCTCCCAGCCTCATCATGTCCTGAGACAATAGGACCTTTCCTCGTCCACATCCATCCCTTGCTATATTTAGAAGGATCCGCTTTAATGTGTTCTCTATGAAAATGTGTAGTGGGGTTAGCTCGAGTAACACCTCCATCGCCGCCGTTGGGCAGGTACTCGTAGCACCCGTGATGCACACAGAGGCCAGGCGTGGAATCCTGGTAAGCGTACTCCTCACTGACGATAGGTTGCTCCTCGAACCCCACGCAACTGCTCCGTATATGAGGGTTGGTCTGACTATCATGGTGTACATCCACCTTAGCATTCGGTGGCTGCAACCCCACGATTTGCCTGCGAGGCGTCTGCACACCAATAGGGCTCTTGCGGCCTTGGATGTGGTGTGCTCCACATGTTGCTTCCATAAAAGCTTGGCATCAAAGATGACACCTAAGTATTTTTCTTCAGATACAGTGGGCAGCGTTACCCCATCCAGCCTGATTGGTCTCATTTGTGGTAGTAATCTCCTCTTTGTGAAAGAGATGATTGCTGTTTTTGTGGGATTTATATTAAGTCCCACTCCAGCACACCAACTCTTTGTTAATATTAGGGCCCTCTGTACTATATCGCAGAAGGTGTTCTCAAATTTTCCTCTTGCAATTATGACGATGTCATCCGCATATCTTTGACATCGGATTCCATCATCTGTTAATAATTGCAGGAGTTCATCTACCAGCAGACTCCACAGGAGGGGAGAGAGTACTCCTCCTTGCGGACATCCCTTGGTGGTTTTTACCTGTACTATGCCGTCCTCCGTTTGGGTTTCGGCCACTCTTGTGTGAAGCAGCGAGTTTATCCACCTACATATAGGCTGCGGTACTTCCCTTCTCGTAAGTGCCCGACACACAGCATCATGAGATGCGTTGTCGAAAGCTCCCTCTATATCTAGGAAGGCGCAAAGCACAACTTCCTTGTTCTCAAATGCTCCCTGAATAGTTTGTGTTAGCTGATACAAAGCGGTGTCCGTAGATCTTCTTGCTCTGTGAGCATGCTGTCCCGGGTGTAGGGGAAACTTATTCAGGATGTTCGTTCAAATCTCGAAGTCTATTATCTACTCCATTGCCTTAAGGGCGAAGGAGGTGAGACTTATTGGTCTGACGGACTTTACTACAGAGTAGTCCTTTTTCCTATTTTGGGTATGAAAACCACTTTTGCTCTACGCCATACCGACGGTATATACGCCAGCGCAAGGCTATCTCTCATAATATGCATTAACCCGGATTTTCCCAGAACTTTTTTTGTTTCAGATTTTCATAAAAGTATGTAAACCAATAAATTTCGACCTCCTGAGCATGAAAATGATGTCCGTTTTCCAATACCTTGTCGCACTTTTCCGGAAAATGTGAAAAACTAGCGTTACCATATGGTAGCCGTGGGTCGCCTAAGGTACAGGTTTTTGTTTAAAGGGTAAATGATATTTGGGAACATTTTTTTTTGTTTCACAAGAAAAAAAACACATTTTTAATTCACTTTATTGAGATTTAAGTAGGTTTTAAGTAAAGTTATGCAAATAAAGTATTTTTTTTTTAAATACTTCCATATGTAGGGTTGGCCTATTCTGGCCAATAGTATATATTGCACTTTCTTCGCAAATATGCTTGATAAATAATAACAATAATTAAAAAACTTCTCAAATTGAACATGACGTAGTATATTACGACAATTTTCGTATTCGCCTTTTAGTTAGGTCGGGCAAACATTATCTGGTTTACCCCCACATTCCTCTTCAGTACTATCTTCTCCAAAAATGGTGTAATATTGATGAGGCTCCATGTATGTACCTAAATGACAGTTGGTATGTCAATTAGTCCACCTTCGTAGAATGCCTTATCTTGATCTTGAATGAAATCAAGCATTTGTTGTAACGTTAAACCTCTACAAGCAGAAAATTTATAAAATTAAAACAAATTAATAATATTACATTAGTTAAATTTACACAACGGCAGAGAAAATCACACGAAGCCCAATAAAAAAAACCTGTACCCTAGACGACCCACGGCTACCATATGGTAACGCCTTTAGAAAAATGTAAAAAAATGTTGGAAAGAAGAATTTTTTCTTTAAAAACTTATTTACATTACATAGATAATTTCATTAGCTTTCAAAAGGTGTAATTATTTGAACAATTTATTCCAAAAGTTATACAATATACTTATATTTACCGACATGCCATATCTGAAAACGGGAATTTTCAGTACTAATTTTTGTCACCTCATTTTCACACGCAATAGCTTCGACATTTGAGTACAGAATAACACGATCTTTACCTGTTTGCAAAGCTACATTAATTTTTCATTGCAAATCGGAATTTTTCTGGTGTTTTTTCTTTTCCTTTTGTTTATTTTCTTGTATATGTTGGTGTTTTTTCTTTTCCTTTTGTTTATTTTCTTGTATATGTAAAGGGATGTTTTGCGTTACCATATGGTGCTCGTGGGTGGATTCGGGTTAAGTGCGCGATGACTCCTTTATCCCTCTGCACCAAGACCGGATATATGCCGTCAACACCCAGAGATTTGTATTTATCGAAGGACTCTATCGCCCATTTTACGGCGCCTTCCGAAATTATCTTCCGTACTAGGCGCCAGTCTAATGGGGAGGGTCATATACTTCGATGAACAGCCTCTGGTACAGGAGGACTGGCATCCGGAAAGTGAGTTGCCATTAGGGTAGTTATTCTCTCTTTCTCCGTTTTGGTGTAATCACCATTTGGGAGTTTAATCGCTAAGTTTGTCTCTTTATGCTCCTTGGATAGTATTTTGTGGAGTCTAGCCGCCACCGGGGTGGCTGATATCCCCTCACAGAATCTCCTGAAGCTATATCTCTTTGATTTTCTAATCTCCTTATTGTACAGAGTGAGGTGTGTCTTGTATCCCTCCCAGTGGCCCGTGCGTTTGGCCTACGCACGTTTTTTCTCATCACTGGGAGGTCTTTCGACCACCAAACAGTTTTTCCCTGTTTGGGTCCAGATACACGACAACTGGATGTATAAGCATCAACCAGTACCTGATTGAACCTATTTACCCTTCCCTCCAACTCCGCACAGCTATTAGTACTATTTCTTGTACTGATATTCGCTAAATTAGCTCGTCGGATCCCTGTATTAGCGGGAGTTCTGCTCTTCTGCAGTACTCTACTAAGTCTCGTAAAATCTTCGGTTGGATCTCCTCATCTCCGGCAAAATATGCAGATGCAAAGACGACGGTCACCCTTTGCTCACCTGTTGTCATCGTCGTCTGCACCGCAACCAGATCTCGATTCATAAACTCTATAATGCAAAAATAATTAATGTTATTTCTAAGCACTACACATGCTCTGGGCCTTTCATGTGATAGGTCCCAAATTACCTTGTTGTTTTTCTCCTTCAGACCCCTGACGCCTCCCGCGTACACCCATGGCTCTTGGATGAGCGCTATTCCCAGATCCTCCGAGGCAAACCCCCTTGCTAGTACTGCTGAAGCGGCAATGGCATAGTGGAGGTTGATCTGGGCAATAGTGGTGTACTGATCGGTTAGCTCGTCAGGTAATCGTCATCTGATAGCTCTAGGTCGCTCCTGTTCAGGACCAGGTCCCCAAGATCAAGTCCATCGAGTGTTCCCTGGGATTCTGGGATCATGGCAACCGACTCTTCCGCACACCGTGGCGTTTGTACGTCCTCAAGCGTGGCCGTATTCTCAACTGGGGGAGGAGGGTTCACAGCGCAATTTGCGTCATGATTGTCAACCTCTATCCTTTCATCTCTCATTTCCGTCTCGTTCTCTTTTACCGCATTTTCCGGTGGCCTGTCCAGCCATTGCCTCACAAAGGCATGGCCATACCGGTAGTATATACGGTAATTATTTGCTCGGATTGTGGTGTAGGAGGCCTCGTCTATGAACAAGTTCATGCGTAGCCTCGTACCCTCTACACTGCTGCTGTGGATTTTCCATAGGTGAGTAGGGGGGCCGCGGTTTCGTGACCTGACGAGCGCCATTGCGAAGCTCCGCAGATGATTGGCGCGGAAGGGGAAGCACACCGTTACTCTATGAGTAGGCAGTATGTCATCTCCCCTTCTGACTTCCAAAGCCACGCCATCCCATCCTTCTAACCTCGTGATAACCTCTTTTAGCCAGTCCGTCGTTCCTTCCTCCACGCAGTCAATGATTAGTAGACCGGGGCGAAAGGAAATTCCGTTGAAAGACAGCGGCTGCGTCCAGCCCTTCGCCACCTCAACCATTATTGCATCCTGGATGCGCGTCTGGTCCTCCTGACTCAGATACTCCGCAGGGTAATTCCTGGGGAGCACACACACTCTAACGCCCCTGAGGGCCTCAGAGTATCTGGGCATCCTTATCACCCGCGGAGGCCCCGGGGCGGCCCTGAGCGCACCGCTCGGGGGCGGGTGCAAGCATTGCTGCGTTGAGGGTCGAGTTACTGGGTTCCCTACTGGCTTGCAGTACACTGCTCCTCTCTTGTCTGCTATGCTCGAGCGCCAGTTCTTGAGCTACAGCAGAGGTTTACCTTCCTCAAGGTATCTAACATACCAGTTGGACGCCGAACCCGTCATACCCCATCTATTGGGATCGCCCATGGCTCCAGGCTGTCCAGGCGCTGGTAGTAGTAATATCTTGCCCCTTCTTTTACGCCGTCTCTTCCGACCTTCGCCGCTCCCCTGTCCGCTTCCATCAGGCGCGACGCTGGACCCGCCCGGAGGCGATCCTGCACGCTGCCCAGACGGTCTGCAAGGATCAGTGGGCATGTGTTGGTCCCCACTCGCTGGATCGGTCCCGCGACCGGTGACTTTATGGTCATCCGGTCTCGCAGGTTCAGTACTGTCTTGCCCGCTCCTCACCTTAGTGGTTGTGAGGCCACTGGTGGGTGCAGTCCCAAGTTGTCCTGTCCCGTCCTTCCCGCTCCTTTCGCCAGCGGTTGTGAGGTCACTGGTGGGTGCAGGCATATGTCCGTCTTGTCGATTTTGCTGGGGCCCGTGACCGATCTCTATATAGTGTTCTGGTCTCGCGGGTAGTTCAATGTGCTGCCCGCTCCTCCCTAGCGGTTTTTAGGCCACTGGTGGGCGCGGGTGGTTTTGTCGTGCCAGCGCTAGCTGACGGCATTTCGTCTTCGTCATCCTTGGCATGCTCCTCAAAGAGGGTACGCTCCGCAGGAGTTCCTGCACGTCCCCTGACCGGCTAAACCGTCCTCGTCATCTGTCATATTCCTGTTTGCGTCCGTATTTGTTTGTCGTTGCGTTTGTTGTAATTGTGCTCGTTGTTCATGTTTGTGTTGGTCCTGATTTCGTGTTTGTTCCTGACTGTCCTGATTTTGATTTTTTTGGATTTGGTTTTCTTTTTGGTTTTGGTTTTCTTTTTGGTTTTGTTTTTTTTTTTGGATTTTTTGTTTGTTTGTATTCATTCTTTTTCTTACGACTGTCCGCTCGACAAGGCGAGCTCGCAGTCTAAATGTATATTTGGAGGAACTGGGTCGTCAGCCACGGGAGAGCCTCTTACCGTGGTAAAGCCATAGGTACTCCCCAAGGTGGCCCGGTATCAGGGAGGCGCCGTTCGAATACAGGCTGATTTACCTCCCGGCTGCAAACTTCTAATAGGCACGGTGACGCATGACTCCCTGGAGGGGGTAGATCTTGGTTATCGCTCTCACAAGGTCCGGACTACTCTGAGGTTGCCCACAGTTATAGCCCTTACCCGTTGCTAGCGACTTAAGCCCCCGCATCGCGGCAAAATATCTACCTTCGCGAGGGTACGTCTACGGTAGAAAATTTACAATTAAAACAGACCATCGACCTTTAACATAACATACCTTTTCTCAATGAAAAATCCCTCATCAAAATTTACTAGAATTCGATTAGATTTATAGGAATATGACTTTGGAGTAGAGTAAATAGCTGGAAAGGAAAAACTTTGTAGCAGACGCATTATCACGCATAGGTATTAAAGATTTAAAAGAAATGTCAACTGAAGCATGTAAAACAATGATGCCCAAACATTTCTTACGGGCGAGCAATATCATAATTTAAAGAAAAAAAAATTTTTTTCTATATGTTTGTTTTTGTAGTTTTCTACAACTTCATTGATATCTCGATAACCCAGTAAAAAAATTAGGACACAAACATATGTATACATTTTTAATTAATAAAATGAATATTAATATTTATAAATAAATAATTAATTAATATTGATAAGTGGATTGTTTTTAGAAAGCTTAAAAAATATCTTTAATACGAGATTTATGGATTTTGGCTACTATTACTGAATTTATTAATTAATTTTCAATGCCCTCCTCTAAATTTTTCAAAATATATAAATAAATAATTAATTAATTATTAGTGTGACAAAGTTAAATATCTTTGCCTCCGAGCGTTTATTTTAAAACTTTCGTCAATGTTTTTAGTACGTATAAATGTGAAAGTGTATTTTCAAAATTAAAAATTGTAAAATCAAAACACAGAAACCGGATCTCAGACAAACACCTCGAGTCAGTTTTGCAACTATCAACCACAAATGTTGAAATAGACATAGATAACATTCTCGAAAATATGAACGAATCAAATTAATATACATATGTATATACGTATATATTCCACATTTCATTTTTTCATTACTGGGTTGGACCTGTTCGAATCAAAATAAAAAATTGTTTTTGTGTTTCCATAGAAATGTTTCGGGAGTATACAAATTTTGTTTTCCTATGCTCGCCTATGCTCGCCATATACACAAATTTCTTATGAAAGTGTATAGGCGAGTGAAGTTCAATACCTACGAGCACTACAAAAACAAAATGTGTATGCGAGTATAGGGCTTGGGCAACTATGATGTAAAATAATGAGAGTTACAACTAGATCGGAAATTAAGAAAAAATCCAGTAATAATATAAAAAATGAAGAAAATAAACGTCACAATGAGAACCCAAAAATATATGAAGTGCTTAATAAATATGAAGTAAAAAGACTAGTCCAGCTCGTTTTCGATCCTCCGAAATCATATTTCAAGAAGGGAAAGAAAATGTGTAGCGAAATAGATACAAGCAACCTAATTGTTGAGGCGAAAATTGACTTAGGAGAATTCTTTACCAGGCTTATGAAAGAAGCCGGCAAGCTAGGTCTTGTAAAATTACAGTTGTCCTTGGGAGACAAATTGTTTAATTATACTCGAGTAGATAAATTTAAAGAAATTGGTACCACAGTTATGCATGTGACAGATAATGAAAATATTAAAAAAAAATTCTTCATAAATATTACGATGATGCTGTTTATTGTGTTATGTAACCGTGTGTTTGCCGTATTCCAATATAGGTCTTACTAAAGTTGTAAAGAGTGTTTTAGTTATGTATGGGCCGCTGAATTCCTTTGACCAACGTTTTGCAAACGCTAAGACACCTCTTGCCTTATTTGCTGTAGCATTAATATGAATGTTAAAACTAAGTTTGCAGTCCATTATTACACCTAAATCCACAAACTCATTTACTTGTTGGAGACCTAAGCCATTTATTGCATAAGAAGCTGGCTGTACGGGTTTCCGGGAAAAGCGCATGAATTTACATTTATTGAGGTTAAGTGGCATTAAGTTAGTGTCACACCAAGAAACTAAGGAATTTAAATCTTCCTGAAGCAAAGTTCTATCATCAAATGAAGAGATTGATCTAAAAAGCTTTACGTCGTCCGCATACAATGAAATTTTTGAGTGTTTACTTGTAGTAGTTATATCGTTAATAAATAGCAAAAACAGAATCGGGCCAAGGGGACTGCCTTGAGGAACTCCTGAAGTAACATTAATAATAGACGAGTAGGCATTTTGGAAAATCACCCTTTGTGTTCTATTTAAAAGATATGAAGATATCCATTGCAAAGGCTGGGCTGAAAGCCAAGAAGATCAAGTTTAAGAATCAGCAAGGAGTGATTGACTTTATCAAATGCTTTGCTGAAGTCCGTGTATATAACATCAGTGGGCAAGTTTTGAGAAAATCCATTATAAACACTAGTGGTAAACTCCAGTAGGTTTGTGACCGTTGATTTACCCTTACAGAAACCGTGTTGGGAATCACAAATTAATGAGGACGTAGAATGAGACAATCTATGGTAATTATTGCTTCAAATAATTTAGGAATAGCCGAAATATTTGCTATACCTCGATAATTTTCTATGGAGGACCCACTCCCGCTTTTATGAAGGGGGATAATGAATGACTCTTTCCAGAGCATAGGGAAAATGCCTTGTTCTAAGGAACTATTGAATAATGCAGTTAGTGGTTTAAACAGGTTTATGGCACATATTTTAGAAAGCATGTTGGTATCTGGTCAGGATCATAACTAAATGACTCTTTTAATGATAATAAAGCTGATAACATGTCATCTGCAGATATATATGGTTTGTAAATTGATGTATTAGGAGATAATCGATATGGATAGTTACGAAATGGAAGTTCTTCTATGTTGGAATAATTATGTTTGAAAAATTGTGCAAAAAGATTGGAAATTTCTTGACTATCACTTGAAGTGTTGTCTTGATATCTCATAGCAGACGGAAACCCATTAACTTTTCTCTTGGAGTTTACGAAACTGTAAAACGATTTTGGATTACGAATAAAATAAGACTTAATTTTACGTATATAAGCTCTATAGCATTTTTTATTTAACATAAAGTATTCGCGTCAAAGCTCTATTGGCGTGAAAACTCGGGATTTCTTATTTTTTAAAGTTTTAAGCTCTTTTGTGAACCAAGGTTGTAATGGCTCACTGTACTCACGAACACGTTTAGGCACAAGTTTTTCAAATAGGCAATGAATAATTTTATTACAAAGTAAAACGTTTTGCTCGCATCGTTATTAAATTTTGGCCATGTTAAACTAGCTAACTCATGATTAAGTTTTTTAAAGTTGGCCATGGAAAAATTATGATACGTACTTGTGTTAGCTGAACTAGAAATGCAGCCACTAATATTGTTTACAATTTCGTATGTAATCTCTAGAGAAGGGTGGTATAAGTCCTCCGGTAGAACAAGAGGGTCACATCGGTGAAGGACATACTTAGAGCTATCATCTACAAAAACTAGGTCTAAGATTTTCCCGAACGCATTCTGAAATATGTTCACCTGGTTGAGGGAAAGATGCGCAATCTGATCGAAAAAGCTATTCATGTCCGATTCAAATTTGTGGGAACTTTTTCGTACACAGCCATCCTCTTTTTTTAAAAATGCTCATAGATTTTCGATGGGATTAAGATCTGGGCTTTGGGCAGCCTATCTAATCTATTCTCAAAATATGAAGATAATCTTGCCTTTTCATAGCTCCACCTAATTTTATTAATGGATCGAGTTTCCATCAGGTTAAACAGCCCCAAACCATAAAATTGCCCCCTCCATAAAAAGAAGGCAATTGATAGAGAAAACATTAAAAGGGAAAATATTACACTTAATTTACACAAATCTAATTTATATATTAAAAACCCTACTGCAATTAGGCAGAAAACGGCTAAAAGGTTTAACAGATATCACTATAGCAATCCAAATAAAGTAGATACTGCACAATTTCGACGACCCTTGAAGTCCATTAAATAAAATAAAAAATAAAAATAAAAATTATAAATATCCATAAAATATTTTAACTTTTAATGTTGTTCTGAATTAAAAAAAAACCAGATATTTGCATTCAAGAATTTCTTTTTTTTTTATTATAATAATAGATTATAGATTTAAATATTAGAATAAAATTCTTTGAATACTTTTAATAATTAATTGTATTATTTACACAAAAAAAAAATAAAACAATTAACACTATTCATAATATACATATTTCCATAATATTAGTTGTAATTGAAACATGTATTATTCTAAGACAATGTTAATTTTTTTTCTATTTTAAAAAGATTCGATGGGACTCGAATCCTTTAAGGAGGGGCGAGTTATGTATTTGTAGCTTCCCATTTCGCTCTTCCTCTCTATTATATAATTAGCAGTAAGTTTACGGTATAATTCCATTTATATAATCAACAATAACTTTTACGGTATTTACTCTCTTTTCTAAAATAAGCTATACGTTTAACTGTTTGAATTTGAATTCGTCACTTTGCCTATTTGTGAACTTTTCCTCTAAAATTAGTCTTTGAGTAACCATCAAGAAATAAAGAAATGATTTTGTACTTAATCAAAAGTGTTTTGACTTTTATTTTACCGATAAGTTAACTCACATATGTACATGTATGTGTACACACATTTTCAACGATTCTGTTTTTGTATTTCCCTTTCATCCACTACTCATAAAAGCAAACAAATACTCGCATCTTCATAGTTGTTTATTGCATAAAGAACTGCAACTAAAAACTACAAGTTGCGCGCCGTCGTATTTGCTCCCATAGTTACAAGCTGTTTGTTGGTCAACGACTATCTCATTTTCTAGTCAAGCTGTTTACTTTTCCTAGTCGTTGTCTAGTCAAGTTGCCAAAAAAAACCAAACGACTAGCAATCAAATGAGCTAGTTGTTATTTCTGTTAAACGACCATGTGTTCTGTAGCCCTTACTTCGGCGACTTACAAATAAAACAATTATTTTGTAGTCTCGCTATTAAGACAGCGAGTCAATAATTGATTCTTTATTGAACAAAATCAATTCCTTTTATACACAAAATTTCCTATGTACTACTTATTTACTATAATACATATTTACACTAATTCTTACTAGCTATGTAGATATGTATGTACATATGTACCGCTTATGCATTTAATGTGTAGTCAAGTGCCCATGCACATACATACGTACATACGACTTAGCTTAAAGGCAAATGCGACAAATCAGAAATACGGCGTCAGCATAAAATTTGGCTGTTGTTTGTTTACATTATAAATTTTAATAAATGAAATAGGTTGAATGCACTTTTAGTGCATTCCATATTTTGTGTTTTAAATTACGAGTTGAATGTGCTCAAATATTTCTGACATGCTACACCTCCTTTCCTAAAAAGAATGCTTATACATTTGTAGGGTCAATGTATGAGCATTCTATTACATTTAATGGATTGCTTATCTTACTTGCTTGTGTTTATTTATTTATTTCGGTAAAATTAACATTTCAGTTTTTGTTTTGTGCTTACATACTTACATTTATTGGAAAAAATGAAAATTTCTTATTCTATAGGTTTAAGTCTATTTTTATGTACTATGATTTTCTTATTCGTGTAGCTTAGTGTATAATTATTGTGATTATCAATATTTGTTACTTTATAGGGATATATAATTATTATGCTTATCAATATCTATTACTCTATAGGGAGATAAACTATAATTATTATGCTTATCAATATCTATTACTCTATAGGGCCCTTTATATCTACTGTCTAATTTATGACCTGTTTCATCTTTTACTAAGACTAAATCTCCTATATTTATTTCCTTATGCTGAATTTCCCTATCATAATAAATTTTCTGTTTTTCTTTAGCTTGTCTTACTAATCTATTAGCTCTTTCCTGTGCTATTTGAAGTCTATATTTAATTTCTTTGTCGTAAGCCTCGTAATTGTACAGTGGGCTAATGGTATCTTCTTGTAAAAATTCGTATGTCGGTGCAGGTTTTCCGAATATTAGTTCAAAAGGACAGTAACCATGAACAGTTGAAGGTGTTGTATTATAACAATAAGTAAAGTACTTGAGGTACTCATCCCAATCGTCTTTGTCAATGGATATGTATGAACGTACATATTCATTGAATGTTCTATGGCTACGTTCAACAGTGCCTAACGTTTGATGATGGTAAGGTGTTGAAGTTTTGTGTTCTATTTTTAATAATTTACATAGTTCTTCAAAAACGTTATTTTTATATTCCGTTCCCATATCTGTTAGTATGGTCTTCATACATCCATAAATGAGAATGAAATGTTCAAAAATAGCTTTGGCCACTGTCTTTGCATGTTTGCTCTCAATTGGAATTGCTATTAGGTATTTGGTTAAGTCACATATTATAGTGACTGCATACTCATTTCCATTCAATGATTTTGGAAATGGTCCAATTGTGTCAATTTGAACTATATCAAACGCTTTTGTTGGTGTTTCTGTTATTGTCATGGGTTCTTTTAAATTTTTATTAATTTTTTTTTTGTTACATCCAGCGCATTTTTTAATGTGTTTTCTAATGTCATTTTTCATGTTTTTCCAGTAAAATTTTTGTTTTATTTTGTTAGTTGTACGATTGATTCCTAATGGCTTGCAGTACACTGCTCCTCTCTTGTCTGCTATGCTCGAGCGCCAGTTCTTGAGCTACAGCAGAGGTTTACCTTCCTCAAGGTATCTAACATACCAGTTGGACGCCGAACCCGTCATACCCCATCTATTGGGATCGCCCATGGCTCCAGGCTGTCCAGGCGCTGGTAGTAGTAATATCTTGCCCCTTCTTTTACGCCGTCTCTTCCGACCTTCGCCGCTCCCCTGTCCGCTTCCATCAGGCGCGACGCTGGACCCGCCCGGAGGCGATCCTGCACGCTGCCCAGACGGTCTGCAAGGATCAGTGGGCATGTGTTGGTCCCCACTCGCTGGATCGGTCCCGCGACCGGTGACTTTATGGTCATCCGGTCTCGCAGGTTCAGTACTGTCTTGCCCGCTCCTCACCTTAGTGGTTGTGAGGCCACTGGTGGGTGCAGTCCCAAGTTGTCCTGTCCCGTCCTGCCCGCTCCTTTCGCCAGCGGTTGTGAGGTCACTGGTGGGTGCAGGCATATGTCCGTCTTGTCGATTTTGCTGGGGCCCGTGACCGATCTCTATATAGTGTTCTGGTCTCGCGGGTAGTTCAATGTGCTGCCCGCTCCTCCCTAGCGGTTTTTAGGCCACTGGTGGGCGCGGGTGGTTTTGTCGTGCCAGCGCTAGCTGACGGCATTTCGTCTTCGTCATCCTTGGCATGCTCCTCAAAGAGGGTACGCTCCGCAGGAGTGAGCCTCGCCATGGATGCCTTGGCTTTCCTGCACGTCCCCTGACCGGCTAAACCGTCCTCGTTATTGTCATCTGTCATATTCCTGTTTGCGTCCGTATTTGTTTGTCGTTGCGTTTGTTGTAATTGTGCTCGTTGTTCATGTTTGTGTTGGTCCTGATTTCGTGTTTGTTCCTGACTGTCCTGATTTTGATTTTTTTGGATTTGGTTTTCTTTTTGGTTTTGGTTTTCTTTTTGGTTTTGTTTTTTTTTTGGATTTTTTGTTTGTTTGTATTCATTCTTTTTCTTACGACTGTCCGCTCGACAAGGCGAGCTCGCAGTCTAAATGTATATTTGGAGGAACTGGGTCGTCAGCCACGGGAGAGCCTCTTACCGTGGTAAAGCCATAGGTACTCCCCAAGGTGGCCCGGTATCAGGGAGGCGCCGTTCGAATACAGGCTGATTTACCTCCCGGCTGCAAACTTCTAATAGGCACGGTGACGCATGACTCCCTGGAGGGGGTAGATCTTGGTTATCGCTCTCACAAGGTCCGGACTACTCTGAGGTTGCCCACAGTTATAGCCCTTACCCGTTGCTAGCGACTTAAGCCCCCGCATCGCGGCAAAATATCTACCTTCGCGAGGGTACGTCTACGGTAGAAAATTTACAATTAAAACAGACCATCGACCTTTAACATAACATACCTTTTCTCAATGAAAAATCCCTCATCAAAATTTACTAGAATTCGATTAGATTTATAGGAATATGACTTTGGAGTAGAGTAAATAGCTGGAAAGGAAAAACTTTGTAGCAGACGCATTATCACGCATAGGTATTAAAGATTTAAAAGAAATGTCAACTGAAGCATGTAAAATAATGAGAGTTACAACTAGATCGGAAATTAAGAAAAAATCCAGTAATAATATAAAAAATGAAGAAAATAAACGTCACAATGAGAACCCAAAAATATATGAAGTGCTTAATAAATATGAAGTAAAAAGACTAGTCCAGCTCGTTTTCGATCCTCCGAAATCATATTTCAAGAAGGGAAAGAAAATGTGTAGCGAAATAGATACAAGCAACCTAATTGTTGAGGCGAAAATTGACTTAGGAGAATTCTTTACCAGGCTTATGAAAGAAGCCGGCAAGCTAGGTCTTGTAAAATTACAGTTGTCCTTGGGAGACAAATTGTTTAATTATACTCGAGTAGATAAATTTAAAGAAATTGGTACCACAGTTATGCATGTGACAGATAATGAAAATATTAAAAAAAAATTCTTCATAAATATTACGATGATGCTGTTTATTGTGTTATGTAACCGTGTGTTTGCCGTATTCCAATATAGGTCTTACTAAAGTTGTAAAGAGTGTTTTAGTTATGTATGGGCCGCTGAATTCCTTTGACCAACGTTTTGCAAACGCTAAGACACCTCTTGCCTTATTTGCTGTAGCATTAATATGAATGTTAAAACTAAGTTTGCAGTCCATTATTACACCTAAATCCACAAACTCATTTACTTGTTGGAGACCTAAGCCATTTATTGCATAAGAAGCTGGCTGTACGGGTTTCCGGGAAAAGCGCATGAATTTACATTTATTGAGGTTAAGTGGCATTAAGTTAGTGTCACACCAAGAAACTAAGGAATTTAAATCTTCCTGAAGCAAAGTTCTATCATCAAATGAAGAGATTGATCTAAAAAGTTTTACGTCGTCCGCATACAATGAAATTTTTGAGTGTTTACTTGTAGTAGTTATATCGTTAATAAATAGCAAAAACAGAATCGGGCCAAGGGGACTGCCTTGGGGAACTCCTGAAGTAACATTAATAATAGACGAGTAGGCATTTTGGAAAATCACCCTTTGTGTTCTATTTAAAAGATATGAAGATATCCATTGCAAAGGCTGGGCTGAAAGCCAAGAAGATCAAGTTTAAGAATCAACAAGGAGTGATTGACTTTATCAAATGCTTTGCTGAAGTCCGTGTATATAACATCAGTGGGCAAGTTTTGAGAAAATCCATTATAAACACTAGTGGTAAACTCCAGTAGGTTTGTGACCGTTGATTTACCCTTACAGAAACCGTGTTGGGAATCACAAATTAATGAGGACGTAGAATGAGACAATCTATGGTAATTATTGCTTCAAATAATTTAGGAATAGCCGAAATATTTGCTATACCTCGATAATTTTCTATGGAGGACCCACTCCCGCTTTTATGAAGGGGGATAATGAATGACTCTTTCCAGAGCATAGGGAAAATGCCTTGTTCTAAGGAACTATTGAATAATGCAGTTAGTGGTTTAAACAGGTTTATGGCACATATTTTAGAAAGCATGTTGGTATCTGGTCAGGATCATAACTAAATGACTCTTTTAATGATAATAAAGCTGATAACATGTCATCTGCAGATATATATGGTTTGTAAATTGATGTATTAGGAGATAATCGATATGGATAGTTACGAAATGGAAGTTCTTCTATGTTGGAATAATTATGTTTGAAAAATTGTGCAAAAAGATTGGAAATTTCTTGACTATCACTTGAAGTGTTGTCTTGATATCTCATAGCAGACGGAAACCCATTAACTTTTCTCTTGGAGTTTACGAAACTGTAAAACGATTTTGGATTACGAATAAAATAAGACTTAATTGTACGTATATAAGCTCTATAGCATTTTTTATTTAACATAAAGTATTCGCGTCAAAGCTCTATTGGCGTGAAAACTCGGGATTTCTTATTTTTTAAAGTTTTAAGCTCTTTTGTGAACCAAGGTTGTAATGGCTCACTGTACTCACGAACACGTTTAGGCACAAGTTTTTCAAATAGGCAATGAATAATTTTATTACAAAGTAAAACGTTTTGCTCGCATCGTTATTAAATTTTGGCCATGTTAAACTAGCTAACTCATGATTAAGTTTTTTAAAGTTGGCCATGGAAAAATTATGATACGTACTTGTGTTAGCTGAACTAGAAATGCAGCCACTAATATTGTTTACAATTTCGTATGTAATCTCTAGAGAAGGGTGGTATAAGTCCTCCGGTAGAACAAGAGGGTCACATCGGTGAAGGACATACTTAGAGCTATCATCTACAAAAACTAGGTCTAAGATTTTCCCGAACGCATTCTGAAATATGTTCACCTGGTTGAGGGAAAGATGCGCAATCTGATCGAAAAAGCTATTCATGTCCGATTCAAATTTGTGGGAACTTTTTCGTACACAGCCATCCTCTTTTTTTAAAAATGCTCATAGATTTTCGATGGGATTAAGATCTGGGCTTTGGGCAGCCTATCTAATCTATTCTCAAAATATGAAGATAATCTTGCCTTTTCATAGCTCCACCTAATTTTATTAATGGATCGAGTTTCCATCAGGTTAAACAGCCCCAAACCATAAAATTGCCCCCTCCATAAAAAGAAGGCAATTGATAGAGAAAACATTAAAAGGGAAAATATTACACTTAATTTACACAAATCTAATTTATATATTAAAAACCCTACTGCAATTAGGCAGAAAACGGCTAAAAGGTTTAACAGATATCACTATAGCAATCCAAATAAAGTAGATACTGCACAATTTCGACGACCCTTGAAGTCCATTAAATAAAATAAAAAATAAAAATAAAAATTATAAATATCCATAAAATATTTTAACTTTTAATGTTGTTCTGAATTAAAAAAAAACCAGATATTTGCATTCAAGAATTTCTTTTTTTTTTTATTATAATAATAGATTATAGATTTAAATATTAGAATAAAATTCTTTGAATACTTTTAATAATTAATTGTATTATTTACACAAAAAAAAAATAAAACAATTAACACTATTCATAATATACATATTTCCATAATATTAGTTGTAATTGAAACATGTATTATTCTAAGACAATGTTAATTTTTTTTTTCTATTTTAAAAAGATTCGATGGGACTCGAATCCTTTAAGGAGGGGCGAGTTATGTATTTGTAGCTTCCTATTTCGCTCTTCCTCTCTATTATATAATTAGCAGTAAGTTTACGGTATAATTCCATTTATATAATCAACAATAACTTTTACGGTATTTACTCTCTTTTCTAAAATAAGCTATACGTTTAACTGTTTGAATTTGAATTCGTCACTTTGCCTATTTGTGAACTTTTCCTCTAAAATTAGTCTTTGTGTAACCATCAAGAAATAAAGAAATGATTTTGTACTTAATCAAAAGTGTTTTGACTTTTATTTTACCGATAAGTTAACTCACATATGTACATGTATGTGTACACACATTTTCAACGATTCTGTTTTTGTATTTCCCTTTCATCCACTACTCATAAAAGCAAACAAATACTCGCATCTTCATAGTTGTTTATTGCATAAAGAACTGCAACTAAAAACTACAAGTTGAGCGCCGTCGTATTTGCTCCCATAGTTACAAGCTGTTTGTTGGTCAACGACTATCTCATTTTCTAGTCAAGCTGTTTACTTTTCCTAGTCGTTGTCTAGTCAAGTTGCCAAAAAAAACCAAACGACTAGCAAGCAAATGAGCTAGTTGTTATTTCTGTTAAACGACCATGTGTTCTGTAGCCCTTACTTCGGCGACTTACAAATAAAACAATTATTTTGTAGTCTCGCTATTAAGACAGCGAGTCAATAATTGATTCTTTATTGAACAAAATCAATTCCTTTTATACACAAAATTTCCTATGTACTACTTATTTACTATAATACATATTTACACTAATTCTTACTAGCTATGTAGATATGTATGTACATATGTACGGCTTATGCATTTAATGTGTAGTCAAGTGCCCATGCACATACATACGTACATACGACTTAGCTTAAAGGCAAATGCGACAAATCAGAAATACGGCGTCAGCATAAAATTTGGCTGTTGTTTGTTTACATTATAAATTTTAATAAATGAAATAGGTTGAATGCACTTTTAGTGCATTCCATATTTTGTGTTTTAAATTACGAGTTGAATGTGCTCAAATATTTCTGACATGCTACACCTCCTTTCCTAAAAAGAATGCTTATACATTTGTAGGGTCAATGTATGAGCATTCTATTACATTTAATGGATTGCTTATCTTACTTGCTTGTGTTTATTTATTTATTTCGGTAAAATTAACATTTCAGTTTTTGTTTTGTGCTTACATACTTACATTTATTGGAAAAAATGAAAATTTCTTATTCTATAGGTTTAAGTCTATTTTTATGTACTATGATTTTCTTATTCGTGTAGCTTAGTGTATAATTATTGTGATTATCAATATTTGTTACTTTATAGGGATATATAATTATTATGCTTATCAATATCTATTACTCTATAGGGAGATAAACTATAATTATTATGCTTATCAATATCTATTACTCTATAGGGCCCTTTATATCTACTGTCTAATTTATGACCTGTTTCATCTTTTACTAAGACTAAATCTCCTATATTTATTTCCTTATGCTGAATTTCCCTATCATAATAAATTTTCTGTTTTTCTTTAGCTTGTCTTACTAATCTATTAGCTCTTTCCTGTGCTATTTGAAGTCTATATTTAATTTCTTTGTCGTAAGCCTCGTAATTGTACAGTGGGCTAATGGTATCTTCTTGTAAAAATTCGTATGTCGGTGCAGGTTTTCCGAATATTAGTTCAAAAGGACAGTAACCATGAACAGTTGAAGGTGTTGTATTATAACAATAAGTAAAGTACTTGAGGTACTCATCCCAATCGTCTTTGTCAATGGATATGTATGAACGTACATATTCATTGAATGTTCTATGGCTACGTTCAACAGTGCCTAACGTTTGATGATGGTAAGGTGTTGAAGTTTTGTGTTCTATTTTTAATAATTTACATAGTTCTTCAAAAACGTTATTTTTATATTCCGTTCCCATATCTGTTAGTATGGTCTTCATACATCCATAAATGAGAATGAAATGTTCAAAAATAGCTTTGGCCACTGTCTTTGCATGTTTGCTCTCAATTGGAATTGCTATTAGGTATTTGGTTAAGTCACATATTATAGTGACTGCATACTCATTTCCATTCAATGATTTTGGAAATGGTCCAATTGTGTCAATTTGAACTATATCAAACGCTTTTGTTGGTGTTTCTGTTATTGTCATGGGTTCTTTTAAATTTTTATTAATTTTTTTTTTGTTACATCCAGCGCATTTTTTAATGTGTTTTCTAATGTCATTTTTCATGTTTTTCCAGTAAAATTTTTGTTTTATTTTGTTAGTTGTACGATTGATTCCTGGGTGGCCACCATTAACAGGATCATCGTGATATTTATGAAGAATAGTTTTAATTTTTTCATTATCTGTCACATGCATAACCTCCGGAGTTAATGCAATGATTAAATTTTTGAGAACTTTGGTACCTATTTCTTTAAATTTATCTACTCGAGTATAATTATTTTTAAACAATTTGTCTCCTAAGGACAACTGTATTTTATTTATTTTCAAATTGCCGGCTTCTTTCATAAGCCTGGAAAAGAATTGATCTAAATCAATCTTCGCCTCAACAATTTCATTATTATCGACTTTTAAATTGCCGGTTTCTTTCGAAAACCTGGTAAAGGATTCACCTGAATCAGTCTTCGCCTCAACAATTAAATTATCAATATTTATTTCGCTACAAATTTTCTTTCCTTTTTTGAAATATAATTTCGGAGGATCGAAAACGAGCTGGACTAGTCTCTTTACTTCATATTTATTAAGCGCTTCGTATACTATAGGGTTCTCATTGTGACATTTTTCTTCATTTTTTATATTATTACTGGATTTTTTCTTAGTTTCCGATCTAGTCGTAACTTTCAATATTTTAAATGCGTCGATTGACATTTCTTTTAAATCTTGTATATCTATACGCGATAATGCGTCTGCTACATAATTTTCTTTTCCTGCTATGTACTCCACCCCAAAGTCATATTCTTCCAAATCTAGTCGAATTCTAGTTAGTTTTAATGATGGGTTTTTCATCGAAAAAAGGTAAGTTAAGGGTCGATGGTCTGTTTTAATTGTGAATTTTCTACCATAGACGTACGGTCTGAAATAAGTGATGGCCCAATGAATGGCTGCTAATTCTTTTTCAATCGTTGCTTTATTTATTTCGCCTTTTGTGAAAGATCTAGAGGCATAAGCAATTGGTAATTGTTTTCCTTCGTATTCTTGACTTAGTACTGCTCCGCAGGCGTATCCGCTTGCATCTGTTGTTATGTAAAATTCTTTATTGAAATCGGGATATTGTAAAATGTTTGGGCTAATTAATGCATTTTTTAGGTAGTTGAATGATTTCTCACATTCTTCTGTCCAATTAAATACTACTTTCTTTCTACAAAGTCTTGTTAATATTCTAGAGTATTCCGCGAAATTTGGTATAAATCTTCTATAGTAATTGCAGAATGCAACGAATCTTTTAGCTTCGTCGGCATTCTTGGGAGTTGGGTAATTTTGAACTATTTTGTATTTAATGGGATCAGGTAAAATTCCTTTACTTGTGCATTTGTGTCCAAGATAAGTAACTTCTTGGTTGAAAAATAGACATTTATCTGGATGCAATTTTAAATTATATTTTCTGCAAGTTGCGAATACATCTATTAAGTTTTTAATCATATGCTTTTCGGAGCATCCTAATACTACTAAGTCGTCCATATACAAAAATGCTTGTGATGGTTTTAGACCGGCGAATGCTAAAGTCATCATTCTTTGAAATGAATTTGGGGCTACTTTAAGACCATAAGGTAATCTTTTGAAACAGTAAGTACCATTGTCTGCTGTAAACGATGTTATATCTCGGGATTCTGGGCTTAATTCTATTTGATGAAAACCTGACATTAAATCTAAGCAAGAAAAATATTTTGCTCTACCTAATTGATCTAGAATATCATCGATTCTTGGTAATGGGAATTTATCTGCAGTTAACTTTTTATTTACCTGTCTATAGTCAATAACTAGTCTCCATCTTTTATCGTTATTACCTGGGAGTGATTTTTTCGGTACTAGTAGAATAGGACTATTGTACTCTGACATTGACGGTTCTATTAAGTCGTCTTGTATTAGCTTATTTACTTGTTTAGTAATTTCCTGTTTGTGAGCTTCTGGAATTCTATAGTTTTTTACATAAACTGGATTGTCGTCTTTCATATACAGTTTTTGTTTGTAAAAATTATTAGTGGTTATAGGTTCTGATTCTAATGCAAATATATCAATAAATTCTGAACATAAAGTACTAAGTTGAGATTTAGCAAATGATGGAAAATTTTTGTTTAATCTTTCTAGTTTTTCTTTATTATTTGCTTCATTTTTCTGTTGATTATTTACAATTATGTAGTCGTTTAAATTTTCTGTATTGATATTGTAATTTTGTATGGTTGTATTTTTATCTGTTGTATTAATAATTCTAACAAATGTTTGATTTGGGTTTACTATTGAATTGGCAATAAAAATTCCTTCTGCTAATTGTTGATGTGGTATTAATAATTCAGTATTGTTATTTTTAATGAAAATTTGTCGAATTACTTCTGATCTAGCTGGTACTGATATGCAATTAATAGTTGGTTCATTTGTCATTCGAATTATTATATTTTCTGGGTAATCATATGGTCGTAATATAAGTCTATCTTCATTATTTCGGTAATCTAAAATGCAATTATACTTTTTAATGAAATCGAGTCCCAAAATTCCGTCGCACGGGATTGGGAAGTCATCTTCTACTATGTGAAATTTATGTCGAATCAAAAGATCGTCACCCTTTAAATCTGTTTTAACTGTTCCAAGGGTGCTTGTTAGACCTTGACCAATGCCTTTTAAATCTGTTTTTTGTAATTCATTAATTTTAACATCATTTTGAATTTGACTCTTTTTTATTAGTGAAATGTCTGCTCCTGTATCTATTAGGAGAGTTGAAGTTGAATTATTTAAAGTTGTTTTGGAGGATATGTAGCTGTTTAGGTGTAAATTAAGTATACAAATTTTTCTTTCTGTTTGGAGTGGAGTTTGTTGGTTTTCCTGCTGGGTATAATTACGTACATTGCGAGTGTTGTTGGTATTGTTGCGATTATTTTGTCGCTGTTGGTTACCAAAATTCCTATTTTGTCTTTGTGAGTAATTGTTGTTTGATCTGTTAAAATTGTTAGTTCTTTGGTTAGATCGATAACTTCTGTAATTGTTATTGGGAAAATTTCTACGGAAGTTACCGCGGTAATGATTTTGTTGTCTTATTTTCAGTATTGCGTTTGGGTTGCCTGTTACTTCAGTGCAACTGTTTGTAAATTTTGAAATTGCCTCGTTCATTGAGGTGAACGTTCCGGCTTGCATGATTAGTTTTACTTTATCATTAGAGCAATTTTTACACATAGCCTTTACAGCTGCTTGTGTAGCATATTTTCCTGCTAAATCTGAGGATAACCCATCAGATATATATGCTCCTTCTAATGATTTTGTTAATTTTTCGATTTCAGTAGTATATTGGTTGGCTGTTTTACTGCGTTGTTGGATGTTTAGCAGTTTTGCTGTTAATACTTCTACTGATTCGCCTTTAATTGATCTTTTCAATTTTAATTTTATTTCTTGTATTGTATTCTCATTCTGAATACAATTTCTTGCTGTGCCTTTTAGTTTTGTTTTTATCATAGACACTGCAAGTGCTTCATGAGCATCCTTGATTTGATCAAGAATGTCGAGTGCATCTATGAAGCTATTTAAATTTTCTGAGTTGCCATCAAACTCTGGTAGGACAGACGATGCTGTTTTAATGAAATCTACCGCTGTCTGAGGCATTGTTGAAGTATTTGAGTTATTGGCACTTTCTGAATGAGTTTTAGGTTCTTCTTTATCGTTTGAAGAATTTTTGTTTTCGGCTTCCGTTGGATAGTCCGGTAGTAATGAATTTATATCAATTTTTATGTCTTTATTGAATGACGTGGGTACTTGTTCTTCAATCTCGTACCGTGCTAGCGATGAAAAAAGCTTATCCCTGACGTTTAGGTATATTTGGTATGCTTGCTTTTGATGATCAGCTGTAAGCTTACTATTTATATTCCTCAAGGCGTTTCCTATTCTATTTAATGCATCTATTATAAAACCCAAATGCTTAATAATTGTTTCTCTTCTGATAAAAACATTCTTGTTAATCCACTTGTATGATTTTTCTGCATTGGTTTTTTCATTTAGTAGTGATGCATATATATTATCCCAATTCTCCATTGAATATATCTATTCGGTATTGATTTTTATACTTTGTCTAGTCCATTCGCACGACTAATATATTTATTTTTTAAAACTTTGTTGTGTACCGAATAAATCCTTAGAAACAAATTTATGCAAGATACAATTGCAATAACAAGAAGAATTAGCTTGATTGAATCTAAAGCTTCGCTGTGATCAATTTCTATGGAGTTAACTACATTTGCGTTGGGTTTATCAACTTTTGATGTTGTTCCACCCATATTGATTTAATAAAAAAAAAATTCTAAAATCTGAAAATACCGAATTTTTCAAACATGCGTTGTGTTTCTTCTATTTTTGTCGTAGGGTTGATGACGTCCTCTAATGTTGGTTCCCTAGTCATGCCTATAATACTCCAAAAATTCTTTAAGGATTCTAATTCCTTTATCAAGTCCCTAGTCTCTAACTCATTAGGAAGTGAGCCTACTGGATTCCTTGATTTGGGCATTATAATCACAATAATTATTTTTGTAACAATTTATGTATATATTTATTTATTTATTTAATTAAAACATTAAAATTAGTATTGCTGTGGCTTAGGCCAGAAAAATGTATATATGTATTTTATGTTAAAAATGCAAAATTCATTTAGACAAAAATTGTTAGTATCGAGAATTGACACGGCAAGGATTTTTGGTCTCTTGCCCTTCAATAGGCAGCCGCAAGGTTGCCATAAGATTCGTTAGTAGTTAATTGATAAGGCCATTAGTGAGCCTTTCGATCGCTATTTGTTTCTTAATGTACCTCCTTTTTTCAGTTGAGTCTGCAAATATGAGTTGTTGATACAGTTCGGCAACTCGTCGCCGCGCTTGGTATTTCTTACCACCCCGTCTCCTGTGGTATGAAGGTTTCGGTGGTTGTGCAGGTTCTCTGGGCGCTGGGCGTTGTTGACGTCGCCTGTATTCCTCGATCGTAATGGGCCTAGGACCTGGAATTGGTTGTCGCTCTGGCTGCTGTTGCTGTTCTTGTTGATTTTCTTGTTGCTGAACTTGTTGTTGTTGATCTTGTGGTCGCAATTCCTCCCACAACTCCTCGAAGCCTTCCATGTATATCAATAAAATGTCGCAGGCGGGTGTTGATGAGAGGCTCGAGTGGCTCTGTTGTATTATGTGCTTAACTGGCAAGTCATATCATACCATGTGTATAACTGGCAAGGATGCTGGCAAGGATCCTGATGTGCTTAACTGGCAAGGATGCTGGCAAGGATCCTGATGTGCTTAACTGGCAAGGATCGCCATGTTCTGTCGCCCTTACTTCGGCGACTTACAAATTGTTCTGTCGCCCTTACTTCGGCGACTTACAAATAAAACAATTATTTTGTAGTCTCGCTATTAAGACAGCGAGTCAATAATTGATTCTTTATTGAACAAAATCAATTCCTTTTATACACAAAATTTCTTATGTACTATTTATTTACTATAATACATATTTACACTAATTCTTACTAGCTATGTAGATATGTATGTACATATGTACGGCTTATGCATTTAATGTGTAGTCAAGTGCCCATGCACATACATACGTACATACGACTTAGCTTAAAGGCAAATGCGACAAATCAGAAATACGGCGTCAGCATAAAATTTGGCTGTTGTTTGTTTACATTATAAATTTTAATAAATGAAATAGGTTGAATGCACTTTTAGTGCATTCCATATTTTGTGTTTTAAATTACGAGTTGAATGTGCTCAAATATTTCTGACATGCTACACCTCCTTTCCTAAAAAGAATGCTTATACATTTGTAGGGTCAATGTATGAGCATTCTATTACATTTAATGGATTGCTTATCTTACTTGCTTGTGTTTATTTATTTATTTCGGTAAAATTAACATTTCAGTTTTTGTTTTGTGCTTACATACTTACATTTATTGGAAAAAATGAAAATTTCTTATTCTATAGGTTTAAGTCTATTTTTATGTACTATGATTTTCTTATTCGTGTAGCTTAGTGTATAATTATTGTGATTATCAATATTTGTTACTTTATAGGGATATATAATTATTATGCTTATCAATATCTATTACTCTATAGGGAGATAAACTATAATTATTATGCTTATCAATATCTATTACTCTATAGGGCCCTTTATATCTACTGTCTAATTTATGACCTGTTTCATCTTTTACTAAGACTAAATCTCCTATATTTATTTCCTTATGCTGAATTTCCCTATCATAATAAATTTTCTGTTTTTCTTTAGCTTGTCTTACTAATCTATTAGCTCTTTCCTGTGCTATTTGAAGTCTATATTTAATTTCTTTGTCGTAAGCCTCGTAATTGTACAGTGGGCTAATGGTATCTTCTTGTAAAAATTCGTATGTCGGTGCAGGTTTTCCGAATATTAGTTCAAAAGGACAGTAACCATGAACAGTTGAAGGTGTTGTATTATAACAATAAGTAAAGTACTTGAGGTACTCATCCCAATCGTCTTTGTCAATGGATATGTATGAACGTACATATTCATTGAATGTTCTATGGCTACGTTCAACAGTGCCTAACGTTTGATGATGGTAAGGTGTTGAAGTTTTGTGTTCTATTTTTAATAATTTACATAGTTCTTCAAAAACGTTATTTTTATATTCCGTTCCCATATCTGTTAGTATGGTCTTCATACATCCATAAATGAGAATGAAATGTTCAAAAATAGCTTTGGCCACTGTCTTTGCATGTTTGCTCTCAATTGGAATTGCTATTAGGTATTTGGTTAAGTCACATATTATAGTGACTGCATACTCATTTCCATTCAATGATTTTGGAAATGGTCCAATTGTGTCAATTTGAACTATATCAAACGCTTTTGTTGGTGTTTCTGTTATTGTCATGGGTTCTTTTAAATTTTTATTAATTTTTTTTTTGTTACATCCAGCGCATTTTTTAATGTGTTTTCTAATGTCATTTTTCATGTTTTTCCAGTAAAATTTTTGTTTTATTTTGTTAGTTGTACGATTGATTCCTGGGTGGCCACCATTAACAGGATCATCGTGATATTTATGAAGAATAGTTTTAATTTTTTCATTATCTGTCACATGCATAACCTCCGGAGTTAATGCAATGATTAAATTTTTGAGAACTTTGGTACCTATTTCTTTAAATTTATCTACTCGAGTATAATTATTTTTAAACAATTTGTCTCCTAAGGACAACTGTATTTTATTTATTTTCAAATTGCCGGCTTCTTTCATAAGCCTGGAAAAGAATTGATCTAAATCAATCTTCGCCTCAACAATTTCATTATTATCGACTTTTAAATTGCCGGTTTCTTTCGAAAACCTGGTAAAGGATTCACCTGAATCAGTCTTCGCCTCAACAATTAAATTATCAATATTTATTTCGCTACAAATTTTCTTTCCTTTTTTGAAATATAATTTCGGAGGATCGAAAACGAGCTGGACTAGTCTCTTTACTTCATATTTATTAAGCGCTTCGTATACTATAGGGTTCTCATTGTGACATTTTTCTTCATTTTTTATATTATTACTGGATTTTTTCTTAGTTTCCGATCTAGTCGTAACTTTCAATATTTTAAATGCGTCGATTGACATTTCTTTTAAATCTTGTATATCTATACGCGATAATGCGTCTGCTACATAATTTTCTTTTCCTGCTATGTACTCCACCCCAAAGTCATATTCTTCCAAATCTAGTCGAATTCTAGTTAGTTTTAATGATGGGTTTTTCATCGAAAAAAGGTAAGTTAAGGGTCGATGGTCTGTTTTAATTGTGAATTTTCTACCATAGACGTACGGTCTGAAATAAGTGATGGCCCAATGAATGGCTGCTAATTCTTTTTCAATCGTTGCTTTATTTATTTCGCCTTTTGTGAAAGATCTAGAGGCATAAGCAATTGGTAATTGTTTTCCTTCGTATTCTTGACTTAGTACTGCTCCGCAGGCGTATCCGCTTGCATCTGTTGTTATGTAAAATTCTTTATTGAAATCGGGATATTGTAAAATGTTTGGGCTAATTAATGCATTTTTTAGGTAGTTGAATGATTTCTCACATTCTTCTGTCCAATTAAATACTACTTTCTTTCTACAAAGTCTTGTTAATATTCTAGAGTATTCCGCGAAATTTGGTATAAATCTTCTATAGTAATTGCAGAATGCAACGAATCTTTTAGCTTCGTCGGCATTCTTGGGAGTTGGGTAATTTTGAACTATTTTGTATTTAATGGGATCAGGTAAAATTCCTTTACTTGTGCATTTGTGTCCAAGATAAGTAACTTCTTGGTTGAAAAATAGACATTTATCTGGATGCAATTTTAAATTATATTTTCTGCAAGTTGCGAATACATCTATTAAGTTTTTAATCATATGCTTTTCGGAGCATCCTAATACTACTAAGTCGTCCATATACAAAAATGCTTGTGATGGTTTTAGACCGGCGAATGCTAAAGTCATCATTCTTTGAAATGAATTTGGGGCTACTTTAAGACCATAAGGTAATCTTTTGAAACGGTAAGTACCATTGTCTGCTGTAAACGATGTTATATCTCGGGATTCTGGGCTTAATTCTATTTGATGAAAACCTGACATTAAATCTAAGCAAGAAAAATATTTTGCTCTACCTAATTGATCTAGAATATCATCGATTCTTGGTAATGGGAATTTATCTGCAGTTAACTTTTTATTTACCTGTCTATAGTCAATAACTAGTCTCCATCTTTTATCGTTATTACCTGGGAGTGATTTTTTCGGTACTAGTAGAATAGGACTATTGTACTCTGACATTGACGGTTCTATTAAGTCGTCTTGTATTAGCTTATTTACTTGTTTAGTAATTTCCTGTTTGTGAGCTTCTGGAATTCTATAGTTTTTTACATAAACTGGATTGTCGTCTTTCATATACAGTTTTTGTTTGTAAAAATTATTAGTGGTTATAGGTTCTGATTCTAATGCAAATATATCAATAAATTCTGAACATAAAGTACTAAGTTGAGATTTAGCAAATGATGGAAAATTTTTGTTTAATCTTTCTAGTTTTTCTTTATTATTTGCTTCATTTTTCTGTTGATTATTTACAATTATGTAGTCGTTTAAATTTTCTGTATTGATATTGTAATTTTGTATGGTTGTATTTTTATCTGTTGTATTAATAATTCTAACAAATGTTTGATTTGGGTTTACTATTGAATTGGCAATAAAAATTCCTTCTGCTAATTGTTGATGTGGTATTAATAATTCAGTATTGTTATTTTTAATGAAAATTTGTCGAATTACTTCTGATCTAGCTGGTACTGATATGCAATTAATAGTTGGTTCATTTGTCATTCGAATTATTATATTTTCTGGGTAATCATATGGTCGTAATATAAGTCTATCTTCATTATTTCGGTAATCTAAAATGCAATTATACTTTTTAATGAAATCGAGTCCCAAAATTCCGTCGCACGGGATTGGGAAGTCATCTTCTACTATGTGAAATTTATGTCGAATCAAAAGATCGTCACCCTTTAAATCTGTTTTAACTGTTCCAAGGGTGCTTGTTAGACCTTGACCAATGCCTTTTAAATCTGTTTTTTGTAATTCATTAATTTTAACATCATTTTGAATTTGACTCTTTTTTATTAGTGAAATGTCTGCTCCTGTATCTATTAGGAGAGTTGAAGTTGAATTATTTAAAGTTGTTTTGGAAGATATGTAGCTGTTTAGGTGTAAATTAAGTATACAAATTTTTCTTTCTGTTTGGAGTGGAGTTTGTTGGTTTTCCTGCTGGGTATAATTACGTACATTGCGAGTGTTGTTGGTATTGTTGCGATTATTTTGTCGCTGTTGGTTACCAAAATTCCTATTTTGTCTTTGTGAGTAATTGTTGTTTGATCTGTTAAAATTGTTAGTTCTTTGGTTAGATCGATAACTTCTGTAATTGTTATTGGGAAAATTTCTACGGAAGTTACCGCGGTAATGATTTTGTTGTCTTATGTTCAGTATTGCGTTTGGGTTGCCTGTTACTTCAGTGCAACTGTTTGTAAATTTTGAAATTGCCTCGTTCATTGAGGTGAACGTTCCGGCTTGCATGATTAGTTTTACTTTATCATTAGAGCAATTTTTACACATAGCCTTTACAGCTGCTTGTGTAGCATATTTTCCTGCTAAATCTGAGGATAACCCATCAGATATATATGCTCCTTCTAATGATTTTGTTAATTTTTCGATTTCAGTAGTATATTGGTTGGCTGTTTTACTGCGTTGTTGGATGTTTAGCAGTTTTGCTGTTAATACTTCTACTGATTCGCCTTTAATTGATCTTTTCAATTTTAATTTTATTTCTTGTATTGTATTCTCATTCTGAATACAATTTCTTGCTGTGCCTTTTAGTTTTGTTTTTATCATAGACACTGCAAGTGCTTCATGAGCATCCTTGATTTGATCAAGAATGTCGAGTGCATCTATGAAGCTATTTAAATTTTCTGAGTTGCCATCAAACTCTGGTAGGACAGACGATGCTGTTTTAATGAAATCTACCGCTGTCTGAGGCATTGTTGAAGTATTTGAGTTATTGGCACTTTCTGAATGAGTTTTAGGTTCTTCTTTATCGTTTGAAGAATTTTTGTTTTCGGCTTCCGTTGGATAGTCCGGTAGTAATGAATTTATATCAATTTTTATGTCTTTATTGAATGACGTGGGTACTTGTTCTTCAATCTCGTACCGTGCTAGCGATGAAACAAGCTTATCCCTGACGTTTAGGTATATTTGGTATGCTTGCTTTTGATGATCAGCTGTAAGCTTACTATTTATATTCCTCAAGGCGTTTCCTATTCTATTTAATGCATCTATTATAAAACCCAAATGCTTAATAATTGTTTCTCTTCTGATAAAAACATTCTTGTTAATCCACTTGTATGATTTTTCTGCATTGGTTTTTTCATTTAGTAGTGATGCATATATATTATCCCAATTCTCCATTGAATATATCTATTCGGTATTGATTTTTATACTTTGTCTAGTCCATTCGCACGACTAATATATTTATTTTTTAAAACTTTGTTGTGTACCGAATAAATCCTTAGAAACAAATTTATGCAAGATACAATTGCAATAACAAGAAGAATTAGCTTGATTGAATCTAAAGCTTCGCTGTGATCAATTTCTATGGAGTTAACTACATTTGCGTTGGGTTTATCAACTTTTGATGTTGTTCCACCCATATTGATTTAATAAAAAAAAAATTCTAAAATCTGAAAATACCGAATTTTTCAAACATGCGTTGTGTTTCTTCTATTTTTGTCGTAGGGTTGATGACGTCCTCTAATGTTGGTTCCCTAGTCATGCCTATAATACTCCAAAAATTCTTTAAGGATTCTAATTCCTTTATCAAGTCCCTAGTCTCTAACTCATTAGGAAGTGAGCCTACTGGATTCCTTGATTTGGGCATTATAATCACAATAATTATTTTTGTAACAATTTATGTATATATTTATTTATTTATTTAATTAAAACATTAAAATTAGTATTGCTGTGGCTTAGGCCAGAAAAATGTATATATGTATTTTATGTTAAAAATGCAAAATTCATTTAGACAAAAATTGTTAGTATCGAGAATTGACACGGCAAGGATTTTTGGTCTCTTGCCCTTCAATAGGCAGCCGCAAGGTTGCCATAAGATTCGTTAGTAGTTAATTGATAAGGCCATTAGTGAGCCTTTCGATCGCTATTTGTTTCTTAATGTACCTCCTTTTTTCAGTTGAGTCTGCAAATATGAGTTGTTGATACAGTTCGGCAACTCGTCGCCGCGCTTGGTATTTCTTACCACCCCGTCTCCTGTGGTATGAAGGTTTCGGTGGTTGTGCAGGTTCTCTGGGCGCTGGGCGTTGTTGACGTCGCCTGTATTCCTCGATCGTAATGGGCCTAGGACCTGGAATTGGTTGTCGCTCTGGCTGCTGTTGCTGTTCTTGTTGATTTTCTTGTTGCTGAACTTGTTGTTGTTGATCTTGTGGTCGCAATTCCTCCCACAACTCCTCGAAGCCTTCCATGTATATCAATAAAATGTCGCAGGCGGGTGTTGATGAGAGGCTCGAGTGGCTCTGTTGTATTATGTGCTTAACTGGCAAGTCATATCATACCATGTGTATAACTGGCAAGGATGCTGGCAAGGATCCTGATGTGCTTAACTGGCAAGGATGCTGGCAAGGATCCTGATGTGCTTAACTGGCAAGGATCGCCATGTTCTGTCGCCCTTACTTCGGCGACTTACAAATTGTTCTGTCGCCCTTACTTCGGCGACTTACAAATAAAACAATTATTTTGTAGTCTCGCTATTAAGACAGCGAGTCAATAATTGATTCTTTATTGAACAAAATCAATTCCTTTTATACACAAAATTTCTTATGTACTATTTATTTACTATAATACATATTTACACTAATTCTTACTAGCTATGTAGATATGTATGTACATATGTACGGCTTATGCATTTAATGTGTAGTCAAGTGCCCATGCACATACATACGTACATACGACTTAGCTTAAAGGCAAATGCGACAAATCAGAAATACGGCGTCAGCATAAAATTTGGCTGTTGTTTGTTTACATTATAAATTTTAATAAATGAAATAGGTTGAATGCACTTTTAGTGCATTCCATATTTTGTGTTTTAAATTACGAGTTGAATGTGCTCAAATATTTTTGACATGCTACACCTCCTTTCCTAAAAAGAATGCTTATACATTTGTAGGGTCAATGTATGAGCATTCTATTACATTTAATGGATTGCTTATCTTACTTGCTTGTGTTTATTTATTTATTTCGGTAAAATTAACATTTCAGTTTTTGTTTTGTGCTTACATACTTACATTTATTGGAAAAAATGAAAATTTCTTATTCTATAGGTTTAAGTCTATTTTTATGTACTATGATTTTCTTATTCGTGTAGCTTAGTGTATAATTATTGTGATTATCAATATTTGTTACTTTATAGGGATATATAATTATTATGCTTATCAATATCTATTACTCTATAGGGAGATAAACTATAATTATTATGCTTATCAATATCTATTACTCTATAGGGCCCTTTATATCTACTGTCTAATTTATGACCTGTTTCATCTTTTACTAAGACTAAATCTCCTATATTTATTTCCTTATGCTGAATTTCCCTATCATAATAAATTTTCTGTTTTTCTTTAGCTTGTCTTACTAATCTATTAGCTCTTTCCTGTGCTATTTGAAGTCTATATTTAATTTCTTTGTCGTAAGCCTCGTAATTGTACAGTGGGCTAATGGTATCTTCTTGTAAAAATTCGTATGTCGGTGCAGGTTTTCCGAATATTAGTTCAAAAGGACAGTAACCATGAACAGTTGAAGGTGTTGTATTATAACAATAAGTAAAGTACTTGAGGTACTCATCCCAATCGTCTTTGTCAATGGATATGTATGAACGTACATATTCATTGAATGTTCTATGGCTACGTTCAACAGTGCCTAACGTTTGATGATGGTAAGGTGTTGAAGTTTTGTGTTCTATTTTTAATAATTTACATAGTTCTTCAAAAACGTTATTTTTATATTCCGTTCCCATATCAGTTAGTATGGTCTTCATACATCCATAAATGAGAATGAAATGTTCAAAAATAGCTTTGGCCACTGTCTTTGCATGTTTGCTCTCAATTGGAATTGCTATTAGGTATTTGGTTAAGTCACATATTATAGTGACTGCATACTCATTTCCATTCAATGATTTTGGAAATGGTCCAATTGTGTCAATTTGAACTATATCAAACGCTTTTGTTGGTGTTTCTGTTATTGTCATGGGTTCTTTTAAATTTTTATTAATTTTATTTTTGTTACATCCAGCGCATTTTTTAATGTGTTTTCTAATGTCATTTTTCATGTTTTTCCAGTAAAATTTTTGTTTTATTTTGTTAGTTGTACGATTGATTCCTGGGTGGCCACCATTAACAGGATCATCGTGATATTTATGAAGAATAGTTTTAATTTTTTCATTATCTGTCACATGCATAACCTCCGGAGTTAATGCAATGATTAAATTTTTGAGAACTTTGGTACCTATTTCTTTAAATTTATCTACTCGAGTATAATTATTTTTAAACAATTTGTCTCCTAAGGACAACTGTATTTTATTTATTTTCAAATTGCCGGCTTCTTTCATAAGCCTGGAAAAGAATTGATCTAAATCAATCTTCGCCTCAACAATTTCATTATTATCGACTTTTAAATTGCCGGTTTCTTTCGAAAACCTGGTAAAGGATTCACCTGAATCAGTCTTCGCCTCAACAATTAAATTATCAATATTTATTTCGCTACAAATTTTCTTTCCTTTTTTGAAATATAATTTCGGAGGATCGAAAACGAGCTGGACTAGTCTCTTTACTTCATATTTATTAAGCGCTTCGTATACTATAGGGTTCTCATTGTGACATTTTTCTTCATTTTTTATATTATTACTGGATTTTTTCTTAGTTTCCGATCTAGTCGTAACTTTCAATATTTTAAATGCGTCGATTGACATTTCTTTTAAATCTTGTATATCTATACGCGATAATGCGTCTGCTACATAATTTTCTTTTCCTGCTATGTACTCCACCCCAAAGTCATATTCTTCCAAATCTAGTCGAATTCTAGTTAGTTTTAATGATGGGTTTTTCATCGAAAAAAGGTAAGTTTTAGTTCTGTTTTAATTGTGAATTTTCTACCATAGACGTACGGTCTGAAATAAGTGATGGCCCAATGAATGGCTGCTAATTCTTTTTCAATCGTTGCTTTATTTATTTCGCCTTTTGTGAAAGATCTAGAGGCATAAGCAATTGGTAATTGTTTTCCTTCATATTCTTGACTTAGTACTGCTCCGCAGGCGTATCCGCTTGCATCTGTTGTTATGTAAAATTCTTTATTGAAATCGGGATATTGTAAAATGTTTGGGCTAATTAATGCATTTTTTAGGTAGTTGAATGATTTCTCACATTCTTCTGTCCAATTAAATACTACTTTCTTTCTACAAAGTCTTGTTAATATTCTAGAGTATTCCGCGAAATTTGGTATAAATCTTCTATAGTAATTGCAGAATGCAACGAATCTTTTAGCTTCGTCGGCATTCTTGGGAGTTGGGTAATTTTGAACTATTTTGTATTTAATGGGATCAGGTAAAATTCCTTTACTTGTGCATTTGTGTCCAAGATAAGTAACTTCTTGGTTGAAAAATAGACATTTATCTGGATGCAATTTTAAACTATATTTTCTGCAAGTTGCGAATACATCTTTTAAGTTTTTAATCATATGCTTTTCGGAGCATCCTAATACTACTAAGTCGTCCATATACAAAAATGCTTGTGATGGTTTTAGACCGGCGAATGCTAAAGTCATCATTCTTTGAAATGAATTTGGGGCTACTTTAAGACCATAAGGTAATCTTTTGAAACGGTAAGTACCATTGTCTGCTGTAAACGATGTTATATCTCGGGATTCTGGGCTTAATTCTATTTGATGAAAACCTGACATTAAATCTAAGCAAGAAAAATATTTTGCTCTACCTAATTGATCTAGAATATCATCGATTCTTGGTAATGGGAATTTATCTGCAGTTAACTTTTTATTTACCTGTCTATAGTCAATAACTAGTCTCCATCTTTTATCGTTATTACCTGTGAGTGATTTTTTCGGTACTAGTAGAATAGGACTATTGTACTCTGACATTGACGGTTCTATTAAGTCGTCTTGTATTAGCTTATTTACTTGTTTAGTAATTTCCTGTTTGTGAGCTTCTGGAATTCTATAGTTTTTTACATAAACTGGATTGTCGTCTTTCATATACAGTTTTTGTTTGTAAAAATTATTAGTGGTTATAGGTTCTGATTCTAATGCAAATATATCAATAAATTCTGAACATAAAGTACTAAGTTGAGATTTAGCAAATGATGGAAAATTTTTGTTTAATCTTTCTAGTTTTTCTTTATTATTTGCTTCATTTTTCTGTTGATTATTAACAATTATGTAGTCGTTTAAATTTTCTGTATTGATATTGTAATTTTGTATGGTTGTATTTTTATCTGTTGTATTAATAATTCTAACAAATGTTTGATTTGGGTTTACTATTGAATTGGCAATAAAAATTCCTTCTGCTAATTGTTGATGTGGTATTAATAATTCAGTATTGTAATTTTTAATGAAAATTTGTCGAATTACTTCTGATCTAGCTGGTACTGATATGCAATTAATAGTTGGTTCATTTGTCATTCGAATTATTATATTTTCTGGGTAATCATATGGTCGTAATATAAGTCTATCTTCATTATTTCGGTAATCTAAAATGCAATTATATTTTTAATGAAATCGAGTCCCAAAATTCCGTCGCACGGGATTGGGAAGTCATCTTCTACTATGTGAAATTTATGTCGAATCAAAAGATCGTCACCCTTTAAATCTGTTTTAACTGTTCCAAGGGTGCTTGTTAGACCTTGACCAATGCCTTTTAAATCTGTTTTTTGTAATTCATTAATTTTAACATCATTTTGAATTTGACTCTTTTTTATTAGTGAAATGTCTGCTCCTGTATCTATTAGGAGAGTTGAAGTTGAATTATTTAAAGTTGTTTTGGAGGATATGTAGCTGTTTAGGTGTAAATTAAGTATACAAATTTTTCTTTCTGTTTGGAGTGGAGTTTGTTGGTTTTCCTGCTGGGTATAATTACGTACATTGCGAGTGTTGTTGGTATTGTTGCGATTATTTTGTCGCTGTTGGTTACCAAAATTCCTATTTTGTCTTTGTGAGTAATTGTTGTTTGATCTGTTAAAATTGTTAGTTCTTTGGTTAGATCGATAACTTCTGTAATTGTTATTGGGAAAATTTCTACGGAAGTTACCGCGGTAATGATTTTGTTGTCTTATGTTCAGTATTGCGTTTGGGTTGCCTGTTACTTCAGTGCAACTGTTTGTAAATTTTGAAATTGCCTCGTTCATTGAGGTGAACGTTCCGGCTTGCATGATTAGTTTTACTTTATCATTAGAGCAATTTTTACACATAGCCTTTACAGCTGCTTGTGTAGCATATTTTCCTGCTAAATCTGAGGATAACCCATCAGATATATATGCTCCTTCTAATGATTTTGTTAATTTTTCGATTTCAGTAGTATATTGGTTGGCTGTTTTACTGCGTTGTTGGATGTTTAGCAGTTTTGCTGTTAATACTTCTACTGATTCGCCTTTAATTGATCTTTTCAATTTAAATTTTATTTCTTGTATTGTATTCTCATTCTGAATACAATTTCTTGCTGTGCCTTTTAGTTTTGTTTTTATCATAGACACTGCAAGTGCTTCATGAGCATCCTTGATTTGATCAAGAATGTCGAGTGCATCTATGAAGCTATTTAAATTTTCTGAGTTGCCATCAAACTCTGGTAGGACAGACGATGCTGTTTTAATGAAATCTACCGCTGTCTGAGGCATTGTTGAAGTATTTGAGTTATTGGCACTTTCTGAATGAGTTTTAGGTTCTTCTTTATCGTTTGAAGAATTTTTGTTTTCGGCTTCCGTTGGATAGTCCGGTAGTAATGAATTTATATCAATTTTTATGTCTTTATTGAATGACGTGGGTACTTGTTCTTCAATCTCGTACCGTGCTAGCGATGAAACAAGCTTATCCCTGACGTTTAGGTATATTTGGTATGCTTGCTTTTGATGATCAGCTGTAAGCTTACTATTTATATTCCTCAAGGCGTTTCCTATTCTATTTAATGCATCTATTATAAAACCCAAATGCTTAATAATTGTTTCTCTTCTGATAAAAACATTCTTGTTAATCCACTTGTATGATTTTTCTGCATTGGTTTTTTCATTTAGTAGTGATGCATATATATTATCCCAATTCTCCATTGAATATATCTATTCGGTATTGATTTTTATACTTTGTCTAGTCCATTCGCACGACTAATATATTTATTTTTTAAAACTTTGTTGTGTACCGAATAAATCCTTAGAAACAAATTTATGCAAGATACAATTGCAATAACAAGAAGAATTAGCTTGATTGAATCTAAAGCTTCGCTGTGATCAATTTCTATGGAGTTAACTACATTTGCGTTGGGTTTATCAACTTTTGATGTTGTTCCACCCATATTGATTTAATAAAAAAAAAATTCTAAAATCTGAAAATACCGAATTTTTCAAACATGCGTTGTGTTTCTTCTATTTTTGTCGTAGGGTTGATGACGTCCTCTAATGTTGGTTCCCTAGTCATGCCTATAATACTCCAAAAATTCTTTAAGGATTCTAATTCCTTTATCAAGTCCCTAGTCTCTAACTCATTAGGAAGTGAGCCTACTGGATTCCTTGATTTGGGCATTATAATCACAATAATTATTTTTGTAACAATTTATGTATATATTTATTTATTTATTTAATTAAAACATTAAAATTAGTATTGCTGTGGCTTAGGCCAGAAAAATGTATATATGTATTTTATGTTAAAAATGCAAAATTCATTTAGACAAAAATTGTTAGTATCGAGAATTGACACGGCAAGGATTTTTGGTCTCTTGCCCTTCAATAGGCAGCCGCAAGGTTGCCATAAGATTCGTTAGTAGTTAATTGATAAGGCCATTAGTGAGCCTTTCGATCGCTATTTGTTTCTTAATGTACCTCCTTTTTTCAGTTGAGTCTGCAAATATGAGTTGTTGATACAGTTCGGCAACTCGTCGCCGCGCTTGGTATTTCTTACCACCCCGTCTCCTGTGGTATGAAGGTTTCGGTGGTTGTGCAGGTTCTCTGGGCGCTGGGCGTTGTTGACGTCGCCTGTATTCCTCGATCGTAATGGGCCTAGGACCTGGAATTGGTTGTCGCTCTGGCTGCTGTTGCTGTTCTTGTTGATTTTCTTGTTGCTGAACTTGTTGTTGTTGATCTTGTGGTCGCAATTCCTCCCACAACTCCTCGAAGCCTTCCATGTATATCAATAAAATGTCGCAGGCGGGTGTTGATGAGAGGCTCGAGTGGCTCTGTTGTATTATGTGCTTAACTGGCAAGTCATATCATACCATGTGTATAACTGGCAAGGATGCTGGCAAGGATCCTGATGTGCTTAACTGGCAAGGATGCTGGCAAGGATCCTGATGTGCTTAACTGGCAAGGATCGCCATGTTCTGTCGCCCTTACTTCGGCGACTTACAAATTGTTCTGTCGCCCTTACTTCGGCGACTTACAAATAAAACAATTATTTTGTAGTCTCGCTATTAAGACAGCGAGTCAATAATTGATTCTTTATTGAACAAAATCAATTCCTTTTATACACAAAATTTCTTATGTACTATTTATTTACTATAATACATATTTACACTAATTCTTACTAGCTATGTAGATATGTATGTACATATGTACGGCTTATGCATTTAATGTGTAGTCAAGTGCCCATGCACATACATACGTACATACGACTTAGCTTAAAGGCAAATGCGACAAATCAGAAATACGGCGTCAGCATAAAATTTGGCTGTTGTTTGTTTACATTATAAATTTTAATAAATGAAATAGGTTGAATGCACTTTTAGTGCATTCCATATTTTGTGTTTTAAATTACGAGTTGAATGTGCTCAAATATTTCTGACATGCTACACCTCCTTTCCTAAAAAGAATGCTTATACATTTGTAGGGTCAATGTATGAGCATTCTATTACATTTAATGGATTGCTTATCTTACTTGCTTGTGTTTATTTATTTATTTCGGTAAAATTAACATTTCAGTTTTTGTTTTGTGCTTACATACTTACATTTATTGGAAAAAATGAAAATTTCTTATTCTATAGGTTTAAGTCTATTTTTATGTACTATGATTTTCTTATTCGTGTAGCTTAGTGTATAATTATTGTGATTATCAATATTTGTTACTTTATAGGGATATATAATTATTATGCTTATCAATATCTATTACTCTATAGGGAGATAAACTATAATTATTATGCTTATCAATATCTATTACTCTATAGGGCCCTTTATATCTACTGTCTAATTTATGACCTGTTTCATCTTTTACTAAGACTAAATCTCCTATATTTATTTCCTTATGCTGAATTTCCCTATCATAATAAATTTTCTGTTTTTCTTTAGCTTGTCTTACTAATCTATTAGCTCTTTCCTGTGCTATTTGAAGTCTATATTTAATTTCTTTGTCGTAAGCCTCGTAATTGTACAGTGGGCTAATGGTATCTTCTTGTAAAAATTCGTATGTCGGTGCAGGTTTTCCGAATATTAGTTCAAAAGGACAGTAACCATGAACAGTTGAAGGTGTTGTATTATAACAATAAGTAAAGTACTTGAGGTACTCATCCCAATCGTCTTTGTCAATGGATATGTATGAACGTACATATTCATTGAATGTTCTATGGCTACGTTCAACAGTGCCTAACGTTTGATGATGGTAAGGTGTTGAAGTTTTGTGTTCTATTTTTAATAATTTACATAGTTCTTCAAAAACGTTATTTTTATATTCCGTTCCCATATCAGTTAGTATGGTCTTCATACATCCATAAATGAGAATGAAATGTTCAAAAATAGCTTTGGCCACTGTCTTTGCATGTTTGCTCTCAATTGGAATTGCTATTAGGTATTTGGTTAAGTCACATATTATAGTGACTGCATACTCATTTCCATTCAATGATTTTGGAAATGGTCCAATTGTGTCAATTTGAACTATATCAAACGCTTTTGTTGGTGTTTCTGTTATTGTCATGGGTTCTTTTAAATTTTTATTAATTTTATTTTTGTTACATCCAGCGCATTTTTTAATGTGTTTTCTAATGTCATTTTTCATGTTTTTCCAGTAAAATTTTTGTTTTATTTTGTTAGTTGTACGATTGATTCCTGGGTGGCCACCATTAACAGGATCATCGTGATATTTATGAAGAATAGTTTTAATTTTTTCATTATCTGTCACATGCATAACCTCCGGAGTTAATGCAATGATTAAATTTTTGAGAACTTTGGTACCTATTTCTTTAAATTTATCTACTCGAGTATAATTATTTTTAAACAATTTGTCTCCTAAGGACAACTGTATTTTATTTATTTTCAAATTGCCGGCTTCTTTCATAAGCCTGGAAAAGAATTGATCTAAATCAATCTTCGCCTCAACAATTTCATTATTATCGACTTTTAAATTGCCGGTTTCTTTCGAAAACCTGGTAAAGGATTCACCTGAATCAGTCTTCGCCTCAACAATTAAATTATCAATATTTATTTCGCTACAAATTTTCTTTCCTTTTTTGAAATATAATTTCGGAGGATCGAAAACGAGCTGGACTAGTCTCTTTACTTCATATTTATTAAGCGCTTCGTATACTATAGGGTTCTCATTGTGACATTTTTCTTCATTTTTTATATTATTACTGGATTTTTTCTTAGTTTCCGATCTAGTCGTAACTTTCAATATTTTAAATGCGTCGATTGACATTTCTTTTAAATCTTGTATATCTATACGCGATAATGCGTCTGCTACATAATTTTCTTTTCCTGCTATGTACTCCACCCCAAAGTCATATTCTTCCAAATCTAGTCGAATTCTAGTTAGTTTTAATGATGGGTTTTTCATCGAAAAAAGGTAAGTTTTAGTTCTGTTTTAATTGTGAATTTTCTACCATAGACGTACGGTCTGAAATAAGTGATGGCCCAATGAATGGCTGCTAATTCTTTTTCAATCGTTGCTTTATTTATTTCGCCTTTTGTGAAAGATCTAGAGGCATAAGCAATTGGTAATTGTTTTCCTTCATATTCTTGACTTAGTACTGCTCCGCAGGCGTATCCGCTTGCATCTGTTGTTATGTAAAATTCTTTATTGAAATCGGGATATTGTAAAATGTTTGGGCTAATTAATGCATTTTTTAGGTAGTTGAATGATTTCTCACATTCTTCTGTCCAATTAAATACTACTTTCTTTCTACAAAGTCTTGTTAATATTCTAGAGTATTCCGCGAAATTTGGTATAAATCTTCTATAGTAATTGCAGAATGCAACGAATCTTTTAGCTTCGTCGGCATTCTTGGGAGTTGGGTAATTTTGAACTATTTTGTATTTAATGGGATCAGGTAAAATTCCTTTACTTGTGCATTTGTGTCCAAGATAAGTAACTTCTTGGTTGAAAAATAGACATTTATCTGGATGCAATTTTAAACTATATTTTCTGCAAGTTGCGAATACATCTTTTAAGTTTTTAATCATATGCTTTTCGGAGCATCCTAATACTACTAAGTCGTCCATATACAAAAATGCTTGTGATGGTTTTAGACCGGCGAATGCTAAAGTCATCATTCTTTGAAATGAATTTGGGGCTACTTTAAGACCATAAGGTAATCTTTTGAAACGGTAAGTACCATTGTCTGCTGTAAACGATGTTATATCTCGGGATTCTGGGCTTAATTCTATTTGATGAAAACCTGACATTAAATCTAAGCAAGAAAAATATTTTGCTCTACCTAATTGATCTAGAATATCATCGATTCTTGGTAATGGGAATTTATCTGCAGTTAACTTTTTATTTACCTGTCTATAGTCAATAACTAGTCTCCATCTTTTATCGTTATTACCTGTGAGTGATTTTTTCGGTACTAGTAGAATAGGACTATTGTACTCTGACATTGACGGTTCTATTAAGTCGTCTTGTATTAGCTTATTTACTTGTTTAGTAATTTCCTGTTTGTGAGCTTCTGGAATTCTATAGTTTTTTACATAAACTGGATTGTCGTCTTTCATATACAGTTTTTGTTTGTAAAAATTATTAGTGGTTATAGGTTCTGATTCTAATGCAAATATATCAATAAATTCTGAACATAAAGTACTAAGTTGAGATTTAGCAAATGATGGAAAATTTTTGTTTAATCTTTCTAGTTTTTCTTTATTATTTGCTTCATTTTTCTGTTGATTATTTACAATTATGTAGTCGTTTAAATTTTCTGTATTGATATTGTAATTTTGTATAGTTGTATTTTTATCTGTTGTATTAATAATTCTAACAAATGTTTGATTTGGGTTTACTATTGAATTGGCAATAAAAATTCCTTCTGCTAATTGTTGATGTGGTATTAATAATTCAGTATTGTTATTTTTAATGAAAATTTGTCGAATTACTTCTGATCTAGCTGGTACTGATATGCAATTAATAGTTGGTTCATTTGTCATTCGAATTATTATATTTTCTGGGTAATATATGGTCGTAATATAAGTCTATCTTCATTATTTCGGTAATTTAAAATGCAATTATACTTTTTAATGAAATCGAGTCCCAAAATTCCGTCGCACGGGATTGGGAAGTCATCTTCTACTATGTGAAATTTATGTCGAATCAAAAGATCGTCACCCTTTAAATCTGTTTTAACTGTTCCAAGGGTGCTTGTTAGACCTTGACCAATGCCTTTTAAATCTGTTTTTTGTAATTCATTAATTTTAACATCATTTTGAATTTGACTCTTTTTTATTAGTGAAATGTCTGCTCCTGTATCTATTAGGAGAGTTGAAGTTGAATTATTTAAAGTTGTTTTGGAGGATATGTAGCTGTTTAGGTGTAAATTAAGTATACAAATTTTTCTTTCTATGTTTGGAGTGGAGTTTGTTGGTTTTCCTGCTGGGTATAATTACGTACATTGCGAGTGTTGTTGGTATTGTTGCGATTATTTTGTCGCTGTTGGTTACCAAAATTCCTATTTTGTCTTTGTGAGTAATTGTTGTTTGATCTGTTAAAATTGTTATTTCTTTGGTTAGATCGATAACTTCTGTAATTGTTATTGGGAAAATTTCTACGGAAGTTACCGCGGTAATGATTTTGTTGTCTTATGTTCAGTATTGCGTTTGGGTTGCCTGTTACTTCAGTGCAACTGTTTGTAAATTTTGAAATTGCCTCGTTCATCTTTGTTAAAAAGTAGGCGTGGTCATAAACCGATTTCAATAAATTTTTGCGTGTCTATTAACACAAGTTATAAAAGTGTATAAACCAAGTTTCGTCATAATATCTCAATTATTTGTCGATTTATAGGCTATGAAATCTCGTATATGCCTTTGTCTAAAAAGAGGCGGTGCCACGCCCATTTTCCAAAATTTTTCCATTTTTTGTTTCCGGTCTATTGTGGAACTCATGCCACAAAATTTCAATGAATTATCTTTATATTTGCTAAAGATATCGGTTAAAATGTTTTTATTAGGCCACTTTATAATACCCCTATATAAAAGTGGGCGTGGTCGTCAACCGATTTTGGCAATTTTTAGTCCAAACATTTTCCTAAGTAAGTATATCACGCATACCAAATTTCATTGATATATCTGCAACGGTTTCTGAGTTATGACTCATAAAACTTTCAATGTTTGCCCCTTAATAAGTGGGCGTGGCACCGCCCATTTTCCAAAATTTTTGTGTTTTCTGTTTTATGTCCATAGTTTGACTCATGCGGCAAAATTTCAGTGATATATCTTTATATTTGACAGAGATATATCTTAAAATGTTTTTATTAGGTCACATTATAATACTCATATATAAAAGTGGGCGTGGCCGTCAGCCGATTTTAACTATTTTCCGTCCAAATGTTTATCTAAGTAAGTAAATCACGCATACCAAATTTCATCGATATATCTTCAATGGTTTCTGAGTTATGGCATATAAAACTTTCCATGTTTGACCCTTAATAAGTGGGCGTGGCACCGCCCATTTTCTAAAATTCCATCAAATTTCTTCATAGGGGCCTGAGCTCAATACGTGGGTAAAATTTCATCGCTCCAGCTATATTAGTGACTGAGATACCAAATTTCCGATTTTTTCTATATAGAAAAAGTGGGCGTGGTCATGGTCCGATTTCGCCCATTTTCAATACCAACCGTCCCAGTCTCGATACTTGCATTTCAAATTTCATCAAAATATCTCAATTTTTGCGCGAGTTAGAGTGTTTACAGACGGACGGACGGACATGGCTCAATCGATTTCTCTTTTCACCCTGATCATTTTGATATATATAAGTCTATATCTATCTCGATTATTTCATTCTGTTACAATCCACCTTTATGTGATTAAAACTATAATACTCTGTGTACTAGTACAGCTGAGTATAACAAACAATTTATTGTGATAGGAAAATTCAGCATAAGGAAATAAATATAGGAGATTTAGTTTTAGTTAGACATGAAGCAGGACATAAATTGGATAATAAGTATAAACGGCCTTTAAGGCACAAAAACACAAATGTTCATTCTGCCAAAATAAATAAAAAAAAACAAGTAAACAAAAAGAAAATAAAAGTTATTGTAACATAAGTCACTTGACACGTGAAAAGTAAATAAACAAAACAAAAATCTGAGAACTACATAACATACACGTCATTAAATGAAATCCATTAAATGTTATAGAATACTCATACATTGACAATACAAATTTATGAGCATTCTTTTTAGGAAAGGAGGTGTAGCATATCGGAGACATTCTAACACTTCTAATTCACAACATAAAAAATACACAGTAAAAAATTTAGTTTAATTTTAATACCATTTTGGTATTTATATATAACAATGCCAAAAAGTATAAAATTAAAACCATTCTGGTTTAAAAAAAGGAAGAGAATCTGAGAGACAAAAATTATTCTTGGTGTCAAATTAAAATTTTTTTGGAATTAAATCAAAACCAAATTTTGAGTATTTCAAGAATATTTTTGGTATTAAAAATAGTTGAAATGGTATAAGATCAATCTGAAAATTGGAATAAATTTTATACTTTTTTGGATTTAAAAATAAACCCCCATAAAATTTCCAGCGGATATACCGCAAATAACCCATTATCCCAAAGATTAATGAGAAATTGAATAACGTTAACATTGTTTATTTATGTACATAAAAATCCAAAACAAACATTTGCCCCTAAGTTTCCATGAGCAGCATATCGAGCCCCAATCCCCATAAATGTGTATCCAGCAGAAACTAAATTTTACGGTACTTTTTTATTTGTTTTGCATACAGTTTGTATGTAGCCTTGAAACTAACATATTTAGTCTCTTACTTCGAAACTGCATATTTCACAGGTATGAAATTTTTGGGAGCTGATGCATGTTATAATAAATTGTTGATTTCCATAAAAAATCTGAAATCGATAACTTTGTTGGATACACTTTTATGGCAGTTAGGACTCGATATATGTATATACATATTGTCAATTTTTAAACCAATATTTTGGAGATGTCCAGGGAAATTTCAGCACCGTCGCGGTTCTTGCAGTGATACCGCCTTATATCTGTAAAAGTAAAGCAAAATTTACCCTCATGCTATTTTATTAATTTTCTGAATTACTTACTTGATACAATTATTTCATCAGGCGTAAAAATTCGATTCGGCCATTTAATTACTCCTTCGCATTGTACTTTTAGAAAAATTTTGTTTATTTATTTTGACTTTTTTTCTGAAAATTTGTTCTTAATATTTTTTTGGTTTTGACTTCAAACCAAAAAAGCTTTGATAGTAATATACATTGAGAAAGAGAAAGTTTTTTATACTTTTCAGGATTTGATTTTAAACAATAAATGATTAAACTTCTTTAGAGAGAATTTTAATACTTTTCAAGGCTTTATTTTGAAACTATTTTGGAATAAATAAAATTTTAAAACTTCTCATAGTTTAGAAATAAGACTTTTTGGCATTAAAATTCAAATTTAATTCCAAGAATGATTAAATTAAGTACCAAATGATATTAGAAATAAACTATCATTTTTTACTGTGTACAAAATATGAAATGCACATAAAATGCATCTCACTCATTAGGTTAGGTTAGGTTGAAGTGGCTGCCTTAGGGGCACACTTAGGCCAGTACAGAGGCCCTTTGTGATACCACAAGAAGAAAACAGATTACACCTCCTTTTTGAACCAGTTTGAAAACCTGATGAATTTCACCAGGTCCTTTATGTCGATATTGTTATGGTATCGCATTCGAATATCGAGTGGAGCAGCAATGCATGGCGGTCGGCATGATCTAGGGTTGCACTGTGGTTAGTCATTGTCGGCTGGGCGGGGTTCTTGCCTACATTGCTGTCCTGCGCCATAAACAGAAAAAATCATATCATGCCTTTTCAAACCAATACAATACGAGTAAAATCACACTAAAACAACATCCGGTTTAGCCGGATGCCACGGACGGACCGTTGAAAAATTCAAAAATTCAAAAGATAACCAGAAAAAAATCAAATTCAAAAGGCCAGACGTCAGTTAAATTTGAATAAATGCAAACCGAGGGAAAATGTCGTTAAAATTTTAATGTGAATTTTGAATGTACGTTAAAGTCGGACGTTAGCAAAGAATTTAAACCAAAATTTAAATCGGACGGAAATACTGACATACACGGAAACATTTTAAAATAGATAAGCGGACGTTATATTTAAATAATCGCGGACGGAAGAGAAAAGAATCGTTACATCAAATTTTAAATTTGAATGTACTTTGAAATCTATGTGCACTAAATTTGAATAACAACTGCAATAAAAAAAACTGTCAAAGTGAATTTAAATTTGAATATATTTATCGCAAGAAAAAAAAATTGTTAATTTGAATTTAAATTTGAATCAACCGGAAGGACCGGTTATTAACAGGCATCTGAAAATACATAAAAGAAAGCTGAAATTTAAAATATATGAACAATCAAAAAAAGGTTAAAGGCCGAACTCACAAGGGGGTGGCGTTGCTGATGTTGTTGCAGCGCCGGTGCGTTTTTGTCCCACCCTAATCCATGGTCACTGTCGCACCCGGGTATCAGTGGCCCCTTACCTGTGGTGCGCCGCTGGTGTTGTTGCAGCGCTGGTGCTTTTTGGCCCACCCTCATCCATGGCCATCGGTGCACCCGTATTTCGATGACCCCGTATCTGAAATCCCTATGCTTTTTTAAATAAAGACAATCAGCACTCCCATTTTAAACTTACAATTTATTTATAATTCATTCTTCCTTTTAACTTATGTATATCTAAATCTTTACTTTTCTTGCATTTTGTATATAGTAAACCCCGTGGTTAAATATCTGTGTACAAATTAAATAAATTAGGGCGCCCATTTTTGATACATTCAAGCATTAGGGTGATCCGCAGTCAACCCCAGAAAAACATTATAACAAGCTTGCAATATTGAACATTAAGCTCGAGAAATACCTGAGTAAACTAAGGAAAAGGGACTAAAGAACAACTGTAGAGAGATCAAAATGGCAGCCTTTTTTTGTTTTGCTTTTTAGCTTATAAAGCTCATTGTTACTTGGTACAAAAAGAAAATTTACTCGTAACAAGCGTGCTTGTGAATTAGCTCACGACCAAGCTTGTAAAAAGTGTTAATGCAATAGCTTACAATGGACAATTGTTCTAAAGTCTTATTACATTTCGCCTACCTCCTGTTCCGCTGGGAATGTACCCAAATATGCACATAGGTGCGTAAAAAAAAAAAATATGAAATATACAAAATAATATATGTAAATAGCTTACGACCTAAGCGCCGGTGAAGGGTGCTGCTCTTGTTGCTGGTATTATGGTAACTATTATTGGTGCTGTGGCGACTATTGTTGATGGGTTTTTGTTGGTCTTGTTGTTGTTGTTGTTGCTGTTACATATATGCATGCTGTATACATTGCAATATGTAATTTATTTCCGGAACTAGTGGCATGAATCATTTACACAATTTTGTTGTACATGTGCATATATGCAATTGGTTGTTCGATTCTTCGCCATAAGAGTCTATTCTCAATTAACACACTCCTCTGCCCTTTTTTTTCTTTTTCAGATACGTATTATGTACAGGTTTTACACAAGGGTATAATTCACTTCTTATCAACAATCCATTTGCTAATATACCATTCTTGTACTTATGTGTACATATGAACATATTTAAGTATCATATATTTTACAATCACTTACATACTTTAGATTTAATATAATCATGTATTTACGCATGAATTTACAGGTGTTCGTATATATATTTTGCACGCGCCAATATTCACTCTCAATGTTTACATATGCAAAAGGGATTTTAGGATGAGAAAACTTTCCCTTTTCCCTTCAACCATTCCATATATGTACGTATATGTATTTAATTCGCGACGCTAAGGGGTTTAATCGCGCCTATGTATGTATGTACGCATACACATGTGAAAGTGTAAAATTTTGACCACAATGTTAGTTGTTAATTTAGTCTCGCTTTGCTTTATTTATAAATTTTTTTTGTTTTCGTTACTGTTTTATTATATGGCTGCGCTTCTAATTATAATGCATGCACGTCACAGCTAACTTCGAAGGAGGTTGGTGAGGAAAAAAAAATAGTAGCCACTGACTTTACTCACTGTTTAATAGTTTTTGTTGAATAATCTTTCAGCTTAAACCACTAGATTGCTTCAATAGTTTTTATTTTATTTTTTTTTTTTTTCATATATGTACCGGCTAGCCCGAGAAGCTATCCGCACTTGACAGGCGTTCTCGAATTTTCCTTTTTTTTTTTTTTTGCATCAAAAGACCGGGAGCGCGTCGTTCCGAACACCTCCAATCTCAACTACTAACTCCTGACTGCTGTGCTAAAATTTTTGTATTCAAGCGTGCCTACACTCCCCTTTTTTTTTCTGTCTTCATCTGGAAGAGTCCCGTTTACTTTTCGTATAGCCTGCAGTGGTGTAGTGACGTGTGCATAATAGTGGCGTGACTTTACGGTTACCCGAATGTCTATATCATGGTATGCCGCTAGCAATGACACAAGCTAGATGGAATGCGATTGCCATGTTACACAAAAAAAAATACCAAAACTTTCGGAATAAAATACCTCAAGCATTTTTCCCATGAAACTATCTCAGAATAATCGATTATATTCGTGCCCTAGTAAATTTGCTACTGTAAAATTCTATTAGTGTACGTTGGGAATATTAATAGACATTGCTGTCTTACGCTCAAATTATAAAAATGGTAAGAGACAGGAAAATCTGATTAATGAAATAGTAGGTTTGTTTCTTGTTAAACTAGCAGCTAGCTGTCAAGTGAAATGAAAAGAGCAAAACGGAAAAAATTACGCTCATAAAGAGCGAAATCAACAGAAAATCAAGAAACGTTCTGCCAGCCCAAACCTGGCTAACTATCCATAACTAGCCAACAAGAAACAAACCTAGTAAAATTATGTGGTAAATAATTATTTAATTTTCTGTGAACTATGTAAAATTTAAAATTGTATGGAGCGCATAAGAACATTTTATAAAATAGGTGCATTTGAAAGTACTGAGTATCCGAATAACCACGTGTTACGTATTTTCACAATAAGAAGTGTTCATGGCAACCCTGGAGAACCAGTTTCTCCATCACCAATACATGTGCATATCCCGCCATTGGAACGATTGTCAAGGTTGAGATGGGAAATTTCTGTTAAGCTTTCCCCATGAGAGGCCTATTTGTAGAGGTTGGCTCGAAAGCTTGCCTATTTGCAAAAAAAATTACGTGCAATCTATAAAGAGTTTAAATTTGAAGAATGAATCAAAACCATATAACCATTTAGGAAAAAAAATCAATGTAAATTTCGGATACAATTGCTCATTTAAAATTTGTTTAGACTCTTAGTTTAGGAAGAAAAGGAATTAATTACAGGATTTAAAAAAAAAGGTTACATTTAAGATATCCAGTAACTGAATAAGAAAGTACAAAACGTTATTATTGCCAGAATACCAACAATGGAGAATGAAAGTTACTCGAACAGGGAAATTGCTCTTGTCTAAAAAAAATTGTCAGCTGTTCCATGGGGACAACCTAATAATCACCCTCGTTTTGCAGTGCAGCCACCTGTTGCACTAGCGCACAGCTCAACCACACAAGGTCGACGTGAGAGAGAATCGCTCTTCTTCTTCCTGTTCTTGGTTTATGTCAACTTATCACTTGGCTTATGTCTTGATTTTACAATCTTACATGCGTTGTTCGTAGAAATAGGTTGAATGCCAAGTTGCGTGTTCTCTGGCTTTTACCCCGCTTTTGACATTTTGAAGCAACCCGTCTAACGCCAATCACATATTCTCCCTCACATGCGACGACCTGTCTTCTTTGGGCCACGCGTCATCTATTCTTCTTCACCATGTCAGCACGTCGGCCATTATTAATTGGAAGTTATTGGAAAAGTACTAAGAAAAACTACTGAAATAGTGGTGCTGCCACACAGACAGAATTGAGCAACCGAAATTAACCCGTTTATGATCGATATCAGCATTGATATCGATAGCAAACCATAACAGACCTGCTTCGCTTCGAAGACCTGACGAGGGAGCGAACAGGAAAAATGGTTTGCCTGTAAGGTTGTCGCTAGAATACTCAACTGTTAACTACGTGGGGCACGACTCACCCCTAGATAAGAGTCTCAAATTCTACCACAGCTAACCGGGCAACAGAGGCTCCATCAGGTGATACCGAAAAAAAACGTATGCTATATGAACGTGTCCAATATAGTAGTGTATGAAAATCCGAGAATAATTGAAAGTCAGGTATAATAAAAAAAAATTCATTTGGTAAAAAAAAAACCAAAATGCGTAAGTCCGGTGTTGCGGTGATTCTCTATTGGCTTAGGCCAGAGAAGCCTACCCCCCCTAGGAGCCCTCCTCCAAGGTGCCGATCTTGGTCGGTCTTAACAACCTGTCCCCCCCGGCTGATCCAACCCCGCACGCTGGACCCAGGACAGGCGGTCTTGAAAAAGACCCTTGGTCCGCTGGTTTCTCGCCCCCCGGAATGGGCTTTAGCAAAAGAGAGAATTATTTTGTTTCATTGTTTTTTTAAGGCTTCGCGGCCTTAGACATTTTTTTACAGGAGAACAGGTCTAAACTCCGAATACAATCACCCTATCAACTGGTCTGTGATCCCTAACCTCGCGAAGCTGGAAAAAAAAACTTTAGCAGGAAAATCATTGGAGAACTCGTCAAAACTCCGTAAGGTTAGGCATTTGATATTGGAGAACTCGCCAAAACTCCATGAAACTAGACATTTTAATTTGGGAGAACTCGTCAAAACTCCGTATAAGCAGACCAATTGGAATATGGACTGCTAGATGATCCACGGTTCCCGATGGGAGCGCTTGTGATCCACCTATTGTTATAACTGCTCGGGGAGAATACTGGGCGAATTGTCCCCGACCGCCAAGACGCCCAGCGGAGTCTTATTGAGGACGGATATCAGAAGCATGGAATCGTCCTATTAATCTCCCTGTTAAGTCTTCTAAGTCATACAGTGCATTGCCCACTTTTCCACGAACTCGACACTTAATATATTTTGGCAGGAATTTCGCGTTTATGCCCTGTTTGAAGTTACTCAAGGCAAAATTTCTTCTAAATACTTCTTGACCTTCCCTATAATTCACAAGCCTAGAGCGCTTATTGTAAACCTGCTTGACTCTATCATTTGCCTGCGCTAAGTTTTTACGGATTTGCTCGTGGATCCCTGATAACTTGTCAGCTTTACTTACTATCGGTACACGATCTTCTTTGAGGTTATCCAATTTCTCTAATAACTTATACGCGGATGCGTGTTGGACCATATTCTGACCATATAATGCAAAGTACGGAGAGCACTGAATTGACGTATGAAAATCACTTCTTAAAACTGATAGAATTTCGGGTATATGTTTGTCCCAGTCCGTATGATCCTGCTTATCTTTTAGGAAAATTCTTATCTTGGAAACTATCTCTCTATTCACGCGTTCGGACGCATTAGCTTGTGGGGAATACACTCCTGTTCTAACATGCGTCACACCATACTTTTCAAAGAACGCTTTCATTTCTTTTGAGATGAATTGTTTCCCATTATCGCTGTGGATATATTCTGGGACCCCTATGGCTGGAAAAATATCTATACCGAAGTAGTTCATTACATTGATAGTTGTTGCTCTCTGCATTGGCTTCAGCCACACATACTTTGAAAAATGGTCCAAAATAATAAAAAGAAACTGGTTCCTACGTTTTGATCTAGGATAAGGTCCTAGGAAGTCGCAATATAAACGCTGAAAAGGTCTCTCTGTAACAAAAGCGCTTTCTATAGGTGGTCTTGACTGCTGATTCGTTGTTTTTACAGCCTTGCAAGTTTCACAATCCTTTACATAATCTCTAACGTCCCTAGCTTGTTGTGGCCAGAAGTATTTCCACCTAACTCGTTCCAATGTCTTTTGCCAACCTCCGTGATAACTCCTAACCGCGTCATGTGCCATTCGTATTGCTTCCTCCCTGAGTCCTTGGGGCAACCACAACCGCCATAACGAGTCTTCTTCACCCTCCACACCCTTCCGAAACTTAACCCTTTTAAAAATCAAACCGTCTCTGACACATAAATCCGGGAGAGCCTCTCCGTTTACTGTGCTTGTTCTGATGAGATCTAGATACTCATTGGCTCTAAATTCGGATGAGTCTAAATCTATTTCGTAAGGCGCGGGAGATGGGGTCAACTCGTCGACGTCAAAACGCGACAGAGCGTCCGGTACTACGTTCAGAGCCCCCTTACGGTGCTGCATTTCGAAATCATATCTCTGTAGTAGCAGTGACCATCTAGCTAACCTACCACTAAGGTCCTTTTGCGTCATTAACCATTTAAGGCTTGAGTGGTCCGTGATTATACGAAATGGCAGCCCCTCAACGTAGGGTCTGAAACGTTTGACACTGACAATTGCGGCGAGGCATTCCAGCTCGGTGACTGTATAGTTGCGTTGAGCATTATTTAATTTTTTTGAAACGAAATCTATTGGATGCTCTGCACCATTATCATCGACCTGGAATAACACGCCTCCTACTCCTATTTTGGAAGCATCACATTGAATGATAAATTCTCTGGAAAAATCAGGTTGAGCTAAGACTGGAGCGGAACTCAGAGCTACTTTAAGTTTTTCGAAGGCCTCTATTGCTTCTGGAGTGAGTTTGAAAGGACCAGGTGACTTACGTAAACAATCTGTCAAAGGGCCTGCTAAATCAGCGAAATTGGTAATAAATGCCCTGTACCAATTTGCCATACCCACAAATCTGCGAACCTGTCGAGGAGATTTGGGAATGGGGAAATTCTGCATTGCCTCAATTTTCTCTGGATTCACTTTCAAACACCCACTGCCTATAACATACCCTAAGTAACGAATTTCTCTCTGGCAAAATTTACTTTTACTCATATTGATTGTAAGGCCTGCACTCTTCAAGCACCTCGCAACATCTGCTAAAAGTTTGATGTGGTCGTCAAAATCCGCACTACATACCAACAGGTCGTCCAAATAAACAAAAACATGTTCTCGCATATACGAGGGAATTGCTTTGTCCATGAGTCGACACATTGTTTGCGGCGCGTTACACAGCCCAAAGGGCATGACTTTGTAATGGTACAAGGGTTTACCTGGCACCGCAAACGCTGTCTTCTCTTTTGACGACTCAGTTAGTTTAATTTGGAAGAACGCGTCTTTTAAGTCGATACCACTAATAAAGTGCGTATCCTTTAGTCGGCTCAATAACCCGTTGATATGCGGCAGCGGATATGAGTCTTTCTTCGTGACTGCATTTACCTTCCTAGAATCTATGCAGAGCCTAACCTTACCAGGTTTCCGTACTAAGACGACTGGGCTACACCATGGCGAATTCGACTCTTCGATGACTCCCATTTTCAATAATCTATCAATTTCGCTGTAGGCTTCAGCCTGCCTTGGTGGCGAAAGAGGAAAATGTTTGCTTTTAATTGGGACTGCGTCACCCGTGTCAATGACGTGCTCCACCAGCTGTGTTAGCCCTAGGCCCAATTTTTCGAACGACGGAAACATATCAATAACTTTTTGCAAGTCGTATTTCTGGGATGGAGTCAGGTCATGAAAATTCGGACCTTCTTCTGTATCTTCCTTTGCTTCTAGACAAGATACACTTGGAAATATTTCGGGAGCTAAAGCAAATGCTTTCCAAAAATCTACCCCGAAATAGGCTTCCTGGAGAAGCGAAGGAACAAGGTAAAAGGAGATAGATTTTGTTGTATTTTTAAAAGTGACAGGCAATGAACTGCAACCTATTATCTTCCGTTTGCCGCCGCCTGCCGTATATATACATTCATTCATTTCACGATATTTAAGATTGTTCTCTTCTAGAAATTTCAAACAGTCCTTACCCAGAATAGAGACATTGGCTCCTGAATCCAATAACCCCACAAGTGATCCATTTCCTATCCTCACCCTAATCATTGGTCTTTCATCGTCTTTAAGGACGAGTGTGGTGCTTTCCAAAAGCTTACGCACCTGGACACGTTTGCTATATCTCTTCCTACACTGCAAAATTTTTTCGGGTGGATATGGTTGGGAATCATTCGTGAAAATATTTGACCTAACCAATTGATAGTTTTGTTCTCTTTCTTCTAAACTGGGTCGGAAAATGGTCTGACAACTAACATTTCTAACTGAAGCTTTCAAAATACGAACTGGCCGAGAATTTGTTTGCGACGAAGCTGGGTCTTCTGAATCTGAACTATTTGAATTATCCGTACTATCAGGGAAAGTTACTATCGGTGTTTTGCTGTTTTTGCTGGGTATTGACTGAAGTAGGGGCTATAGTCCCGAACGAGTTTCCCCTTCTCTTTTCTCGCTCGGATAACGGTTTCCCTGACCACGGTGGTCGTTGGGACACTTCGGAGTCAACACTCCTCTCTGACCGCATTTGAAACAAAACTGAGATTTGATGGGCTCCTCACAGTAAATATAAGAATGGCCCATTGCCTGGCAATTCCAACATTTAATCCCTGAATAGTCTGGCTTACCCATTCGACGATAATTCAACGCTTCTACCTGGGGATCTACTATATAATTTTCGTTTTCGACCCTGCATTCCGGAGCTATGGCACGTGCTTCGTTAACGCTTGGCCTATGGTAATTTGAGACTAAGCTTCTGCTCTCTTTCAATACTTGCTCACCTTTTCGAGCCACATCGCGAAGGTCATGCAAACTTCTTACATTCGCGTTAAACAACATTAACTTCAAATTACCATTGACGTTGCGCTTGATAATATCTATTAACAAGGCCTCAGACATTGGCTCTCTAAGTCTCGCGTTTAATGCCAGAATGTCCGTGTGGAAAACGTCATATGTCTCATTTGGTTTTTGTTTGCGCACTGATATTTCCATCATCAGCTCATGGTCCGTCTTCAGGGTGCCGAATTCCCGTTTTAAGGAGTAACTCAAAAATGGATAAGTTGCATTAGAATTTTGTTTGGTAAATAACCAATACCATTCTTCGGCACGGCCTGACAAAAAAAGGTGAAAACTGGCCATAAGCTGATCTTCCGTACACTGCGTGCGCTCACGCAAGGTGTCCAATTTAAACAAAAAATCTGAAACACTACCAGTACCGTCATAAGAAATCTTCCAGTCTTGTGGTTTCACAACCGTATTACTAGGTGTGGGAAGAATTGCGTTGTTAACAAAAGTCTGCGCTTGGTTCGGTTGCTGTCTAGCATCATCCCTAGTATCATGTCTAGCATCACTCCTAACAAAATCCGTCGCCGTTCGAGAGGCTGCGACTGCAGCGTTCAGGGTATTCACGTTTTCCCTAATAGCTCTCATCTCATGGCGCATCTCTTCTTGTGACGTTTGGAATAATTGGTGTAGAACGTGTACCCACGAATTCAAGGGAGACACTTCGGGATGGGTCTCTTGGTTGGAAGCCCTATCATTGTAAACGTTTGGTTGTAACCGAACTTGTGGTAAAGCGCTAGCCTCGTCTACAGTATTTGTCTCGCATTGCCCAGGCGGATCTGACGAGTGTGGTGCTTTCCAAAAGCTTACGCACCTGGACACGTTTGCTATATCTCTTCCTACACTGCAAAATTTTTTCGGGTGGATATGGTTGGGAATCATTCGTGAAAATATTTGACCTAACCAATTGATAGTTTTGTTCTCTTTCTTCTAAACTGGGTCGGAAAATGGTCTGACAACTAACATTTCTAACTGAAGCTTTCAAAATACGAACTGGCCGAGAATTTGTTTGCGACGAAGCTGGGTCTTCTGAATCTGAACTATTTGAATTATCCGTACTATCAGGGAAAGTTACTATCGGTGTTTTGCTGTTTTTGCTGGGTATTGACTGAAGTAGGGGCTATAGTCCCGAACGAGTTTCCCCTTCTCTTTTCTCGCTCGGATAACGGTTTCCCTGACCACGGTGGTCGTTGGGACACTTCGGAGTCAACACTCCTCTCTGACCGCATTTGAAACAAAACTGAGATTTGATGGGCTCCTCACAGTAAATATAAGAATGGCCCATTGCCTGGCAATTCCAACATTTAATCCCTGAATAGTCTGGCTTACCCATTCGACGATAATTCAACGCTTCTACCTGGGGATCTACTATATAATCTTCGTTTTCGACCCTGCATTCCGGAGCTATGGCACGTGCTTCGTTAACGCTTGGCCTATGGTAATTTGAGACTAAGCTTCTGCTCTCTTTCAATACTTGCTCACCTTTTCGAGCCACATCGCGAAGGTCATGCAAACTTCTTACATTCGCGTTAAACAACATTAACTTCAAATTACCATTGACGTTGCGCTTGATAATATCTATTAACAAGGCCTCAGACATTGGCTCTCTAAGTCTCGCGTTTAATGCCAGAATGTCCGTGTGGAAAACGTCATATGTCTCATTTGGTTTTTGTTTGCGCACTGATATTTCCATCATCAGCTCATGGTCCGTCTTCAGGGTGCCGAATTCCCGTTTTAAGGAGTAACTCAAAAATGGATAAGTTGCATTAGAATTTTGTTTGGTAAATAACCAATACCATTCTTCGGCACGGCCTGACAAAAAAAGGTGAAAACTGGCCATAAGCTGATCTTCCGTACACTGCGTGCGCTCACGCAAGGTGTCCAATTTAAACAAAAAATCTGAAACACTACCAGTACCGTCATAAGAAATCTTCCAGTCTTGTGGTTTCACAACCGTATTACTAGGTGTGGGAAGAATTGCGTTGTTAACAAAAGTCTTCGCTTGGTTCGGTTGCTGTCTAGCATCATCCCTAGTATCATGTCTAGCATCACTCCTAACAAAATCCGTCGCCGTTCGAGAGGCTGCGACTGCAGCGTTCAGGGTATTCACGTTTTCCCTAATAGCTCTCATCTCATGGCGCATCTCTTCTTGTGACGTTTGGAATAATTGGTGTAGAACGTGTACCCACGAATTCAAGGGAGACACTTCGGGATGGGTCTCTTGGTTGGAAGCCCTATCATTGTAAACGTTTGGTTGTAACCGAACTTGTGGTAAAGCGCTAGCCTCGTCTACAGTATTTGTCTCGCATTGCCCAGGCGGATCTGGCATATTCCTAATAAGACTGTCTAGATCGAGGATATTTGCACTAGTCGGTCTATCACATTTTCCCGAAGGGTCATTATTTGGAACATCCCTGAATGGATCCACTGTTGTCCGGCTGACTATTGGGGAGTGCATTACTAAAGGTCGGCTCGCTGGGGGTTTCGGAGTTGCACCTCCACTTCCTCTTCCTCTATAATATACCCCGCTACCTCTGTTTTTAGAACCACTACCTCTAGTCGAACTCCTAGTTTGCATCCCTTCAGCCGGCTGCTGAGTGTTTTGAGACATTTTCAAAAAAAAATCGAACGTTTGAGCGCTTCAAAAAAAAAACAAGGCACGCTTGAACGGTTGTATCAAATCTAAAGCAATTAACTGCTTGAATAAGTCACGTTTGGTGTCAAAGCTCAAATGCAAATATTTGTACAATTACTGAAATTTAAATCTTTATCTCGATTCAAAATTAGATCGCATCGAAAAGAAATTAACAAAACTTTGGTTTTGTGTTTGATCAAGCTTTCAGCGAATATTAATAATGATTATTTGCTATTTAAATCTCTATGCCGGTACAAAATTATGTCACATCCGAAAAAGTAATAAAACTTTAGTTGTCGCGTTTGGTGGAAAAATCAAGCAATAATTGTAATAATTATTTGCGATTCAAAAAAAATTATCTTAAGTTTTGCTAACAATATCGATTCAAAATGACTTCACTTCGCTTATCAAAAAAAATTGTATAAATAAACGTGTTCATATACGTGAATATGTAAATGTAAATGGATATATAATGCAAAATATATATATGTTCGTTATTCAATGGGAATGCTGACCTCCCATTATAAAAGGCACAGGTTACAGAATAAAAAAAAATATATAAACCCCTTGAAAAATAAAAACACAAAAAAATTAGGACGGTGTGTGCCAACTGGTCTCCAGCGCACCAACCGCAATGCAGGGTTGCTCGGAAGCTAAATCCCTGAGACAGGCTGGCTAACTAAAAGATAGTTAGCAATAACAAAAAAAATTAAAATTTTGCGAAATACCAACCTATCTCCGCCGCAATGAAAGGAACGGTTTCAATCCGCTATCCTCAGACTTGCGGAGATAGACAATACATCCTTCGGTCTCAGCTCAGCTCATCGCCATGAAGTGGTGCTAAATGTTCCAAGGCACCCAACTCAGGCATGAGATGAACTGAGGCCTGCATCGCATAACAAAAGGAAAAGACAGAACAAAATAAATTTGCAAACTACCCTCCTAGTCTCCGCCGCAATGAAAGAAACAGCTAGAGGCTGCTTTCCCCAGACTTGCGGAGATGAAAAGTACTTACTCAGGTCTCAGACCAACCCATCGCAATGAAAGTGGCGCTAGGTGCAACCAACTCAGACGCGGGATGGCTGAGGCCTAAATTGCAAAAAAAATCACGAAAACAAAAAAGATAAAAGGACGAATTTTCCTCATGACCAACATCCTTGGCTCCGCCGCAATGAAAGGCACGGTTTAAAGCCGCTACCCCAGACTTGCGAAGAAGGATTTGCTAGCTTAGGATCCAGCTCAACTCATCGCAATGAAGGCGGTGTTCGAATCTCCACCCCAGACGCGAGATGATCTGGGCCCCAAAAGAAAAAAAATCCTATACACATAACTGCACAAAAGACATATTCGGCAAAAAGTAAAAAAAATAAATACTGAATCTAGCGGACATGCCCCTCGGACGACAGTGAAACAAATTTATATTACAAAAAAAAATAAGTGCGTTCAACACTGCCTCTCCGGGTGAAATGCAAAAATAAACGGACAATGTGACGTAAAGTCCCGTGGAGCCCTGAGCTACTAACACCAATGACTCTCCAATCAGTCTGATCAATTCCATCATCCCGCCGCAACGCAGTGGCGGCTACTGAGGCTGCCAATCTGGGACTTGCGGAATAATGAAACTTCACTGAACGACCAGAAAACCACTGAAGCCAGTACCCCAGGGCCCCGCGTTGGGCGCCATTTGTTATGGTATCGCATTCGAATATCGAGTGGAGTAGCAATGCATGGCGGTCGGCATGATCTAGGGTTGCACTGTGGTTAGTCATTGTCGGCTGGGCGGGGTTCTTGCCTACATTGCTGTCCTGCGCCATAAACAGAAAAAATCATATCATGCCTTTTCAAACCAATACAATACGAGTAAAATCACACTAAAACAACATCCCGTTTAGCCGGATGCCACGGACGGACCGTTGAAAAATTCAAAAGATAACCAGAAAAAAATCAAATTCAAAAGGCCAGACGTCAGTTAAATTTGAATAAATGCAAACCGAGGGAAAATGTCGTTAAAATTTGAATGTGAATTTTGAATGTACGTTAAAGTCGGACGTTAGCAAAGAATTTAAACCAAAATTTAAATCGGACGGAAATACTGACATACACGGAAACATTTTAAAATAGATAAGCGGACGTTATATTTAAATAATCGCGGACGGAAGAGAAAAGAATCGTTACATCAAATTTTAAATTTGAATGTACTTTGAAATCTATGTGCACTAAATTTGAATAACAACTGCAATAAAAAAAACTGTCAAAGTGAATTTAAATTTGAATATATTTATCGCAAGAAAAAAAAATTGTTAATTTGAATTTAAATTTGAATCAACCGGAAGGACCGGTTATTAACAGGCATCTGAAAATACATAAAAGAAAGCTGAAATTGAAAATATATGAACAATCAAAAAAAGGTTAAAGGCCGAACTCACAAGGGGGTGGCGTTGCTGATGTTGTTGCAGCGCCGGTGCGTTTTTGTCCCACCCTAATCCATGGTCACTGTCGCACCCGGGTATCAGTGACCCCTTACCTGTGGTGCGCCGCTGGTGTTGTTGCAGCGCTGGTGCTTTTTGGCCCACCCTCATCCATGGCCATCGGTGCACCCGTATTTCGATGACCCCGTATCTGAAATCCCTATGCTTTTTTAAATAAAGACAATCAGCACTCCCATTTTAAACTTACAATTTATTTATAATTCATTCTTCCTTTTAACTTATGTATATCTAAATCTTTACTTTTCTTGCATTTTGTATATAGTAAACCCCGTGGTTAAATATCTGTGTACAAATTAAATAAATTAGGGCGCCCCCCCCCCCCCCCCCCCCCCAGAAAAACATTATAACAAGCTTGCAATATTGAACATTAAGCTCGAGAAATACCTGAGTAAACTAAGGAAAAGGGACTAAAGAACAACTGTAGAGAGATCAAAATGGCAGCCTTTTTTTTTGTTTTGCTTTTTAGCTTATAAAGCTCATTGTTACTTGGTACAAAAAGAAAATTTACTCGTAACAAGCGTGCTTGTGAATTAGCTCACGACCAAGCTTGTAAAAAGTGTTAATGCAATAGCTTACAATGGACAATTGTTCTAAAGTCTTATTACATTTCGCCTACCTCCTGTTCCGCTGGGAATCTACCCAAATATGCACATAGGTGCGTCAAAAAAAAAAATATGAAATATACAAAATAATATATGTAAATAGCTTACGACCTAAGCGCCGGTGAAGGGTGCTGCTCTTGTTGCTGGTATTATGGTAACTATTATTGGTGCTGTGGCGACTATTGTTGATGGGTTTTTGTTGGTCTTGTTGTTGTTGTTGTTGCTGTTACATATATGCATGCTGTATACATTGCAATATGTAATTTATTTCCGGAACTAGTGTTTGTAGTTTATATGTGGTTTTGTTATCACGAAAAATTAATGCTTTGGCAGAGTTTCATATTTACAGGGGCTACCTATTTTGCTACTAAGTTTTAGGTACATATTGGCATTAATCATTTACACAATTTTGTTGTACATGTACATATATGCAATTGGTTGTTCGATTCTTCGCCTTAAGAGTCTATTCTCAATTAACACACTCCTCTGCCCTTTTTTTTTTTTTTTCTTTTTCAGATACGTATTATGTACAGGTTTTACACAAGGGTATAATTCACTTCTTATCAACAATCCATTTGCTAATATACCATTCTCGTACTTATGTGTACATATGAACATATTTAAGTATCATATATTTTACAATCACTTACATACTTTAGATTTAATATAATCATGTATTTACGCATGAATTTACAGGTGTTCGTATATATATTTTGCACGCGCCAATATCCACTCTCAATGTTTACATATGCAAAAGGGATTTTAGGATGAGAAAACTTTCCCTTTTCCCTTCAACCATTCCATATATGTACGTATATGTATTTAATTCGCGACGCTAAGGGGTTTAATCGCGCCTATGTATGTATGTACGCATACACATGTGAAAGTGTAAAATTTTGACCACAATGTTAGTTGTTAATTTAGTCTCGCTTTGCTTTATTTATAAATTTTTTTTGTTTTCGTTACTGTTTTACTATATGGCTGCGCTTCTAATTATAATGCATGCACGTCACAGCTAACTTCGAAGGAGGTTGGTGAGGAAAAAAAAATAGTAGCCACTGACTTTACTCACTGTTTAATAGTTTTTGTTGAATAATCTTTCAGCTTAAACCGCTAGATTGCTTCAATAGTTTTTATTTTATTTTTTTTTTTTTTTCATATATGTACTGGCTAGCCCGAGAAGCTATCCGCACTTGACAGGCGTTCTCGAATTTTCCTTTTTTTTTTTTTTGCATCAAAGGACCGGGAGCGCGTCGTTCCGAACACCTTCAATCTCAACTACTAACTCCTGACTGCTGTGCTAAAATTTTTGTATTCAAGCGTGCCTACACTCCCCTTTTTTTTTCTGTCTTCATCTGGAAGAGTCCCGTTTACTTTTCGTATAACCTGCAGTGGTGTAGTGACGTGTGCATAATAGTGGCGTGACTTTACGGTTACCCGAATGTCTATATCATGGTATGACGCTAGCAATGACACAAGCGAGATGGAATGCGATTGCCATGTTACACAAAAAAAAATACCAAAACTTTCGGAATAAAATACCTCAAGTATTTTTCCCATGAAACTATCTCAGAATAATCGATTATATTCGTGCCCTAGTAAATTTGCTACTGTAAAATTCTATTAGTGTACGTTGGGAATATTAATAGACATTGCTGTCTTACGCTCAAATTATAAAAATGGTAAGAGACAGGAAAATCTGATTAATGAAATAGTAGGTTTGTTTCTTGTTAAACTAGCAGCTAGCTGTCAAGTGAAATGAAAAGAGCAAAACGGAAAAAATTACGCTCATAAAGAGCGAAATCAACAGAAAATCAAGAAACGTTCTGCCAGCCCAAACCTGGCTAACTATCCATAACTAGCCAACAAGAAACAAACCTAGTAAAATTATGTGGTAAATAATTATTTAATTTTCTGTGAACTATGTAAAATTTAAAATTGTATGGAGCGCATAAGAACATTTTATAAAATAGGTGCATTTTAAAGTACTGAGTATCCGAATAACCACGTGTTACGTATTTTCACAATAAGAAGTGTTCATGGCAACCCTGGAGAACCAGTTTCTCCATCACCAATACATGTGCATATCCCGCCATTGGAACGATTGTCAAGGTTGAGATGGGAAATTTCTGTTAAGCTTTCCCCATGAGAGGCCTATTTGTAGAGGTTGGCTCGAAAGCTTGCCTATTTGCAAAAAAAAATTACGTGCAATCTATAAAGAGTTTAAATTTGAAGAATGACCATATAACCATATAACCATTTAGGAAAAAAAATCAATGTAAATTTCGGATACAATTGCTCATTTAAAATTTGTTTAGACTCTTAGTTTAGGAAGAAAAGGAATTAATTGCAGGATTTAAAAAAAAAGGTTACATTTAAGATATCTAGTAACTGAATAAGAAAGTACAAAACGTTATTATTGCCAGAATACCAACAATGGAGAATGAAAGTTACTCGAACAGGGAAATTGCTCTTGTCTAAAAAAAATTGTCAGCTGTTCCATGGGGACAACCTAATAATCACCCTCGTTTTGCAGTGCAGCCACCTGTTACACAAGCCCACAGCTCAACCACACAAGGTCGACGTGAGAGAGAATCGCTCTTCTTCTTCCTGTTCTTGGTTTATGTCAACTTATCACTTGGCTTATGTCTTGATTTTACAATCTTACATGCGTTGTTCGTAGAAATAGGTTGAATGCCAAGTTGCGTGTTCTCTGGCTTTTACCCCGCTTTTGACATTTTGAAGCAACCCGTCTAACGCCAATCACATATTCTCCCTCACATGCGACGACCTGTCTTCTTTGGGCCACGCGTCATCTATTCTTCTTCACCATGTCAGCACGTCGGCCATTATTAATTGGAAGTTATTGGAAAAGTACTAAGAAAAACTACTGAAATAGTGGTGCTGCCACACAGACAGAATTGAGCAACCGAAATTAACCCGTTTATGATCGATATCAGCATTGATATCGATAGCAAACCATAACAATATCCGCAACTTTGCATAGGCTATCCAAGAAAGGTGTCCCAAAACAGGGTCGCCTGACGCCGTTAAGAGCCGGGTAGTGACAAATGAGTTGTTCGATTGTCTCCTCTTCCTCGTCGTTTTTGCAGCTTCTGCAGCATCTGCGGTAGGGTGCACCTAGCCTCTCTGCGTGTTTCCCGATGAGGCAATGACCTGTAAGCACCCCCACAAGGTTCGAGATCTCCTCTCTCCTTAGAGTGCATATTTGACGAGATCGCTTGTGATCCCATTTTGGCCAGGTTTGTCTTGACGTTCGACAAACTGGGTTCTGTTGCCATCTATCGCTTGCCAGTTCATAGATGTGCTGTTTAAGCATTAGCTTGCATGTGGCAAACGGAATACCTATGCGTTCTTTGTCAGGAAGAACCTGCCCGGTATGCCTTGCCTCGCAAGTTCATCTGCCCTACAATTGCCATCGATATCCCTATGTCCCGGGACCCACACGAGGTGCAGACGGGTCTGTTTGGCCATCTCCTGTAGAGATCGGCGACAGTCTAGTGTTAGTTCAGAATTGAACGAGTGGGAGCCAAGAGACTTAATTGCTGCTTGGCTGTCGCTGAAGATGAATAAATCCCTGTGGATAGGTTCAGGCCTCATATGGTTAACAGCCTCCCTTATAGCTGACACTTCAGCCTGGTAAATGCTGCAGTGGTCGGGCAGCCTAAAAGCTAGCTGTATATTCAAGTCTTGTGAAAAGACTCCACCGCCAACTTTGTCCAGTTTCGAGCCATCGGTATAGATAGGAACGCTACCTGGGGTTTGGTAAACCCGCTTTGGCTCTTCCCAATCATCCCTATTTGTGATTCTTGTTTCGAAGTTGCTGTCTGCAACCATAGTAGTAGTACAGCGGTCCGTACCACCGGGTAGAAAACTAAAATCGCTTAGAATGCTAGAGTGTCCTGTGGCTTTTGTGTGCCAGCCGGATGACTCTCTTAGACGTAGGGCTGATGTAGCCGCCACCTGAAAACCTGCTAAATCTAGTGGCAGGATATCTAAAATGGCCTGCAGAGCTTCGCTAGGCGTCGTCCTGAGTGCGCCACTTATGCTGACCATGCTAGATCTGTGGACCCGGCTCAGAACCTTAAGGTTGGACGCCTTACTCAACGCAGGCCACCATACTACGATTCCATATAACAGAATAGGTCGAACGATCGCAGTGTAAATCCATCTGCAAATGCTGGGACTAAGTCCCCACTTTTTGCCTATGGCTCTTTTGTATGTATATAAGGCAATGTATGCTTTTCTTTGTCGCTGAATAATGTTGTCCTTCCAGTTCAGCTTTTTGTCCAGAACTACCCCTAGGAACTTAGCCTTGTCAGCTAGGCTCAGGCGAACGCCATTTAGCTTGGCCCGGGGCAATTGACCCCCTCAGCCCCCCCCCTCTCGTCGGGCCTGCTGCCAGGCCCCTTAGAAATAGTTTGTAGTGAAGATCCCAGTTGGTGTTACGTGGGTTTCTCTTTAAGACGGGTTTTTGAATGGAGAAATTTAAGATTGTTGGGGTAAGTGGAAAAAAATTCAACAACTATTTACAGCGAAGGTTGAGTGTATAGCTATTTCACGAAAAACCATTTTCGATCATCAGCACTCTTTTCGGAAGTGGATGCACCGGGGATTGAACCCGAGTCCATTCCAACTTCAGCCGCAATGACCCAACGGATAAACACACTCGGCCATTGAGACTCTGTGCAAGCTGTTGGATTTTCCCCACTTTTGCCTTTTTCATTTTCAACATTAACGTTAGTGTGTATATGCTTTTGCATATATTCTCCACAAACGTGCTGAATTTTTGTTGTAGGCAGTTCGCAATGAACATTGTTGTTGGTATTTATTTTATGTATATACCAAACAACGTTAACAATTTTACTTGAAAGAGTTTTTAGTGCTTAGCACGAAATTTTTATTTTTAATTCAATTTTTAATTGTTGGGGTAAGTGGAAAAAAATTCAACAACTATTTACAGCGAAGGTTGAGTGTATAGCTATTTCACGAAAAACCATTTTCGATCATCAGCACTCTTTTCGGAAGTGGATGCACCGGGGATTGAACCCGAGTCCATTCCAACTTCAGCCGCAATGACCCAACGGATAAAAACACTCGGCCATTGAGACTCTGTGCAAGCTGATGGATTTTCCCCACTTTTGCCTTTTTCATTTTCAACATTAACGTTAGTGTGTATATGCTTTTGCATATATTCTCCACAAACGTGCTGAATTTTTGTTGTAGGCAGTTCGCAATGAACATTGTTGTTGGTATTTATTTTATGTATATACCAAACAACGTTAACAATTTTACTTGAAAGAGTTTTTAGTGCTTAGCACGAAATTTTTATTTTTAATTCAATTTTTAATTGTTGGGGTAAGTGGAAAAAAATTCAACAACTATTTACAGCGAAGGTTGAGTGTATAGCTATTTCACGAAAAACCATTTTCGATCATCAGCACTCTTTTCGGAAGTGGATGCACCGGGGATTGAACCCGAGTCCATTCCAACTTCAGCCGCAATGACCCAACGGATAAACACACTCGGCCATTGAGACTCTGTGCAAGCTGTTGGATTTTCCCCACTTTTGCCTTTTTCATTTGCAACATTAACGTTAGTGTGTATATGCTTTTGCATATATTCTCCACAAACGTGCTGAATTTTTGTTGTAGGCAGTTCGCAATGAACATTGTTGTTGGTATTTATTTTATGTATATACCAAACAACGTTAACAATTTTACTTGAAAGAGTTTTTAGTGCTTAGCACGAAATTTTTATTTTTAATTCAATTTTTAATTGTTGGGGTAAGTGGAAAAAAATTCAACAACTATTTACAGCGAAGGTTGAGTGTATAGCTATTTCACGAAAAACCATTTTCGATCATCAGCACTCTTTTCGGAAGTGGATGCACCGGGGATTGAACCCGAGTCCATTCCAACTTCAGCCGCAATGACCCAACGGATAAACACACTCGGCCATTGAGACTCTGTGCAAGCTGTTGGATTTTCCCCACTTTTGCCTTTTTCATTTTCAACATTAACGTTAGTGTGTATATGCTTTTGCATATATTCTCCACAAACGTGCTGAATTTTTGTTGTAGGCAGTTCGCAATGAACATTGTTGTTGGTATTTATTTTATGTATATACCAAACAACGTTAACAATTTTACTTGAAAGAGTTTTTAGTGCTTAGCACGAAATTTTTATTTTTAATTCAATTTTTAATTGTTGGGGTAAGTGGAAAAAAATTCAACAACTATTTACAGCGAAGGTTGAGTGTATAGCTATTTCACGAAAAACCATTTTCGATCATCAGCACTCTTTTCGGAAGTGGATGCACCGGGGATTGAACCCGAGTCCATTCCAACTTCAGCCGCAATGACCCAACGGATAAACACACTCGGTCATTGAGACTCTGTGCAAGCTGTTGGATTTTCCCCACTTTTGCCTTTTTCATTTTCAACATTAACGTTAGTGTGTATATGCTTTTGCTTAGAGTGCTGATGATGGAAAATGGTTTTTCGTGAAATAGCTATACACTCAACCTTCGCTGTAAATAGTTGTTGAATCTTTTTCCACTTACCCCAACAATTAAAAATTGAATTAAAAATAAAAATTTCGTGCTAAGCAATAAAAACTCTTTCAAGTAAAATTGTTAACGTTGTTTGGTATATACATAAAATAAATACCAACAACATTGTTCATTGCGAACTGCCTACAACAAAAATTCAGCACGTTTGTGGAGAATATATGCAAAAGCATATACACACTAACGTTAATGTTGAAAATGAAAAAGGCAAAAGTGGGGAAAATCCAACAGCTTGCACAGAGTCTCAATGGCCGAGTGTGTTTATCCGTTGGGTCATTGCGGCTGAAGTTGGAATGGACTCGGGTTCAATCCCCGGTGCATCCACTTCCGAAAAGAGTGCTGATGATCGAAAATGGTTTTTCGTGAAATAGCTATACAATCAACCTTCGCTGTAAATAGTTGTTGAATTTTTTTCCACTTACCCCAACAATTAAAAATTGAATTAAAAATAAAAATTTCGTGCTAAGCACTAAAAACTCTTTCAAGTAAAATTGTTAACGTTGTTTGGTATATACATAAAATAAATACCAACAACAATGTTCATTGCGAACTGCCTACAACAAAAATTCAGCACGTTTGTGGAGAATATATGCAAAAGCATATACACACTAACGTTAATGTTGAAAATGAAAAAGGCAAAAGTGGGGAAAATCCAACAGCTTGCACAGAGTCTCAATGGCCGAGTGTGTTTATCCGTTGGGTCATTGCGGCTGAAGTTGGAATGGACTCGGGTTCAATCCCCGGTGCATCCACTTCCGAAAAGAGTGCTGATGATCGAAAATGGTTTTTCGTGAAATAGCTATACACTCAACCTTCGCTGTAAATAGTTGTTGAATTTTTTTCCACTTACCCCAACAATTAAAAATTTAATTAAAAATAAAAATTTCGTGCTAAGCACTAAAAACTCTTTCAAGTAAAATTGTTAACGTTGTTTGGTATATACATAAAATAAATACCAACAACAATGTTCATTGCGAACTGCCTACAACAAAAATTCAGCACGTTTGTGGGGAATATATGCAAAAGCATATACACACTAATATATGCAAAAGCATATACACACTAACGTTAATGTTGAAAATGAAAAAGGCAAAAGTGGGGAAAATCCAACAGCTTGCACAGAGTCTCAATGGCCGAGTGTGTTTATCCGTTGGGTCATTGCGGCTGAAGTTGGAATGGACTCGGGTTCAATCCCCGGTGCATCCACTTCCGAAAAGAGTGCTGATGATCGAAAATGGTTTTTCGTGAAATAGCTATACAATCAACCTTCGCTGTAAATAGTTGTTGAATTTTTTTCCACTTACCCCAACAATTAAAAATTGAATTAAAAATAAAAATTTCGTGCTAAGCACTAAAAACTCTTTCAAGTAAAATTGTTAACGTTGTTTGGTATATACATAAAATAAATACCAACAACAATGTTCATTGCGAACTGCCTACAACAAAAATTCAGCACGTTTGTGGAGAATATATGCAAAAGCATATACACACTAACGTTAATGTTGAAAATGAAAAAGGCAAAAGTGGGGAAAATCCAACAGCTTGCACAGAGTCTCAATGGCCGAGTGTGTTTATCCGTTGGGTCATTGCGGCTGAAGTTGGAATGGACTCGGGTTCAATCCCCGGTGCATCCACTTCCGAAAAGAGTGCTGATGATCGAAAATGGTTTTTCGTGAAATAGCTATACACTCAACCTTCGCTGTAAATAGTTGTTGAATTTTTTTCCACTTACCCCAACAATTAAAAATTGAATTAAAAATAAAAATTTCGTGCTAAGCACTAAAAACTCTTTCAAGTAAAATTGTTAACGTTGTTTGGTATATACATAAAATAAATACCAACAACAATGTTCATTGTGAACTGCCTACAACAAAAATTCAGCACGTTTGTGGGGAATATATGCAAAAGCATATACACACTAATATATGCAAAAGCATATACACACTAACGTTAATGTTGAAAATGAAAAAGGCAAAAGTGGGGAAAATCCAACAGCTTGCACAGAGTCGCAATGGCCGAGTGTGTTTATCCGTTGGGTCATTGCGGCTGAAGTTGGAATGGACTCGGGTTCAATCCCCGGTGCATCCACTTCCGAAAAGAGTGCTGATGATCGAAAATGGTTTTTCGTGAAATAGCTATACACTCAACCTTCGCTGTAAATAGTTATTGAATTTTTTTCCACTTACCCCAACAATTAAAAATTGAATTAAAAATAAAAATTTCGTGCTAAGCACTAAAAACTCTTTCAAGTAAAATTGTTAAGCCAGCCCGAAGCAAACTAATCCAAATAGAGAAGCCAGAGAAAGTCCGTAGACAAAGCAGGTTCAAAATGGGGGAGTGGTCCTCACCTACTTTATCTGTTCCCCGTCCTAGATGGTTGGAGTTAACAGTGCCACCAAACGTGAAGGAAAAGTAGGAGATTGAGAGAGAGAGGTGAGAGGCTTCATTTCCGAGGATCGGCCATCGAGTTAACACATCACTAACGTTTTTGGCACCCACTCACTCATTAAAATCATTAAAATTATAACGTAAACCAGTGACAGCCCAAATTTATGCTGACTCTGAATGTCTCTGATTGCAGCACTTGACTTTTGTTAAACATGTGTACTTATGTATGTGCATGCATGAGAACTAAATGCATGGGAACTAAGTGCATGGAAATTACCAGGGTAGGAAGAAACTCAGAGTATGAGTGAGTGAGTGAGGAATCTAATCCTCACGCGATGATAATGAGTGACCGTTTGCGTTTCTCACTCATCTAGAACGCAGAGTGAGAGTTTTGTTTGTTTCTTCACTCATTTTGAATGAGTGATGTAGGATGAGCCGCTCACGCTGCGTGTGAGGTGAGCCGCCGTAAGTTCCCTGAAAAACGATGGGGACAATAGTCCTAAAATTATAGACCTAGGTATAGTTACATTGTAAGTAGACCAAATAGTGTTCAAGAAATGAATGAAATGTTTTGCTAAGCAGGTCAATTGTCTCGAAAATGGCCCAAAAGTAATGCGGGGTAATTCAATTGTATTTAAATTGGCCCGAATGTATGTATTACACAATGTGCATTGTTTGTTATACGTAATTTGTATATATCAACTTTGCCTTTTGAAATATTTTGAACCATGTTAGCTTTTTTTGCTTAAAATTTTTGATTTAAAAAAAATTTATTTTCCTATTATTCGAAAAAGTTTGCGGAAGTTACAAGAAATTAATATTAACTAGTATCGCCGGTGCTCGAAATTCGACCATGCAATTTATTTTTTCAACTTTGTATTGGTACAAAAATTATTCCTTTTCGCGGAGATAAGCAACACTTTCCAAATTCCAGTTATACCGCAACACTGATTTGCCCTTTTGATCACGGTCCGACGCGAAATCATGGTCAAAATCAAGGCAGATCTAGGAAGGTAGGCCCGGTGGTGAATTCAGAAATTTCCCATGTATTTTGTAATTGTAATTGGTAGAGTGTAATGTCAAAATGATATTTCGCCGTGGTTAAAATCTGAATTCGCCTGGGGCTCATCCATTCCTATCAGTGTTGCCAGAATATTTTGGAACTTATAGCTAGATTAAAAGAAAAAAATAGCTAAAAATAGCTAAACAATTTTTTTCAAAGCTAAAATGAATAGCCAAAAATATTTTTCTTCAAAAATAGCTAAATAATTATTTACATACTTAAAACGATACTTATTTTCTAGCTCCAGTAAATTTTGGATGAGTGGATCTTTTAAAAATTCCGCTACCATTAATTCACATAGAGGTAGTCGAAATTTTTTCCACTAAATCAAAATATCACAATTTACATAAAAGTAAAATAGGCACTCTACCAGAGCGGATCATACATACATGAACATATACATACGTTCCACTAGCATGAATAACGTGAAAGTTTTATTAAAATTTAAAAAAAAATTTCATCTAGTGTACCTAGTATTTTTTTCGTAAAATTAATTTCCACTACCACTAAATTCTATTTATGAAAATATATTTAATTACAATTTATTTTACTGGTAATAGTGGAAATGCTTTTTAATGATTTTCAGGAAAAAATTTCCACTACCACTCTTTTTGATTTAGTGAAGAAAAATATGGTCAATCTATTTGCTTAAATATTATAGTTAACTGCCATCTAGTTTTTGACTGCAGGGTATGTACCAATAAGCGTTAAAATAAATAAGTAGGCATGCCGGACTACCAGTTTTTGTTTGGTAATCTTAGTAATCTTAGCCCGACGTGCCTATACGGGCAAGCTGTGAAGCAATTCGTTTGGCAATTTGATGCGATTAGAGAACATATGACTTCATTGTAGCAATTGATAGAAAAGGGTATACGAGTACTGCAAGGCAATAAGACTCCATTTCGGCTGTTTTACAGCCATTTTGCATTCTATTTTAACGCTCACAGTGGCATCGCATAAATCCAACAATTTTTTTTAATGAATCGTGTGAAATTTTTAAAATGAAATTGACACATATTGCAATGCCCGGTATAGAAATATTGTCTTGTAAATTGACTCCACATTGCTTTGAAAATTGCTTCACATCTTGCCCGTATATATGTATGTACATTCTATAAAGTTTTAATCAACAAAAAAACATAATATTTTGTGCAAAAGTGAGGAAATTACAGAAAAAATATTATAGCTAAAATAGCTAAACTGATTAAAAAATAAGCTAAAGAAAATAGCTAATAGCTAAACGCAAATTTCTATAGCTAAACGTCGAAAGTAATAGCTAAATCTAGCTACAAAATAGCTAAAGTGGCAACACTGATTCCTATTGGCCATGATGTGAATTCGCTTTGATTTTGACATTACACTCTACCTTTGTAAATAAAAAAAGAAGTTTTTCAATTCGCCGCCGAGCCTACCTGTTAGATATGCCTTGGTAAAAATTAAAATTACTCAGTGTGCTCTCCCGCACTCTCTCTCATTTTTCGATTTAATGGAAAAGCAATAGGAGATATTTGGCCGCGTTGATTTTGATCTGAGCGTAAACTGGGCCAATGCATATAAAATAGAGAAAGGCGCTTTTAATTTAAAGCGACTCTTTAACTGTGTTTACGATATTTGTAAACACGTTTACGATATCTAAAAATTTTATTTATTAATTATAAACAAATTAAATAATTTATAGAAAAAATTATATGCCTATGCACTGCTCCTGACTCATACGAACACATCCATATAAATTTTATGTTGATATGAGTATGTTAAATGTGCTAAACAGCCTGGCAATTGTTTGTATGGAAAAAATGTTAGCCTATTAATATATAGATTAAACTAATAAATTGTAAGATCTTAACCGTTGGAAAAAGGTATTGTGAAATCAATGTAGCCAGATTTCAAAACATATTTTTTATTGAAATTAACGCATTATTTATTCTTATAGAAGCACTTGAACCAGATTAATCATTAAATGACATGGACAAAAATAAAGCTAATAATTTCATTGCGTCACAAAAATAATAATATAAGTGTAATTTGTAATTTATTTCCTGCAGCATATTGTTGTTGTGATTTAGCTGTTAGCAATTTGAATTTCTTTAGTTAATTACTTTTTTCTTGCTTGCTCTTCCGACAGGGTAGGAATATGATGTACTGTGGACGATTTTCCATCATCTCTTGTGATGTTTGTTTCGGACACAAACCGGTTTCGGCTAATATGCGCCATCGAGAAAGTAAAAAGACACTGAAGACGGCGCATATTAGCCGAAAACGGTTTGTCTCTAAACCAAACTTGACAAGTGATGACGGAAAATCGTTCCACTGTACATAATTCTTTAATTAACTTTTAGATATAATGTACACTTATATAATCAAATAAAAAATATAATAAATAAATAAAATATGGAGAAATTGTTTTAAAAAAGTAAGAGACGACAAATGGTTTCAATCTATATAGAAAAAGTATACTCCGATTGAAATGTACAAATGTCCAATCTACCTAAAGCTGGTCCGAATGTAATGCAGATAGCGACAATTGGTCCCAGCCTAGGACATGCAATGCTAATTGTAAATAGAATTTTATATGGGATTGGACCAAATTTTGGACCAGTCCCCTACAGTCTAGTTTATGGAGTATCCGAAGTCTACTCCGAAATCCTACAGGGTTTCCTCTTCTCTCGGTGTAATGTGTGTGAGTGAGTGATGACGCTGCGCAGAAAATCAGTCAATACTCGTAATGCATACATTAGATTACGTGAAGCTGGACCCCCCCTCAACGGATTGAAAATCAATATGCAAAAATGAATGCTAGATTTATGTGCTAATTTCGTCCAACAACCAAATTTTTTTTTTATTAAAAAAAAATTTTTATTTCAAATTTGGTGTAAAGTTATAAAAAATGTAATAAGCCTAAATGAACGCCATGATAACGAACTGTCATTTACCGAAAATAATTTTTTGTTTTTTGAATTTTTAAGACTTTTTTTTGAACTTCACGTTTTTTGAAATATCAACTCCCCTCCCCCCATGGGTCTGAAATTCAATACGCAAAAATTAATGCTAGATTTATGTGCTAATTTCTTCCAACCACCAAATTTTTTTTTCAATTTAATGAATTTTTTTTTAAATTCAAATTTGGGGTAAATTTATATAAAATTTAATAAGCCTCAATGAACACCATGATAACGAACTGTCATTTATCAAAAATAATTTTTTGTTTTTTGAATTTTAACTTTTTTTAATTTCTTCATACTACACACACTACACTAAAGACGTTGGGCTGCCTCATCGCCCAGCTATGAGGCCTCGCTCATGTTCCTCACTCACTCAGAGTAACATATGTGGGCGCAGCAGAGGAGAGGCAGCGCTGCTGGCTTGCCTCCTGTTGGCTGCGCACTTTGCTGCCACTCGTGAGGACCCAAAATGAGGCCAATCCAAAGCCTGGAAATTACGAATGCACGAACCCAATAAAAATGTAATTGGTGTGATTCCATTACAATTACTTGTAATTGGAGATTTTCAATTACATTTGCAAGTACATAATTGTAATTGGAAAATTTCAATTACCAATTAATGTAATTGTAATTGAAAAAAAAATGTAATTGAGGATGCCCAGGTCTGATTCATATTTTAATCAACATTACACTCTACAAATAGGTGTGTTTATCTACCCACTAACGTTAACTAACACTAATGACATATATAGATTTGGCAGAAAAGTAATGAAAAGAAGCTAACTGCAGTAACAAAATATATGAACTCGCCACTGCGCCTACCTTCCTGAACGATGAATCATATGAGCACAGCGTTGCAAATTTGACCTTTCTTTTCGTGTTGCTGGCGATCAACGTAACGCTAGACGATATGAGCAACGTAAGTTTCATAATACCAAAATCAGACGATATCGTCTTTACGGCTACCGTTCGTCAAGGCTGTAAATCTTTCGGTCAATACCATTTCAATTTACGAAGATATTAAGAGAGTCTCCAGAGCTTATTGCAGAAGCAGATTATACAAAACCTGTTAAACACACTGCCGTACATCGACTTGTAACAGAAGGAAACCTTCCATTTTATAATCCTAGGCGCTTAGATCCGGTTAAATATAAAGTCGCTAAAACCGAGTTTAATTTTTTAGTAAAAGCAGAGATTTTTCGACCTTCAAATCCTTCAGTAGCATCTCAACTTCATCTGGTCCCTAAAAAAGAGTCCTTGTGGTGATTTTAGAAAATTGAATATTGTAACTGTATCAGACGTTATCCTTTACTCCATATTCAGGATTTTAATATGAATCTTCGTAATAAAAATATATTTTAAAAATTAGATTTAGTTGGAGCATATCACAAAATCCCAATGGCTGAAGAAGACATTTATAAAACTGCCGTTAAAACTACTTTTGGTATGTTTGGAAATTCTGCGCAAACTTTTCAAAAATTCATAAATCAAGTAGTTAGTGAATTAGATTTCATATATGTCTATATCGACGACTTACTTATTGCAAGTAAAGATGAAGAACAACACTAAAAAAACAATTTTTTTCAACGCCTATCAGAGTACGGTTTAAATATTGAACCAAGTAGGTAAGTGTACTTTTGGTGTTACAAGTACCGATTTTTTAGGACAATATTTCAGGATCAGGCATTCGACCCTATGATGAAAAGGTAGCAGCTATACGATATTTTGAACGTTCCAAATCAGTAAAAGCCCGTTTCCACATAACTTGATTCGTCAGCGAAACATCTAGCGAAATATTTCGCTAAATAACCCGCCTCCAGTGTTAATAATAATAATAATAATAACTTTTCCAGAGTTCCAGCTAAATTCTCAAAAAAAAAGCTAGAAAAAGCTAAAAAAAATTGTTTCACACATCAAACAAAAATTTAAGCTAAAAAAGAAGCTGTAAAAAATATCCGAATAAAGTTAACGCACGACCGCTGTATTATAATTCATTTATTCAAGTGACTTCTTTGACATTTAAGTTTACATATATGGCTTATGCACTAAAAACGGTATCGTATTAGAGTTGCCTATGCCTCAGCATATCATATATGCATGTTCTTACAAATTCCGCCTCAACACTAATGCGATATATGAAATATACAAAGATCCAAAAATAATTAATTCAAAATTATATAAAATTGATTTTTAATAATTTACACAAAGTGTTACGTTTGTCTCCAGATAAGGGCTTGGTTAAAATATCTGCAGCGTTTTTTGCTGTAGGAATATACTCTATATCAATTTCTTTATTTACATACTTTTCACGTATGAAATGAAACTTTATATCAATATGTTTACTACGCTTATGTGCTACAGGATTTTCAACGGCAAACTGCGCATGATTTTGTTCATGGTATTTTGTGATTAACACGCCAACACAATATCGTCAACGTATATGCTCAATATGTTAGTTTCGCCTTTATCGCACATAATATACACAATTGTCTGTTTTGCAACGCGTGAAACCCAGTTCACACAGCACTGCATTTATTTTATCGTTCCAGTACCTTCCAGCTTGCTTAAGACCATACAAAGATTTCCGAAGTTTGCAAACTTTAGTTGGATGATTTTCGTCGACTAAGCCCTCAGGTTGACGCATGTATAGTTCTTCTTCCAATTCGCCGTTAAGGTACGCTGCTACGACATCTATATGGTTTACCAAAAGCTTTTGTTGAACTGCCAATGCAAGAATCAAACGTATTGTTGAATGTCTTGCCACTGGAGCATACCTAAACTTAAAATCTTCACCCGGCTTTTGCGAACAGCCTTGCGCCACCAAACGTGCTTTATATTTATCTAACTTTCCGCCTGTATCAAGATTCTTAACGAATACCCACCGACAACCAATGACATTTTTTGCAGGTGGAAGGTCAGCTAAAGTCCAAGCTTCGCTTTTAGTGAGATTATCATATTCCGCCTGCATCGCATTTTTCCATTGTGAGCTTTCGTCGGACTGCACAGCATCGGTAACCGACGTTGGATTCTCGCACACAAAATTTAAAACTTCAGGGTACTCAACTATGTACTTTTTCTGTGGTCTACCCACTTTCCCCGTTCTGCATATACATACGTGGCCTTCCCTTTTCCTCTTTCCTAGAACGATTTCATCCTCATAACTTGAAACGCTTTCTTCCGAATTTTCTTCTGTACGTTTGTTTTCATCTTCTCCAGTTACAGTGTCAATCTCGACTTTACTTTCATCAAGTTCCATTTGCTCCTCTTCACCAGTTGCCGTGTAAACCTCGACCTCATTTTCAGCAGTTGTCATTTGCTTTGTATCTTGCTTAATGTTGTTATCTTCCTTGTTGTCATCTTTTATTGATTTATTTTCCTCGCCGATTAGCTATTCAATATCTACATTGTCATTCGCATTTTTTTCAATATCAATTCTTTCGTTGTTGTAGCTCGGCATGCTGTTTTCAAAAAATATTACGTCGGGCGCAATGTAAATACTTTTCTTTTCTGTATTATAAAGTCTATACCCTTTTGTGTTATCAGCATAACTTAAAAACCGTACTTTCGAACCTTTAGCAAATTTTGACCTGCCAGGTTGTTTTTGTAGAGCAACCGCCTCACAACCACACCTTCATGTGATTCACGCTCGGTTTGTAACCTCGAACACACTCATACGGAGTTTTATTTTTTAGAATTTTAGTGGACACCGGTTTCTTATGTATGCCGCTGTATTTACCGCCTCCGACCATAACGATTGAGGAAGATTTGATGCAACCAACATACAGCGTGCCATATCAACCAACGTGCGATTGGCACGTTCGGCTATACCATTCTGCTCTGGCGTATAAGCCACCGTTTTTTGATGTACAATACCTTTGCTTTTTAAATAACTCTGAAAATCGCTACTTAAATACTCGCGTCCATTATCGCTACGCAAACATATCAATTTATTACCAATTTGATTATCTGCGCGCGTTATAAATTGCTTAAATGCATCGAATGTATCAGACTTTTGCTTTGATAAAATTTTCTTCTATGTATCGAGAAAAACATCGATAAATGTAATAAAATTATTTGAGCCACTTTGCGACCTTGTATGCATAGGGCCGCAAATATCTGTGTGTACAATTTCTAGGCACTTTGATGATTGAACACAATTATACTTATCGAAAGCTTTCCTTTTTATTTTGCACATCGCACATACAATCGATGTTGGAGGTTTTGACGTTCAATCCACGAATTTATCGGTTTTGAATGTTCGTTTGCTGTCTTGCGTAATACAATATTTCTTGGTCTAAACTGATATTTTAAATTTACTTTTTCACTTTTTATGTAATGTTAGATACATTTGTTAAGTTTTGGTCAAGTTTATTTCTGTATTTATCTTTACGTAACTTAACTTTGTATCTTGTGTTAGTCGACCGCGACTTATGGTCGACTTTAAATAAATAATAATAATAATATTAATAATAATAATAATAATAATAATAATAATAATAATAATAATAATAATAATAATAATAATAATAATAATAATAATAATAATAATAATAATAATAATAATAATAATAATAATAATAATAATAATAATAATAATAATATTAATAATAATAATAATAATAATAATAATAATAATAATAATAATAATAATAATAATAATAATAATAATAATAATAATAATAATAATAATAATAATAATAATAATAATAATAATAATAATAATAATAATAATAATAATAATAATAATAATAATAATAATAATAATAATAATAATACTATTTTGCGAAAGCATACGCAAATATTTATAATTGAGGTGACCAAATCTTTGGTGCCATTTCACGTCACAAGCATCGTTATTTTCAATAACTAAATTAATGTTTTCTTTGCATTTAATCGTAGTCAAATTTACACAAAAAACTCCGTTGTGTATAGCTGCGATGAACACTAATTTGTTTTCTCTTGATTTGACTATTGCTTTATTATTTTTGAAATGTACTTCATTTTTGTTACTGAGTATTTTACTCACGGATAAGAAATTATTTTTTAACTTTGGAACATACAACACTCCTACAAGTACCATTTCATTCTGATTGGATTTGAGCATTATTTTTCCCTCTCATTCTGCATACATGGCTTCACCAGATGCTAAAAGTACTCTTTGACTGGATTTTCGAAATGAACTAAACATCTGCTTGTCACAACACATGTGAGATGATGCTCCACTGTTGAGTATCCAAATGTTCTCATCTTTTTTCTTTTGATCATTTGACTCATACAAACTCAACACCGTTGGCACCTGTCAGCTTTTGCACTGCGCTTTAATGTGACCTCTCTTGTCGCAGCTATAGCATTTAACATTACTTAGATTTCTCTTAACACTCTTCTTTTTGTCGGTATTTCGATTCGCACGTTCATTGGAAAAATTATTTGTTTGTTCTTTCTTCTCAGACCTATGTATCTTGGAATTTCACTGCAAAAACTTTTTCATTTTCAGAACATCGTTGCCCACGTCTCTGCTCCTCTTTCAATATTTTAATTTTTAATGCCTCCATTTTTGGTAAAGCGTCTCTGCTTTAAATTGCGATTATAAAGCTTTCGAGTTCATCTGGAAGGCTGCAAAGCAGGAATATGCAAGGCAAATCTTTTTGTACAGTAACTCCAATTTCATTAGGCCTGTTCGGTGAGTGCACTGAAAGTGTAGAACAGTGTAGGGCAGAACAACACCTGACAGTTGTCAGAGCAATTTAGTGCAAAGGCTTCAACGAACGAAAACTAACGAAAATGTTGATTTAGTGCATACTAGCTGATTTATGTAAACAAACAATTCTCAATGATCAAATTTATAGCTATTAAATTTACACAAATTTTCTATTTTTGATCGGATAACTTGCCAAATTCTTTGCTTTGTTTTCATTCGTAAACTTTTCCCCAATTGCGGTTTGTGCTCCTTCAAACAATTTGTGAGCAATTTCGTTTGGTTGCCTACCCATTTGGCTTTGACCACGCAATGAATATAATCTGCCATACAGAGAAGAAACCCCAATATTTTTTTAATTAACTTTTGGTTTTCTATTATTTTGCCGCCTTAACTATTAAAAACAGCTGTTTTCATATGCTGGACTAACTTACACTAGCTATGAAGGTGGTGTAGTTTAGTGCAGTAAAGTGTAAGTTGGTGCTAACTCAAAAAACTGAGTTCTGAAAAGTTTAGTGCAAAAAAATGCTCATCGAACGCTCTTTTCTGCACTAGAGTACTCTAGTGCGTTTATCGAACAGACCTATTGAGACTGTCTACTATCGAGCAGAACTCGTTTATTTGAAGGGAAAATTTTTCAGCAGTATTCAGTTTAAGCTGCACCAATTTCTTAAATCAGCTCAATGTGTTTTCAAACCACACATAAATTCATGGTCAATTTAACAGGTCGGTCCAAGATACATACACACATACTCGCCGTGAGCTTAATGTCGAACTCTCGTGACCGAGATGTTAAAACTGTAAGGAAGACGAAATAATTTGACATTCAGCTCACGGGTGAATTATGGATAAACTCAGAGAATGAAGAATTTGACGAATTGTAAACACGAATGCATGTATAGAATATGCAGAAGTAAACAAATTGGATAGCTGTTGAAGAAGAACCAGAAGTCAGCTTATATGAAGAACCGACCTGTTTAGTGGAGCCTGCATAAGCTATTTATTTTCATATACTATATGTAAATTTGTACTTCAGTGTCAATAAAAATAGCGAAATGTTAAAAAAATGTTTTACATTCAAATAATGGTAACTATGATGGCTACATGTACGTATATGAGCAGTGAGCAGCACTCATTTTTTGAGGTTTTAGCAATTAAAAAAGCTAAAAAAAAGCCAAAGCTAAATCTGATTTTTTGCAGAAAAAAGCTAAATCTAGCTTGAAAAAAGCTATAATGGCAATGCTGCCCGTCTCCACGTGGCTGATCGTTATTCAGTTTAACATTTCTCTTTCTTGTTCTTCTTAAATGTTTATATGTTTGCTTATTTTTGCGTTTTTGTTTTGGTCTGTGTGAGATTTCGATAGATTTTCGATACAAAATCAGAGAAGGCATCGATATCATCGGGTTTGGCAAGATGATTGAGAACGAAACAAATGTTTCAATCTTCATTCGCTCTCAGAAATTTGTATGGAAATTAACGAGTTTCGGCACTGGTTTCGAGATTGAGAGAGCGAATGCAGAAAAAAGTACGAAACACGTTATTTGGAGACATGGTATAAAACAAGAACAGAAATTTAAAGGCATCGTTAATTATTATCATAGATATATTCCCAAATTGGCAGAATTCAGGAACTATATTTTGGGATAATATATCGAGTGAAGCTTTCGAATACATTAAAGACAAAGATGGATTTCTTTTTTGTTGTTTGCTTTTCCGACAGGGTAGGATTGCGATGTATTGTGGAACGAATTTCCGTCATCCCTTGTTAAGTTTGATTTGGTTATAAACCGGTTTCGGCTATGTGCCATCTTCAGTATCTTGTTTCGTTCTGAGTTAATCTCGTTGGTTCGCTAGTATTTATAGTCATTAAATCCGTTATTTTGTCCTAGTTAATTGGTCATGTGCTACGTGTGTGTGTACGTGCGCGGTCAGGTATGTTAGTCTTGTTACCTGCGGTTCCTTTATTATCGTATGTATACGTGCAAAGTGCTTTGCCTTAATTAAGCATGCCAGTCAGGCACATCAAATACAGACATACACTCTATTGGCGGCTTACAAAAGACGGCTACAAAAAATACGAAACACGAAAGCAGCCATATGGTTCAACCAGCAATGCCTTGAAAGGAAAGTGACACCAAAATACGCACAAATTAAGAAAAAGTCAAGCAGCGAAGTGATCGGAAAAAAGATTTTGAAGAAAGCAGAAACCAGCATTCTTAGAAGCGAGATCAAGAGTCTGCATGCGAAGAAAGAGCGCGTAAACAAGGAACTACTGGACATCCATCTGGAACTTTTGAATATTATCCCAGTTGTCCCTCTACTGGAAGTACTGGATACATTGAGCGAGGAGACAAAACGGACTATAGAACAGAAATACAAAACATTGAACAAACAAATTTTCGAACTTGACAAAAAACAAAACCAGAATAGAAGCTCGCAGCAAAACAAAACGTCGTTCTACCCAAGATTAGTTAATTTGACAAATGTTACAATAAATTGCACAGAAAAAGACTTACTACAAAAAGGACTAAAACACAAGATAAGCAGCTATGACAAGAAAAGAGACGTAGAGAACACCATTGTTGATACGGAAATGGCGATATCTCTAATACCAAAAGAAGAGCAGGACCATGTACGGCACATATGCAGACACATAATAGAAAAAGACATCAAATCATCGCAGGAAACAAAAACTACAAACGAGGACAAAACTATTAAGAATTTGAAACGAAAACTAAAAGACAACAAAATAATAGCGACGAAAGCGGACAAAGGTAATACGACAGTATTAATGTATGAACAGGAGTATAGAGAAAAGACGGAGGCATTTATGCAAGACTTAGAAGGAAAATTCATGGAGGAACTGAAAACAAATCTAGGAGTATAGTTTTACGCAAGTTATGTGGACGACATCATCTGCCTCATGTCGGGAAACAAAGAGGAACAAATATTGAACTACCTCAACAATCAGCACAGAAATATAAAATTTACTATGGACTCAGAAAAAGAAGGAAAAATAAATTACTTGGACCTAACAATAAGTATAAACAAAGCGACAAACAAATTTGCATACGAAATATACAGGAAGCCTACAGCTACGTATACAATAATACACAATACCTCGAACCATCCTCAGCAACACAAAAACGCCGCATTCAGACAATTAATAACACGACTCGAACGCACTCCGTTAGAAAAAGGGGCTTACAGCAAAGAACTCAACACAATATACATAATAGCGGAGAACAACGGATATACAAGAGGTCTAATAAAAGGAATACAGAAAAACTTTACGTCATGAAAATTGGATGACAAAGAAAGAGAAGAAAAAACATGGACGGCCTTAACATACACTGGACTGAAGTCATACAATTTGGCCAAAGTACTTAAAATGTACAACATCAACGCTGCATTTAAAACCAAGAGCAACATAGGAAAACTACTACGAAACAACGTTAACGAAGAAGACGCATTTGATAAACAAGGGGTATACAAACTAACTTGCGAATGCCAAAACAGTTACATTGGACAAACTGGACGAAAGATAAAAACAAGATATCGGGAACACATCAGAGACTACAATAAGAAAATAAAGAAATCATCAACCATTGTGGAATCAAATTTTGCCAACCACATGGCACAAAACAAGTGTATTCCAACGAAGATAGGAAAAGCAGCCAAAATCCTCCATGTCGAATACAAAGGAAAACGACTAAACTTACTAGAGAACATGGAAATATACAAACAGAAAACGTTCGTAGGGAAAATTAAAAACGAACAAATAAACACAGCTTCGGACACACTGTTTAAGCCACTCATGCTAATATACCAAAAATAGCAAATATACTAATGACAGAAATAAAACTTCGCAAAAGAAAACAATAACAGACTTTTACCTACCTGAACCTCATTAGAATTAAGGCAAAGCACTTTGCACGTATACATACGATAATAAAGGAACCGCAGGTAACAAGACTAACATACCTGACCGCGCACGTAAATATACACATAGCACATGAGCAATTAACTAGGACAAAATAACGGACATTAATGACTATAAATACTAGCGAACCAACGAGATTAACTCAGAACGAAACGAGATACTGAAGATGGCACATAGCCGAAACCGGTTTATAACCAAACCAGACTTGACAAGGGATGACGGAAATTCGTTCCACAATACATCACAAAGATGGATATATGACATGGTTAAAACATTTAACAAAGAGGCAAATTTGTCCTTAACAGTAAATGCATCAAATACAGCAATCGGTGGTGTTATACAACAAAATTATAATAAGAAAATTGAGCCTATTGCATTCTTTTCTAAAAAACCTTCTTCAACTGAGATTAAGTAATGTGCTTTTGTAGGGAATTATTGGCAGTTTATTTACATATAAAACATTTTCGATATCTTTTGGAAGGACGACAATTTACAGTTTTTACGGACCAGAAACCCTTAACCACAGTTTTAAATTCAAAAAAAGAAAGAAGTCGTAGACAATCGAGACATTTGGAATTCATAGCACAATTTACTGATTACATATATATTAAAGGAGAGTCGAATGTTGTAGCAGTCAAGTTATCTAGAGCTTTCAAAATTAATGCATTAAAGAATACTTTTTACCTTTTGAAATATCACAGAGAAACCCCGAAAGACGTAAACTTAATTTTTGGCTGTAGAATACGATGGCGTTTTCAGAAAGTCAAAGTTGGCTCATGTTTTCGAGAAATTTAGGAAAGAAATTTCAGAGCTTCGAAGGTAATTTTTTCCCGTCTAAAAACTTTACTTAGGTTTTGAACCCTTTTCCCGCGTAAGGATTTTGACGGCTGTTCTTACTTAATTGGGGCATTATTAGGGACACGATATCGAATCAAAAGCATCGATCTGGTACTCATATAAAATATCGGATAAAAAGAATCGCGAACCCGATAATATCGAAACTAAACTACTCGATACTCAAAGTATCGGTATCGAAAGCGGTAATTTTCTAGAAGGTGCAACCTTAGAATTTCCTCTAAAATAGTTATAAATAATAGCTTAAAAAACTAAAAAACACGCTTTAATCTTAAAAATCGTACTAAAAATTGAGAAATAATTTAATTAGAAACAAAATGATGAACGAAAATATAAGTATTTAAGGAAAAGCGTGGGATGCTCAGTATGTCAAAAAATATTTAAAATCGGTGTTTTTTTACTAATAATTTTATTTTGACTTTTTTGAGATTTCATATATCGTACTCTTTAATTTCGCAACTAGGTATATTTTTGTACTAGTTGTACGAATCGAATATTTTCATGTTCAAATATTATTGAGCAGCCCCACGCTTTTCCTTAAATTTTTTTTTTTTTTTTAGCATCCAATATATTTTGCCAACTGTATAAATAAAATACATCCAACAATTTTGTGGTTCGTTAAAAGTAATTAGTAATTAATAATGACTTAATAAACATGGTGGGCATGTATGGATTGCTCTCAGTAGCGCATCCATTTATTATAGTGCATCAGCAAAGATCTGTAAATGATTTTCTTTTGAGGCGTACGAAATTGGTTGGTCTTGCCGTCAGGGCTAGAACGAGTGGGTTGGGGTGAGCTAATATTCTCATTTTGTATGATGCAGCATACTTTCTGATTTCTTGAGATATAGTAGGTATCTTTAGGTCACGATGTAGTTGGTCGTTCGTGACGTAGTAGGGCGCATTTACAATCATTCTAATGGTTTTCGATTGGAATCTTTGGAGAATCTCTATATTTGAGTTTGCTGCGGTTCCCCATAGCTGTATGCCATAGGTCCAGATGGGTTTTAAGATAGCTGAGTAGAGCAGGAGTTTGTTGTCGATTGATAGTTGGGAGTTTCGATTCATGAGCCAATAAAGATTTCTCAGTTTTATACCAAGAGCTTTTCGTTTGGTGAATATGTGGGTTCTCCATGTTAGTTTTCTGTCGAGATGCATACCCAGGTACTTTGTTACGTCACTTTGCGGTATATCAATGCCATTGAGTTTTACGGGTGGGCAAGTGTTGCGTCTAGTGGTAAACGTCACTTGAACAGATTTTGATTCATTTGACTTTATCCGCCAGTCTTTCAGCCAATGGGTAATTTTATTTAAACTTCTTTGAAGCTTGAGTGAGGCGACGTTAGGGTTGAGGTCTGAAGCCAGTACAGCAGTGTCATCGGCAAAAGTGCCGATAGTGACTCCTTCTGCTATTGGGAGGTCGTATGTGTAAAGTGGGTACAGTATTGGGCCCATTACACTACCTTGCGGGACGCCTGCTAAGCTCTCGTAAAGCTCAGACTGCTCTGCTCCTTCTTTGACGAAAAAGTAACGATTTTTTAGATAAGATTGTATAAATAGAAAGTAGCTTGTAGGGAGAGTAATTTTTATTTTATAGAGCAGGCCGTCGTGCCATACGCGATCAAAAGCTCGGGATATATCTAGAAAGGCAGCTGTACAGTATTTTTTTTGCTCAAAGGCAGAGTAGATTTTCTCGGTAAGTCTATGTACTTGTTCAATTGTTCCGTGTCCTCTTCTGAAGCCAAATTGGTGATTAGGTATAATGTTACGCTCTTCTATTTTGGGTAGGAGTCTTTTAAGGAAGAGAACTTCCAAGACTTTTGAGACAATGGGCAGCAGACTAATGGGTCTGTAAGACGCTGCCGTATCAGGGGGCTTTCCTGGTTTCAGAATCATTTTCATCTGAGCGACTTTCCATTGAGGGGGTATGAATGCAGTTATTAGTACTGCATTAAAAAGTTGGGTGAGAAATTTTATGCCTTCGTAAGGTAAGTGTTTTAGTACATTGCCATTAATAATATCGTACCCAGGAGCTTTCTTTGGGTTGAGCATCGCTATTACGGTTTTTACCTCCGATATTGCGAATCGTTTTATGGGGAGGTCCATTTGATAGGGATGACTCAGAGTATTTTTCACTTCTGTTGTTGTGCTTAGTGGGGGTTCAATATCATGTGGGGTGAATACTGATTTTAGGTGGCGTGCAAAAGTATTTGCTTTCTCTGCGTCACTTTTCGCCCATTCGTTATTTTCCATTCGTATTGGAGAATTGTAGAAAATCGGCCTTTTTAGCTTACTAGCAGCTTTCCAAAGGGAGTAATCAGTTGCAGCTGTTGCATCAATATTACTGAGATATTGTTGAACTTGTCTGTTGTGTTCAATTTTGAGGATGTTTTTGAGTTCTTTGGTGAGAGCATTCAATCTTTTCTTGTCGTCGGGGTGACGGGTTTGTTGCCATTTTTTTCCTTGCGAGTCGTTTTTCTTTGAGCTTAGCTTGTATGTTGTGGGTAACGCTTGTCCTTTTTTGTCTGATGAGGGTGGGAGTTGATTTCCATGCAGCTTGTTGGATGCAGCTGTTAAAATGTTCGACTGCTGCCTCTATATCTTCAGCAGATTTCAGGGCTAATTTGAAGTCAAGATTAGACGTGATGATGTGTCGGAAGAATTCCCAATCAGTCTTCCGATTGTAAAGGCTGCATTGTTCCGCTGCCGGTGTAAAATTTTTATCAATTGTTACCAGGATTGGAGAGTGGTCGGAAGACAATTCAAAGCAGGATTTGCAATTTATATCTGAAGAATTCACGCCTTTCACCACGCAGAAATCGATTAAGTCGGGTATTTTATTTTTATCTGTTGGCCAATAAGTGGGAGTTCCAGTAGAGAATGGAGTTAAACTGAGATTGCTAATAGCATTATATAGTTGTCTTCCTTTAGGGGTAATGAGACGAGAGCCCCAGAACGTGTATTTGGCATTGTAATCGCCCCCAGCTAGAAATCGATTTCCAAGAGTTTTGAAGAAATTTTCATATTCTGCAGTGCTGATAGAGTGCCTCGGCGGGCTATAGATAGCAGAGAGTGTAAGCTGGCCGCTCGGGTCTTCAATGACAATATTTGTGGCTTGTATAGCATTTGTACGGAATGAATTCGTGCTGTAATGTTTAATACTTTTCCGTATCAAGATACCTGAGCCTCCATGAGCGTTGTTACTGGGGTGTTTTGTGTGGTAAAACTTGTAGTTGGGTACTTCAAAGTAGCTTTTGTCAGTAAAGTGGGTCTCAGATATGAGGAGTATATCTATATCGTGGGTCTGAAGTAAAGTTTTAACTTCAAGTAAGTGTTTGGATAGGCCATTGGCATTCCAAATGATAATTTTCAACGGGTTGAAGATGCACAGTTTTTAGTCGTGAGGGTGACGAGGAGGCTCATCATTGATGTCATTTGTTGCATGACTTGTTTCAGTAAGTCTATCATTTCTCGCATTTCGTTAGTGTTTTGCGTTGGGGTGTGGGTTTCATTACTATTTGGAATGGCATTATTAGGGTTCGAGCGGGGTGTTACGCCTTTCTTTGCTGCTTGAGCATATGTGGCTGGGTATTGGTCAATTTCAATTGGGGTTTCAATCTGCATTGGGGTTTGAATTGGCTGTTGTGGTTTCTCTTGGGGCTGTGCAGGAGCTTTTTTCCTCAGAGTTGGGTATTTGGCGCTTTGGATGTTTTTGTATACCATACAGCCTTTATAATTTGCTGGATGGTTGCCTTCACATAGAGCGCATTTGACATCTTCAGATCTTGTCTTTCGCTTGCAATCAGCGGAGAGGTGGTTTCCAGCACATTTTATACATACTGATTTTCGACGACAGTAGGACTTTGTGTGGCCATATTGCTGACAGTTGGCGCATTGCGGTATTTCACGCTTCGGGTGTGGGGGCTCGAAAGCAATTCTTGAGTGCAGGAGACTTTTAATTTGATATATCTCCTTGTTATTGGAGGCGGGTTTGAGTTCAATGATAAACATTGGGAGAGGATTTTTTGTGACTCTGTGTTTTATGTTCCAAATGTTTGTGACTGAGTGACCGAGATCTTTTAGAGAATCCACAATTTCTTTTGTGTCTATTGAGGAGTGCATGTTTCTGAGAACAACTCTGAAGGTACGTTCTTGTTTTGTTTTATAAGTGTGGAACTCTGTGCCCTTCTGTTCCAGTTGTGACACTATGGTTTTGTAAGCATCCAGGGATGATGCTTGTACTTTTACTTGATCCTTGCCTGTGAGCTTTAGATCATAGGAGTTTGGAGCAACTTCTTGTAGTAAACTCATTAGGGGGGGAATGTTTAGAACTTTGTCTATAAATATTGGCGGCGGCTTGGGTATTTTTTCAGTTGGTTGGTTAGTTTCCTCAACTTCAAGGGAGGCAAATCTGTTTTCGTTTTCATTTTCATTTGGTTGGCGGCTTCCAAGCCAGTAATAATTATCAAGTTTAGCCTGTTTTTTAGAGGCAGTATTTTTACTTGGGCTTTCGCGTTGGCGTTTGGGATTGACGATCTTCCATTGGTCGGTTGGGGTAGCAGTTGTCAAGTTTCCTGCAGTTTGGGGTTTCTGGGCTTGTTGTTGTTGGGCATAGAGAATTTCCAGTTGCCTTTGGAGGGTTTCGATCTGCTGTTGTACGTTTGGTACGTTGGTACTAGGCAGGCGGGATGGGGTTAGATGTTGGGACATTTGTTGGGGTGTACCTAGGGATCTCGGTGTTTGGTGCTGTAGTTGCACTTGGGCTTGTTGGGCATCTCGCACTTCGACTTGTTGGGAACCTCCTACTTTAGGAGGAGTATGGTTGGGGGGCATCTCGCTGGTGCAAACGAATATTTAGTCTATATTCATTTGCACCCGGCTGCGCTTGTAATATGTACAACTTTTTATGATTGTAATACAATGTGGTTGCAGCTTTTTACAGCTCTGATACATATGTATAAACTTTACACGAATGGTTTGTGTCCACACTAATTCACCACTTAGTGGTGAAAAAGAGGTTTGTGGTGGAGTTTTGTGTGTGGGAGCTTTTGCTATTGTGCGATCAATGCAACAACAATATGCACAATCACTCAGCAATAACACTTAATTTACGCTTTAGAGTTTAAATAAAGCAGTTTTATATTAATTTGATAGCACACTAAATTGCGACACTTTTTCCGACACTTTTTCACAATATTATTGAGTTAAATTGATCAATTATATATTTTTTTTAGCACAAAAGTACGGAGGAAAAAATTTTTGACAACTTCACAGCGCGACCAGTGTGACCATATATTTCATATATCGTACTCTTTAATTTCGCAACTAGGTATATTTTTGTACTAGTTGTACGAATCGAATATTTTCATGTTCAAATATTATTGAGCAGCCCCACGCTTTTCCTTAAATACTTATATTTTCGTTCATCATTTTGTTTCTAATTAAATTATTTCTCAATTTTTAGTACGATTTTTAAGATTAAAGCGTGTTTTTTAGTTTTTTAAGCTATTATTTATTTTTGAATTTTTAGTGAAATTTTTCATTAAAGGATGTTTTATGCGGACGCAAGAATAAAAGTAAAAAGAAGTCTGATGGGATGTGGTGTTCTCCGAAATAGATCTACATACATATGTATGTATTTATAACTTCTACCAAAAGTCCCAATATGCAGTGAAGTAAACTAGCTTATTATGCAATATTTTCCAAACCCTTTTATTCAAGGTTTTCCAAACTAGTTTGGAAATACAAAATTTCCCAAACGTTTTGTTATATTTCACAATCAGAAAGTGAAGAGAAGTTGAGGTGAAGCATTTGAAAAGAACAAAAAAAAAAAAGAAAACTGATTGAATAAATTCGAATTTAGACAATAAAGCTCCGAATACGTTTGTAGCGTAATGGTGAGGTATGCTGCCTACGGACCAAGGAGCTCAGGTTCGAGTCCCGAGTGGCGCATTTTTTTTAATTTTTTTTTATTTTTATTTTTTATTTTTTTTTTTTTAGATAAATTTTTTTCACCTCACGTTTACAAAACATTGTATAAAAATGTAATTAGGGTTCCTTTTCGTTGATTCAGAACTTACTATAAAATGAATTACAAACAAAACCAGTTCTTGCTTTGCATACATATGTATGTACATGCGATTGTTTTTATTGCAAACACAACAATGACAAAACAGAATGTTGTTACACAAAACACAAAACCAGTTCTTGCTCTGCATACGTATGTATGTATGTGCATTGTACATGCGGCTGATTTCATTGCAAATACAACAAACCCAAAACAGAAAGCTACAAGCTTCATTTATTTTTGAGTGAATTTATGCATTGAGTTTATCGCCATCGCTATGAGCGATCGCTGGCTGTTTTGCGTTAGTTCGCTCGCTATTTGAGTGGTTATACGTTTTTCTTTGAACATTTGTTTGTGATTTGAGTAGAATGTATTTTTGAGCGTTCGTGAGTGAGTTTTTCCGTACCCTGCAAGCTTGTTACTTATTGGCCTGTATACGGGAGCGAATTGAAATTCATAGAGGCTATTTTGAAGAAAGGTGACATAAAAGCCGCAATGAAGCATAAAATATAATGTTGAATGTCCTACTATATGATGCCGTTGGGCTGTTGATGTCATGTTTCGAATCCGGAGGAGAATAGAAATAATAAAGAGAACACAAAAAAGTGAATGTTTGAAAGATATAATAATTTAGTTAAATGCTTACAACTTTTAGGATGGGATGAAGTTACATACATATATACATACATGCATGCATACATACATACATACATACATACAGGTGAAACTAATAAAAGCGTGTTAAAAAGAGGTACCAATCGACGCGTTCTGACCTCTAGATTATGAATTCGAAAGCAGAGAAAAAAAGATTTTTCCACATTTAAAAGATATTTATTAAGACATTTTAAAGTTGCACCGTCTTCTAGAAAGTTACAAAAAACGCTAGAAAACTGCATACTGAGGCATACGCATATCGCTGTATTAGTGCTAGTTCCATGGCATAGTATGCCATGGCTGGTTCCAAAGTTTTGATTTTGGCGTAAATCCTTTTCCAACTCATAAGAATATTTCAAGCTGATTAAAAAAATTATAGAAGTTTATTAAGTTCTTGAAAATATTTTTTACAAACCAACAGCTTTTACAAAACAACAAGTGTATTTAATGCAATCACAGTTGTAAAAGATATTTGCAAAATATTTAGTATTTTGAAAAATAAACATCTTAAATAACATTAACAATTCATTTTCATTGAGATTATATGTATCCATCATTGATTTTTTTGGAAATTTGAATTTAAATTATCGAAACAAAAAAAAAAGATGAAACTCAAGTGGCAGAATAGCTGTGCATTCCATGTTATAAAGAGAAGCCATTGCGCAGAATGATTTTTCTACCGGACTTCTTCTTTCCCATTACGGCCAAAGCAGAAGCTTACAAGAGGCAAATTTAAAATTTGTATTTACATATATTTTATATTTTAAAAATAATTTATCTTATAGCTGTCAAATTGAAACAATTGTCAGAAAAAAGTGCCGAATATCAAAAAACATATCGAAATACAAGCTGGCTCATTCGTTTTTAACCGCCTAGATGGTATTTCGTTGGTTTTTTCCAACATAGCTTACTCCCTTGCACCAACACAAAACTGTATTTGACCACCTCTTCCACACAAAAAACCTTATAGAATACAAGGAAAAAACGTAGTGTCATATGGGCATTAATGGAAAACAGACCCTTTTTTTTGTTTATACCGTGTTTTTAGTAAAGTGAGAAAGAAAAAAGATATTGACGATTTTTTCGCTGAAATGACGATTTTTTATTTGCAAACGTCAAATTATCGTATGAAAATGAAAAATATATAATCCTATATCTCCAGTTATCATTATTTCTATCGCATGGTAATTGCAAATTGTTAGCAAGTTTCAGTGGTAAGTGTGCGCCTCGTTTAATGTGAAAATCAATAAACAGATTTCGGTAACTTCATACAACTTCATACAAAAAACCTTACGAAGTGGCACAAACCTGCAATTATTTCAGCACGTGGATCAGGCCTATTTTTCGATATGTACCAGTGATGGAAAATTACTCGTGCTTGTGCATTTTTCGCCCTTTAGGAACCACTTGTCACTTCCGCACACTCGACCGATTTTCGGCACTATTTTGCGTTGCACAATTTTTTGGACAAATATGACACAATTTTAATTTTCCATCACTGAATGCACTCATTTGTTCGATACCGTGGTTGAAGTACTCGATACCAAAAAATATCGTTGCAAAAGAATCGAGTAAAAAGTATCGGTATCAAATGCAAAAAATATCGATTTGGTATCGTATCGTATCGAAATTCGTGTCCCTAGGCATTATAAATTCAATGCCATCATTAGTTTTCCCAAACTGGCTCCGGTTTATGAGATAATTTTTATATATATTACGCTAAGCGATTTTTTGTACGCACCATAACTTTTACACCGTTATACCGATTTCAGAAAATGTGGTGTCAAATGAAAGGGCTTGACCTGTAGATGTGCAGGAAGGTTTAATTTTTTGAAAAGGGTTGCCAGCTGTTTGAAAATTTAATTTTCCTGTATAGTTTGTTTTATTTTAAAATTTTTGGTACCATATATGAAAGGACTTGACCTGATATTGAGTAATTTAATAAAAATTTTACAAAAAGGGTTGCCACCTGTTCAAAAATTCAGTTTTACGCTATAGTTTGTTTTATTTTAAAATTTTTGGTACCATATGAAAGGGCTTGACCTGATATTGAGTAATTTAATAAAAATTTTACAAAAAGGGTTACCACCTGTTCAAAAATTCAGTTTTACGCTATAGTTTGTTTGATTTTTAAATTTTAGGTGTCATATGAAGGGGCTTGGCATGGAAATGAGTAATTTATTAAAATGTTTACAAAAAGGGTGCCACCTGTTCAAAAATCCATTTTTACGCTACAGTTTATCTCATCTTTATATATATTACGCTAAGCGATTTTTTGTACGCACCATAACTTTTACACCGTTATACCGATTTCCGAAAATGTGGTGTCAAATGAAAGGGCTTGACCTTTAGATGTACAGGAAGATTTAATTTTTTTGAAAGGGGTTGTCAGCTGTTTGAAAATTTAATTTTCCTGTATAGTTTGTTTTATTTTAAAATTTTTGGTACCATATGAAAGGCCTTGGCATGGAAATGAGTAATTTATTAAAATTTTTACAAAAAGGGTACCACCTGTTCAACAATCCATTTTTACGCTACAGTTTATCTCATTTTTAAATATGAAGTGTCATGCAAGGCCTAGCACTGAAGATGGGTAGTAAAAGGAAAGGGAAGAGGAAAATGAAAGGGATGGATATGGCGAAGGAAAGGAAGCGAAAGAGGAAAGAATACGCAAAATAAAATGGATATAGGGAAAAGAAAGCGCAAATAAAGGGGAAAGGGGAAGAGAAAGAGAACTAGAAAGAAAGAGAGGAGCGCGCCAAATGGCCTTTTAGAGTTTGCTTTAAGGTTACCATAGTCTAGAAAAATACTCGGAACAAAACTTCACTATGGGGCTCCTCGGTCAAAATCTTTGTATAAAAAAATCTAGGTCCACAGAAAATAAAAATAACCAGTAACTATGAAGGTAATGTGGCAATAAGTGGCTTCCACCCTCAAATTGTCGCACAGTATAATTGAAAGCCACAGCATCGCGTGGCCGGGTTTACTAGTAATAATATAAAACACTGGCGCTATTATAACTATGACGAGTTTTATGGCCGAGCTTCTCTCCCAACTCGAGGCGTGCTCCTTAACATTTTTCCTACAAATTTGGTGGACCTACAGTTTTATGCCGGATCCGAACGACGAATGCATTTTTTGTGAGAAGCTTTTTTATGGCATAAATACACCCGGACGGTATGCCGCCCACTGCCGAGAGGTGACCGCTATTTCTAAAAACCCAATAATTGGGATTTAATTAATTAGAATTTTTTTTTTGGTGTTTGTCCGGTCTGGGGTTTGAACCCGAGACCTCTGGTATAGCAGGCGAGCACTCTACCCACTGCACCACAGCGGCCACAATATGAGATAACGGTATTTAAAAATTACCATCAATTTGGACTTTTTTGTTAATAACTCAGTCAGTTTATGAGATAAATTGCCCAAACTTTGCACATGATCATATTTTAGCATTAGGTACCTTAATTTTTTCTGAAAATAATTGATATCGGGTGACTATAACATATAGCTGCCATGCAACCGATTGCTCAGATATGGACATTTTTGGGTATAACTTCGCTATTTAAATAGCTAAGGACACTCAACTTTGGGAATTTCTACTCGTATTGACCTTAATCTATTCCCTGAAAATCGTCAAGAACGGGTAACTATAACATATAGCTGCCATACAACTGATTGTTGAGATATGTGGTTTTGTGAGCAATTGCTGAATTCCTTATGAATAAAATTAGCATTTGCTATTTTTTATAAGCAAAAGGTAATGATTTTTTAAGCATGCCCTACCCCATGCTAAATTTTTCAGAAATTAGTTTTCGCTTGATTTTTCCTCAAATACTTGCAATTATGGCCCATTTTTTGTCTATGCGTAAAGAAAAATATTATAGTGCTCGACGGAAATGTAAAAATGAAGACTTTCGAAAACTTTTATAACGATTCCACCGTGAGGACGTACGTATGGGATGTATAGTATACTCATTTACAAATTGTATCGGAGTGGTAGACTGTGCCAATTCCGAAGTCAGAAGCCTATGGTAACGAGTATGTCAACAGAAAAAGGCAAACTATATAAGCTGTAAGCCAAACACGCCTGAACCTTCAAACGTTTTTTCAACTGTTATGGAAATTTGACAAAATGAACGAAGGCTAACACTTAATAGAATTCAAATCGTCCTACCAACAGGAAAAAGTCCTACTAGTTTTGGTAAGAAAAGCCCAGAAATGGCATTTCTCTTACCTATTTGCACAACGATGTTGTTGTAAAGTTTATGACGTTGTTGTTGTTTGTGCCAAACCAGGGATGCGTGATTTTGATTTGGCTGAATCACGAATAAAAAATATTTTCTGATTCTTGATTTAAAATATTTTCAAATAAAATCCAATTTTTATTTGTGATTCGTTTAAAAAAACTCAAAAATACCTTTTGATTCTTGATTCAAACTATTTTCAGACAAATGATAAATTTTTTGATTCTTGATTCAAACTTAATTTCAAATCAAAATTATTTTCAATCAAAAATATTTTTTGAATCTTGATCAAATTTTTGATTCGAATCAAAAATATATTTTTAATCAAGAATTAAAATATATGTTTGATTCTAAATAAATTTTTGATTCTTTTGAGAAATGAATCACAAATAAAATTTACCTTTGATTTGAAAATCGTTTGAATCACGAATCAAAGGGTATTTTCAATTCTTTTGTGAAGTGAAACACAAATAAAAATTATCTTTTTTGATTTGAAATCAAAATTAACTCGAAATCACGCAACCCTGTGCCAAACATTTTCGAGATGAAATTCTTATTTTTGTAATACCGGGAAGGAAGTTGTTGTAATTTTTATTGACTTTGTTTTTGTATAGCTCCGTTAGTCACATTTTCTTATGTTTTAACAATTGGTCTCTTTCTAGTAAAAGCTTAAAATTTGTAGCAAAAGCAGCAATGATTGAAATATTATTCATATAATAAATTAGCAAATGCTTATTTTTTCAGTAAAAGATTTTTAAGCAATTGGTTTTGCTAATAAGTAAATGCTTACTAGCAATTACTTTTTTTATTCATTAGGCCCAATGACTGTCAAAAACAACGAGAACAGAACGAATTTAGCGCCCGGCTAGAATGCACGCATATAAATACGCAACAAATCTTCTGAATACACTAAATTGCAACGCCGTATTTAGAAGGGTGGTTTTGGGTGTTTGAACCTCCCACGAAATTCTGGTAGATAAACTTTACTTCTATCATATTCAAAGCTATATGTTGAAAACACTAGTTCACAAATAATTAATTTGAGAAAATACCAAGAAATTCAGGTATAGGGGAGGGCTGGCATGAACCTGCTGAGGTCAAAACCATTTTTTTATGGTTAGAGTTTTGAGATAACGTAATTTTGGGTTTTTTTGGTTACAACTTCAATCAAAAATTTTCGCTGAAGTTAAAAATATCCCGCCCTATCTACTCCGTTCGAAAGATAATTAAAATATGCTTCTAACAACATACCACTTATAAATTAAATTATGTTACATACATTTTCTAAAATTTTAGCATATTTCCTTATAACTGCATAAAGTCATTGCATGGCTGAAAATTCATTACTAGGGTTATATTAGTGTCTGAATTATACATCTTGTGTGTTTTTCGAAGAATCCCATATATGGGATGTGTGAGTTGTTATAGTCCGATTTCACCTATTTTCAATACTAACTTTTCAGTCAACATTTTATTGATTTTTTCCGATTATTGAAAAAATTTAGTTTTTACTAGCAAATACCCGTCCCGCTTCGCAGCGACGAACAACAGCTTTTGTGTTATAATGGGTCTTTCCCTTTACCTTTACCTTTACCTTTACCTTTACCTTTAACTTTACCTTTACATTTACCTTTACCTTTACCTTTACCTTTACCTTTACCTTTACCTTTACCTTTACCTTTACCTTTACCTTTACCTTTAACTTTACCTTTACCTTTAACTTTACCTTTACCTTTAACTTTACCTCTACCTTTACATTTACCTTTACCTTTATCTTTACGTTTACCTTTACTTTTACCTTTACCTTTACCTTTACCTTTACCTTTACCTTTACCTTTACCTTTACCTTTACCTTTACCTTTAGCTTTACCTTTACCTTTACCTTTACCTTTACCTTTACCTTTACCTTTACCTTTACCTTTACCTTTACCTTTACCTTTACCTTTACCTTTACCTTTACCTTTACCTTTACCTTTACCTTTACCTTTACCTTTACCTTTACCTTTACCTTTACCTTTACCTTTACCTTTACCTTTACCTTTACCTTTACCTTTACCTTTACCTTTACCTTTACCTTTACCTTTACCTTTACCTTTACCTTTACCTTTACCTTTACCTTTACCTTTACCTTTACCTTTACCTTTACCTTTACCTTTACCTTTACCTTTAACTTTACCTTTACCTTTACCTTTACCTTTACCTTTATCTTTACCTTTACCTTTACTTTTACCGGGACCATTCATCACCATCCGGGCCCACTACTTGAACCATCTCTGAGAAACCGACTTAAAAAATAACAATGAAAATATCTGTATGTTGAAGCCCTGCTCGACACATTTCATTTGCTAAAAAATATAGCTCGGAAATATTCAGGGGTCATCCGGGTCCACGTTTTCACCCATATCTCGGGACCTGGCCTAGGCATCGCAATGACAATAACTCTATGTTGAAGGCCTGCTCAGCACCTTTCATTTGATACCAATATTGCTCGGAAATATTCAGGGGTCATCCGGGTCCACGTTTTGACCCATATCTCGGGGCCCGGCCTAGGCATCGCAATGAAAATAACTCTATGTTGAAGGCCTGCTAAGCACCTTTCATTTGATACCAATATTGCTCAAAGACTTGCTGGGTCACTCTGGGTCCACATTTGGGCCTATATTCCGGGAAGTTCCCACTTTTCGGAAAGTCTGTATACCCTATCACCAGCCCATATACCATATGAATCTACTGTGAAAATTTCATAAAGATCGGTTGATTACTTTGGGAGTCTATAAATAACACACACACACACACACACACACACACACACACACACACACACACACATTCATTTTTATATAATAGATTGGGGTTCTTATAAGAAATTGTAAAAATCAGGAAAGTCTTATTCTTTTTAAAAATTATTCTGTTTTATTGCAAACATTTTAAGCGTAATATTAATAAGATTCGATGAATACTTTATTTTTGGCGATTTTTTCCAAGTGAAACAAAAAGAATGTTTTATGGTCGAAAACCTCGGCTAGGTGACCCAACTATATGAAAACGACTTCACAGATCAAAGGACATTAGAGGGAAATATATAGCTTCCCAAGCAGTGTTTGCCAGCATAACAGCAACAGGCTCAAAAAATAAGCTGCTGCGGTTCTGCGAAAGTTATCATAATTTTTGAGAACTTTTGAATTTCGATTTCCTTTGAAAATATCTGAAGTTGAAGCACAGAACAGTCGAATATATTTGTTTGTTTATTTGTGCTGTTGATTTACTGTGTAATTTCAAACAGATCAGTCGACAGCAAAGCACAGATAAACAGAATTTAATTTTGAGTGCGGCTTTTTAAAATTGTTTTTTTTTTTTTTTGTAAATTACAATTTCGATTGTGCTCCCATTAATTAAAAAAATAAAACAATAACAACAGTGCTGTAAAAACTCGAAATTATGTTTGTCCTTTGCCCTTTCCACAATACAGAAACAGTCGAGTGTTTTTTCAAGCTTAAGGCTGCGCAGTTGCAGTAAAGTAGAACTGTTTATTTTTTATACTTCTGCTGCGCTGTTTATTTTTTAATTTTCAAATAAAAATGAAATTCAATGGAAATGAAAAAAAAAGTTGAAAATAATTTCAAACTCTGCCCAAAAGACTAAAATAATGACATATCCATCAATTTTAAAATCGTATGTCAAATAACAATGTTGAAAAAAAAAACAAGTTATAGTCTCAACATAAGCTAAAAATCTTGGGGCGGACTTTTACAGATGAAAACAGCCGACTTTTTCGTCCATAAAATATTATTTTTTTTTTCACTTGGATAAAATCACCAAAAATAAAGTATTCATCGTGTTTGCAAGAGAACAGTCTAATTTTTAAATGAATAAAAGTTTCCTGATTTTTAAAACTTCTTATAAAAGCTAATCAGCACTGTACGTTACATGTTATGCACTGTCATGTTATGCCATGCTATGCAAGTATAACAGAACCATGAAATGTTCAAATTTAACATTAACGAAGTTATCAATACTAGAGTGCTGCCTACTGTCGAAACTCGACAGTTTTTCTAGATTTTTTCTTATGACTAAGCTGCAACTAGAGTTTGTGTAGTATTGTCACTTTTACTATTTTGTGGTTGTTCCTATTGATACTGCTCCTTTTGTTGCTACTGTCACTGCTACTATTTTGTTTTCTTTGCTGGTATTGTTGTCGTTGCTCGTCTTCACAATTCTCTTACCTACTTCTTTCCTCCTATTTCTGTTCTTTTTTTCCTACTCATTATTTCTTATCCTTCTTATTACCTGACTTTGTGTTTTTATTGTAGTGCTTTTGCTAATTTTTTTATGTTTCTACTTCTTTGAAATTACACACCACTTCCAGCCAAACATGTTCACAATTGCATGGTAAGTTTGGTGTGCACGCACAAACTCACCCATGCATGCGCATTGACACAGCTCTGTGGTGTTCAAAAGCATGCAACAACAACCACACGGAAATTTTCCAGCGACGATTTTGGACGCATTTTCCAACCAATTTTAATGAAAATTGGCGCAGTTCTATTTGAGAGTAATATCTTTCTAATGGTGTTCTTAAAATTAAAATCGGTTCAGTAGTTTCGACGGAGAAGATGGAACAAAATGTATGTTAGCGTATTAGTAATATAGATATAATAGCGATTAGATGGAAAAAATAAACTTATAATTTTTTTTTCTATATCATCACAAATCGTATCTAATTTATATTACTTAGGGTTCTGTTGACTGGTGTGAAATGTAAACAATCGTATATCAACATTGTAAAAATAGATACCATAAAGACATCTAAGTATTACTTTATCAAAAATATCAATATTTATAAGATTCTACATAAGAACAATAGGCACTTATTATTTTGTTGTTTCATATACATATTATTCCAGACTATGTACAGAGACAAACAATGTACCTGATAAATACTACAACGCTTACACATTTATGAATGCCAAATGTACAATATTAATCGTAAGTTATTGTATGAATGGATTTCTAATGATGTTTTAAAGCTCTTAACTTTTTCTTACAATTATTGATTAGTAAGTACGCATAACCACTGCACACATTCCAATAATTCGTCTACCCAACCGATTTGAAGTAAAACAAAATATCACATACATATAATTAAAATGTTCTCTCGACATTCAGAGGATCATTCAGCGAAGGGTTACGTTGCAGCTCAAGATTCCTCTGTTAATACTTCCTTAGAAGAGAATCAGCTTCAACGGGAAACGAATTTTTACCATCAACTTAATGGTGAGTTTCAATTAGATACATATATAGAATAAATTAAATATTTTTTTGAGAGTAGTAAATTTTAAAACTATTTTGAAATGGAAAGAACTGTATTAAATCACGCATGCGATCACGCGGAAAATTTTACTAAATTGTAAAAAATATATTAAAATTAATGGGAACTTGCATGAAAGATCGTATAATAAAATTAACACTATTCAATATAAAAGACTCGTGCTTAATTTAGATGCCCACCATAATTTCCACGATGCGTTTGAATCATTTACAGATTACTAGTGTACGTAACTGAATATGTCATGTTTTTATAAATGATCAAAATGTCAAAGATAACTATGTACACAAGCAAAATATTTGACCGCAAGGTAGGAACATGAAAAAAAAAGATTTTTTATCGAAATTTTGACTTTGGTTGCACAAAAAAGTGCAGTAAGTACTGCAGGTATGTCAAAACCATATATCAAACAAATATTTGCGTATTAATTCTAAATGAACGTGCTGTATAAGTTTTTCACGAGGAACTAATATTTTCGGAGATATAAGTGGATGACAGGTGTTATCCTTTATATCCTGTTTACGTCAAATGTTCCCATCACAGATATCCTTTTTTATTTGATGCTTTCTTTATCATCCTCAAGCTATCAGAAAACGTATACCTATCGAAAAAATTCGGACTTTGGTGGATATTAAATTCCGCAAAAACATGAAATATATAAAATCGTGGGTTTCTCAAAAAGTTACCATTTTGCGATTTTGGTTTTGGCAGATACTTGTTAGTGAAGCATTAAACTTTGATATTCTGCACTAAACTCGTGGGTGCTCTAACCTTCGTATTAAAATTTGTTCTACCTCACCGTGTATCTTATAACTCAAGCCACCTGGATTTCTTTTGCTTATATCTTTGTTATTTTAAGTGCCACAATCATGAAACTTGCACTAGATTAAAGCTCATTTTATTTGCAAAAAACTGGTCTAAATTTGGTTAGGATGCGATTATCAGAACATAGTGAAAACAAAAGCCAAACATATTTGTCTTATAACTGAAACTATTATTTGGCCTTCTTTCGCTTATATCTTTGTTATTTTAAGTGCTAGAGCCATGAATTTTGCAACAGATTAAAGTTCATTTTCTTTGCAAAGCATTGATATAAACTTGGTTAGGATGCGATTATCAGAACATAGTGAAAACAAAAGTCTTATATATTTATCGCAAAAATGGGGTCGATTTTCGGAAAAAGGCAATAAAAGAAAAAATGAACGCCCAAATAGTTGAGATATTATGACGAACTTAAGATCAGCAATCGTCGAAGAGAGCGGTCGTGTTTATACTCAGCTGTACTAGTACACAGAGTATTATAGTTTTAATCACATAACGGTGGATTGTAACAGAATGAAATAATCGAGATAGATATAGACTTATATATATCAAAATGATCAGGGTGAAAAGAGAAATCGATTGAGCCATGTCCGTCCGTCCGTCCGTCCGTCCGTCCGTCCGTCCGTCTGTCCGTCCGTCCGTCCGTCCGTCCGTCTGTAAACACTCTAACTCGCGCAAAAATTGAGATATTTTGATGAAATTTGGAACGCAAGTTGGTATCGAGACTGGGACGGTTGGTATTGAAAATGGGCGAAATCGGACCATGACCACGCCCACTTTTCCTATATAGAAAAAATCGGAAATTTGGTATCTCAGCCACTAATATAGCTAGAGTTTTAAAATTTTACCCACGTATTGAGCTCGGGCCCTTATGAAGAAATTTGATGAAGTTTTGGAAAATGGGCGGTGCCACGCCCACTTATTAAGGGTCAAACATTGAAAGTTTTATATGTCATAACTCAGAAACCGTTGAAGATATATCGATGAAATTTGGTACGCGTAATTTGCTTACATAGACAAATGTTTTGACGAAAAATTATCAAAATCGGTTTACGGCCACGCCCACTTTTATATATGTGTATTATAAAGTGACCTAATAAAACCATTTTAAGCGATATCTCTGTCAAATATAAAGATCTATCATTGAAATTTTGTCGCATGAGTCCAACTATGGACATAAAACAAAAAACACAAAAATTTTGGAATATGGGCGGTGCCACGCCCACTTATTAAGGGGCAGACATTGAAAGTTTTATGAGTCATAACTCAGAAACCGTTGAAGATATATCGATGAAATTCGGTACGCGTAATATGATTACTTAGTCAAATGTTTTGGCGAAAAATTATCAAAATCGGTTGACGGCCACGCCCACTTTTATATATAGGAAATATAAGGGGGCCTAATAAAAACATTTTAAGCGATATCTCTGTCAAATATAAAGATCAATCACTGAGATTTTGTGGCAGGAGTCCAACTATGGACATAAAACAAAAACTACAAAAATTTTGGAAAATGGGCGGTGCCACGCCCACTTATTAAGGAGCGAATATTGAAAGTTTAATAAGCCATAACTCAGAAACCGTTAAAGATATATCGATGAAATCTGGTACGCGTGATATATTTACTTAGCCAAATGTGTGGACGAAAAATTACCAAAATCGGTTGACGACCGCGCCCACTTTTATATATGTGTATTATAAAGTGACCTAATAAAACCATTTTAAGCGATATCTATGTGAAATATAAAGATAATTCATTGAAATTTTGTGACATGAGTTTTACAATAGACCGGAAACAAAAAATAAAAAAGTTTGGAAAATGGGCGTGGCACCGCCTCTTTTTAGACAAAGGGATATATGAGATTTCTTAGCCTTTAACTCGACAAATAATTGAGATATTATGACGAAACTTGGTTTATACACTTTTATAACATGTGTTAATAGACACGCAAAAATGTATTGAAATCGGTTTATGACCACGCCTACTTTTTAACAAAGATATTTCTGGAACACCCTTTTGGAATTTGTAACGTGAAGTCTTTGTAACTAAAAGTCATAGAGGGATGAAATTTTGCACTAACAATAATATTTGTATGCTTATTTGGATGATTGATATAAATTTTGAAAATGGGCGTGGCTGCGCCCTGTTTATGCAGCACTCGTTTCATATAAAATACACCCTATATCGAACAAACGCAAACAAACAATGAAAGCATACAGCTGAGTATCTAATGTTCGATTGCACTCGAACTTAGGCTTCCTTACTTGTTTTTATTTCGCTCCGCTGTGGTTTTAATTAATTATTTGTATCTTTTTCCATTTGATATAATAATTGACATCCAAGTGTACAATGGTGACAGTTTTAAATAATAATAATATATTGAGACAGTGACTCCTATACTTACATATAACATTTTGATTATTTGAATAAATAAATATTTACTCGGCATTTTAAGCAAAGTTTTCAACAAATATACATACATATGTACATATCTGTCAGTCATGCCATGTGTGTGTGGCCGTAGAGTTGAACGAGACCAACCGAAGGTGGCATGTGCTCTTTGCAAAGAGTATTTTCACCTAAAGTGTGTAAATTTGTTGCCTGAAGACGTGGATTATCTCAATACGAACAATGAATCTTTTTTTTTGCAAACGCTGCATGGCCGAGCGCAGAAATTCTATTAGTGCTTCTTCGGCATCTACAAGTGTTGTTATTGTATTGATGACAACAATTCGCAAAAGTGCAAAGTGTCTGAAAAAATTGTTATTGCTAACTTGCCGAAAATCTCGTCTCAACCATTGCAGCCTGCTGCTATAGGAGGCGGTGCAAAGATCGTCAACAACTCGTCTACATTGGCTAAAATAGGGAGTGCATCGATCGTGAGCGGACATGGGCAAAGAGAGCTCTTTGTGCTGCGAGCGTAAAAAAATGTATACGTACACAAATGCAGAGCATAATTATTTCAGCAATGAAACGATTCAGTTCGCCTTCAACAGTAATGGAAGCAGGTTGATGCCTTTTTTTTGTCCGTAACAACAGTGGGCGACTGATGTATGAAATTTTTTTAAGATTGGTTGGGAAATTGATTATTTTTTTATTTTAAATATTCTCAATAGTGTTAAATAGAGCCATTTGAAGTCAAATGAAGTATTATTTTTTATGCCATTTTCAACTCTTTAAAATGAAATTAACAGGGTTCGAAATTACTTTCAACGTTTTTTTTTCATTTACTTTGAATTTCATTTTCATTTCAAAATTAAAAAATTAACAGCGCAAGAAAGTAAAAAAAAATAAAAAATTGTACTGTACTGTAACTATGCAGCCTTCAATTTACAGTCAACCTGTTGCTGTACTGTGGAAATTTTTACAGCATAATTTCGAGTTTTTGTATTTTTGTTTTATGGGAACACAAACGAAATTGTAATGTAAAAAAAAAACAAATTCCAAAAAGCCGTTCTGAAAACTAAAACTCTGTTTATCTGTGCTTTGCTTTCGACTGAACTGTTTGAAATTAAACAGCAAAGCAAAAGCACAGAGAAACAAAAAAAAAGTATTCGAATGCCCTGTGCTTCGAATTTAGATATTTTCAAAGGAAATTAAAATTCAAAAGTTCTGAAAAAATAATGACAACTTTCGCAGAACATGAGCAGCATATTTTTTGAGACTGTTGCTGTTTTGCTGACAGTTTTTCAAACACTGGTTAATTTTTTATGCTTTTATATTGAAATTGCAATTAATTCGAATGTGAATCGAAATAAATCAACATTTATTTTTTATTAAATTTGTATCTAAAAACATACCTATTTTTAATATAACCTCTATTTTCATGCTATAAAATCTGATATAATTAAATTTTCATCAACACACGAAGTTACGAAAAATTTTTGAATTTTGCGTCACTGTGCAATTATAAGCACACTACTACATGCTCACGTTCTCTGCTTGTTTGCTTGTGGTGGTGCCCATGCTTGATCGTGAGTGATGATGCTAAAAAGTTACAAGATACCTTGGGTATTATACTTAGTGAAATATCTGCTCTTCGTATGGAGAATACTCGGTTAATCTCTCTTGTCAATGCTCTGCATGAAGACCGGAATCTTTTAATGCAAAAGGTCGACGCCCTACAAGCAGAATCAATTTTAGTGCAAACTAAATTCTCGAATAACGACGCAAATATTTCATCTCTAAATTTGGAGCTAAAAAGTGTTAGTGCAATTGTTGCGGGCTCTGGCGTTGCGCCAGCAGCTAATAATAGCCCAGTTAGTCGAGAACGTAAACCCGTGTACCGTGTCAGCTGATCGAACCTATTTAATGGGATTTGTATGTAACCGATTATTCAACGACGTACGACGCAGAAGCCCGTACCGCAGAAATCAAAATCATTTTGATTTTTTACGTAAAAACGTGGCAGCTGATAGCTCGCATGGTTGCAAGGTAGAAGGGTTGCCAGTTGAACATTTTTAGTTATTAAATATTTAAACAGTAATTTTCACAGCATTATACAACTAACTCAACAAGATTGTAAAATGTTATCGAATATACATATATGTGTTCACATGGAAAAAATAGTATGTCTACTTAAACGAAACATTTATTATTACTTTAATTTTAAAAAGAAAGGAAAGAAAACGTTTATAAATTTTTTTTAAATCCCAAACAAAATGTAAATATATATATATAAATTAATAACAAGAGAATAGCTTTGTTCAACAACTTTACTTGCAAGTACTTGCAAAAAGAGCGTCAATGTCAAATTAAGAGTAAAAACGAGAAAAAGAGAAAATTATCAACCAAAGTAATTGAACACAAAATCGTAAACATTCGCAAGAAAACAGCTGATACGCTGTTTTGAAAATTTGATTCTTAGGTTAGGTTGTAATTGAAATTTTTGAAATTGGAATTGAATGGAAATAACTGAATTAGGAAAACAAAATTCTACTTTGGCTATTCCACAACATCAAGATTCGGTTTTTGCCGCTAACTTATTTAGTACACAATTAGAAATTTGCCTTTAAAATGTTTGTATATTTCCAATTGAAATTTTTGTGATCATATATTTTGGACACTTCAATTTTTTTTTAAAGCTGCTAGTAGTTGCAAGTGAAAATTTTACTTGCAGCGTTTATCAACTCTCTCGAGGTCCTACTCTCTCGAGGTCCTACTCTCTCAATTTGGCTCCCTTTTGCGAATTTTTTGGGTTATTGAACATAAATTCGTAACTATTCGTAAAAATATGTAAAAATTTTGAGATAATGAACACTCCTAATAAATGAAGATATTACTGAAAATTAAAGCAAAAATTGTATTTATCCACAATGGTGGCGGTATTTTCTTAATTGATAACTCTTGGTGGTCTTCTTCGGCAATTTTTCTACCTTAAAAAGTTATAAATTGCCACAATAAATCTGAGTTTCTGTAACAAAATCAATTAAAGTGATGTCACACTAATACGATCCACACTTTGTCACCACCTATTTATACTAGAAAAGATATGAGTTACAGAAACTCAGTACAGATTTCTTAATTAAACACAGATTTTTGTGAGAATCTTGTTGCTTCCCAATATAATTTTTTATGGATTTTCAATTGTAAATTTAATGTTCTGGCTGTGTTTTTTGTTTTTTGTTATTTTATGTTTTAGTCCTTGATAACTATCACCAAGGTGTGATGGAAATATATTGGGCAGCAACAAAATTACAAGAAAAATGTGTTTTAATTACCAACTAAGCCGTAAAAAAGTAACTAAATTAATAAAAAAAAGTCGTCAACGACAACTTTAAAAACGATTAAATTAGTATTTTTTGTCATTTGGCAAATAATGCACAGTTGTGTATTGAAGAGTAATCCGCATAACACTTTGAAGATTAGTAAAAATCTTGTTTGTTCAAAAATGACTAAACGGCAATCCTGCCAAAATGTAAACAAACTATATATATATGTAAATATGTGTGAGTAAAACAGCTGATTGCTACGGGCTCAAAAAATCCTAAAAATTGCATACGGGCGTTTGCGTCAGCGAGCGGACCACACGTTCTCGACTAACTGGGCTATAAGAGCTGCTCAAACTCTTCTTCGTTGGCTGCCGCTATGGGAGGCAGTGCTATGATCGTCGACAATTCAAAGGTGCGCGTGGGAGGCAGTGCTGAGTTTTCCGACAATTCATCTGCCGTTCTGAGTGGCAGTGCTATGGGAGGCGGTGCAGAGTTATAGCCCAGTTAGTCAAGAACGTGTGGTCCGCCCGCTGACGCAAACGCCCGTATGCAATTTTTAGGACTTTTTGAGCCCGTGGGGCAACGGAGCAATCAGCTGTTTTACTCACACAGATTTACATATATTTTTACATATTTGTTTAAATTTTGGCAGGGTTTCCATTTAGTCATTTTTGAACAAAAAAGATTTTTACTAATCTTCAAAGTGTTATGCGGATTACTCTTCAATACACAACTGTGCATTATTTGCCAACTGACAAGAAAATACTAATTTAATCGTTTTTAAAGTTGTCGTTGACGACTTTATTTTTTTTTTATTAATTTAGTTACTTCTTTACGGCTTAGTTGGTAATTAAAACACATTTTTCTTGTAATTTTGTTGCTGCCCAATATATTTCCATCACACCTTGGTGATAGTTATCAAGGGCTAAAACATAAAATAACAAAAAACACAGTCAGAACACTAAATTTACAATTGAAAATCCATAAAAAAATTATATTGGGAAGCTACAAGATTCTCACAAAAATCTGTGTTTAATTAATAATCTGTACTGAGTTTCTGTAACTCATATCTTTTCTAGTATAAATAGGTGGTGACAAAGTGTGGATCGTATTAGTGTGACATCACTTTAATTGATTTTGTTACAGAAACTCAGATTTATTGTGGCAATTTATAACTTTTTAATGTAGAAAAATTGCAGAAGAAGACCACCAAGATTTATCAATTAAGAAAATACCGCCACGATTGCGGATAAATACAATTTTTGCTTTAATTTTCAGTAATATCTTCATTTATTAGGAGTGTTCAATATCTCAAAATTTTCACATATTTTTACGAATAGTTTCGAATTTATGTTCAATAACCCAATAAAATTGCAAAAGAGAGCCAAATTGAGAGAGTAAGACCTCGAGAGAGTTGATAAACGCTGCAAGTAAAATTTTCACTTGCAACTACTAGCAGCTTTAAAAAAATAGAAGTGTCAAAAATATATGATCACAAAAATTTCAATTGGAAATATACAAACATTTTAAACGCAAATTTCTAATTGTATACTAAATAAGTTAGCGCAAAAACGAATCTTGATCATGTTGTGGAATAGCCAAAGTAGAATTTTGTTTTCCTAATTCAGTTATTTCCATTCATTTCCAATTTCAAAAATTTCAATTACAACCTAACCTAAAAATCAAATTGTCAAAACAGCATATCAGCTGTTTTCTTGCGAATGTTTACGATTTGGTGTTCAATTACTTTAGTTGATAATTTTCTCTTTTTCTCGTTTTTACTCTTAATTTGACATTGACGCTCTTTTTGCAAGTACTTGCAAGTAGAGTTGTTGAACAAAGCTATTATCTTGTTATTAATTTATATATATATGTATATATATATATATATATATATATATTTACATTTATATATATATATATATATATTTACATTGTTTGGGATTTAAAAAAAATTTATAAACGTTTTCTTTCCTTTCTTTTCAAAAATTGAAGTAATAATAAATGGTTCGTTTAAGTAGACATACTATTTTTTCCATGTGAACACATATATGTATATTCGATAACATTTTACAATCTTGTTGAGTTAGTTGTATAATGCTGTGAAAATTACTGTTTAAATATTTAATAACCAAAAATGTTCAACTGGCAACCCTTCTACCTTGCAACCATGCGAGCGATCAGCTGACACGTTTTTACGTAAAAAATCAAAATGATTTTGATTTCTGCGGTACGGGCTTCTGCGTCGTTGAATAATCGGTTACATACAAATCCCATTAAATAGGTTGGATCAGCTGACACGGTACACGGGTTTACGTTCTCGACTAACTGGGCTATTAGACGGCAATGCTTCTACTGCAGAGTTTGTTTTCCCTATGCACGCGTGCAAAAGCTTTTTGTAGCTTTCACACCAACAGCCTCACACCGACACTACACAACTCTTCGTACACGAAAAGAAATTTTGTTTGTTGGCAATTTTTTGTTCAACGATTTCTAGTCAGCGTTAGGCTGTTGAGCTCATTGTGAATGGATACAAGTGACTTGACTCTGGGATGTGTGTTAAAAAGGTCGAACAGCTGTGCTCAGCTGATTTCAGGGTTGCTGTTATGGCCCTATAACGATGGTGAAAGCAATAGAAGTTGCTCTTCTTCTTTCTGTTTTGCAGGTTGTTGATTTTACATTCTTGCACATGTTATTCGTGGAATAGCTGGCGTTTACGCTATCACCGGGAATTGCGTTTTAGGAACTCAGCCTTAAATTCTTTTCGGAATTATGAATTGGTTTTTTCAATTCCCAATTCCGGAATTGCGTTTCTGTCTTGATTGCTACGACCTTGTCATTATGGTCCTTTTTCTTACAACAACCACATCCGGCCGCCATACCAATCTGTACCCCCGGAAGTCGCCGCCATACCAATCTGTCCCCGATTTTGACATTTGCCGATGACATATCGTCTTTTTTTATCGAATTTCGACTACGCATCCCAGAGCCATTTCACTGTATGCTATACACTATGAGCTAACCTAACTGTACGTCCATAAATTATCCTTTATGTTTTACCAAAGCAAAGTGCTTCAAAATTCTTGACAATGTTGCCTTTAAATGGTTTTACTAAATTAGTAAACAAAGAAGTTACGTCACTACGAATATTTAGTGTAGCTTGATTTAACTCATTTTTTTCAGCAATCCAGAATATGTAAAGTTGTGAAAGTCTGCCCCTAAATTTCAAGCTTATATTGAGAGGTTTAAGGGACAAACAAAGTTTTTTTCTGATCCCACGAAAATCCGCCGAAATTGTTTTTAACACGCTTTTATTAGCTTCACCTGTATGTATGTATGTATGTATGTATGTATGTAACTTCATCCCATCCTAAAAGTTGCAACATTTAACTAAATTATTTTATTATATCTTTCAAACATTCACTTTTGTTGTGTTCTCTCTATTATTTCTATTCTCCTCCGGATTCGAAACATGACATCAACATCCCAACGGCATCATATAGTAGGACATTCAATATTATACCTTATGCTTCATTGCGGCCGATCGATATGCCATCAGAAACAGAGGAATATGAGTGTCCCAATCCCTCTCGAACTTGTCCACCACCTTTCGTAAATGTTCCTCTAATGTTCTGTTAAATCTTTCTACCATGCCGTCTGATTGTGGATGCAACGCAGTTGTTCGGGTTTTCCTAATATTCAGTGTCTTGCACATCTCCTGTAACACTACTGATTCGAAGTTCCTTCCTTGGTCAGAATGTAGCTCTATAGGTGCACCATATCTCGTCACCCAATTGTTGGTGAATACTTCGGCTATAGTTCCTGCTTCTTGATTTGGAATCGGGTACACCTCCGGCCATTTTCTGAAGTAATCCATGACCACCAGTACATATTTGTTTCCAAGTTTGCTAGTAGGAAATGGCCCAGCTACATCCATGGCAATTCTCTCAAATGGTGCTCCTGAGTTGTATTGTTTCATCGACCCATGACTCCTGGATTTGGGACCCTTAGCCTTTATGCATACATCGCAGTTCGCAATCCACTCAACAACTGTCTGACGGCATCCGACCCAATAAAACCTCTTCTTGATTTTCTCTACCGTCTTTGTTACTCCAAGATGACCTCCACTTGGACCATTGTGTAGTTCATTTAGCACATCCGGTATTCTTTTCCTTGGAACAACTATCAATGTTTTAGAACATTGGCCATCTTCACTCTCCCAAACACGATGTAGGCAACCATTTACCAATTGCAAACTATTCCACTGTGCCCAATATGATTTGGCAATAGGACTCTCTGCTGACATCTCTTCTTTTGATGGTCGTTCATTTTGCTCCAAACCGATCATTACACGTGCCAGATCTGGATCTTCTGGCTGACACTTCCTTAATTGTTCCGCATTCCATTCGTCTGTAGATGTTATTGTCATTAACCGAACATCTATGATGTCTTCCTTCTCCTCAGCTTTAGAGCAATGCTTGCATTCAAGATTACATGGTCGCCGCGACATTGCATCAGCATTTCCATGGGTACTGCCTTTACGATGGTCTGGTATACGTCCATCTTGTTTTGTCATAGCCAGGGTTTTTCCAACAAGTACATTTGATTTAGTTTCTGTTTCTGCTTCAACAACCCACAATTTGTTTGTCCCACAATCTCCATCAATCTTAGCCCAAATAATTGCCTCGGACTTTGGCGGTATCTGCTGATTCTCTTCCACGAGCACTTTCTTACTGCTGTATCTCTTATCGTAGCCAAAACTTAGCGGCACCTCCAAGTTTTTGTAACTCATAACCTTGTTTTTCATGTGAATCTTAATGCCTTGGCCGATTAGGAAGTCCACGCCAATTATGACTTCATCAACAATTTCCGCCACTATGAAGGTGTGTAGTACGACAACATTTCCAATTACAACTTCGCATGTAACTTCCCCTAGGACTTGGGTATCCTTGCCTGTTGCCGTACGCAATTTTGCTCCATACAATGACCTTACTTCCGTCTTTACCAAGTCAGATCGAATGATGGAATGAGATGCTCCCGTATCCACAGTCAACATGCGCTCCATTCCGTCCACCAAACCATCAATAGTAACATTACTCGTGCTTCTTCCCAACTGAGAGACAGAGATTATGGGGCATTCCATTGTGGGGACCAGCCCACGCCCCTTTTGGCTGGCCCGCTTTAGTTTAACGACTGAGTTGATTTGGGCGCTTGTTCATACCCCTCTGCCTTGCGCTTGCGCCCATCTGGAGTGCTGAACTTACTGGAAGTATTGCTGCAGTGACGTGCTATATGTCCCATTTTCCCACATCTGAAGCATTTCACAGCATTACTTTTCTTTTTCTGCATTTCATTCAACGCCTCCCATATTTTGCTTAGTAAGTCTGGCGTTTCCACTTCCACACGATGAGCCTTGTAGGTGGGCTTGCTCAATAGAGATGCTGTTTCCTGCGTCAAGGCATACCGTTTCAGCAAAAGTTCATTTTGGATTTGAATAGGTAGCCCGCTTCGTTTCAATATCTCGTATTCCATTGATGAAGCTTTGAATTTTCATTCTTTCGATGAATTCTTGAGGGGCTCCTGCGTTTGCCAAATGAGCTAGCCTCTCAATCTCAGAAGAAAATTCTTGTAACGTCTCATTTGGTTTCTGGAAGCGATTCTGCAACTCCATTTGATATATCTGCTTCCTGTGCTCGCTACCATAACGTCTTTCAACGGCACCCATAATTGCGTCATAGCTGTTTCTTTCGCCCTCGCTAACAGTCTGTAATATTTCTGCTGCAGGTCCTTTCAATGCTACGAACAGGGCAGCGACTTTGTCCTCCGCACTCCAATTATTTACAACTGCCGTTTTCTCAAATTGTAGCTTGAATACTTGAAATGGACCACTTCCATAAAACGACGGAGGTTTTATCTTCTGTGTAGCAGTTGAAGCGACTGGACGACTTAGTTGAATATCCTGAAGACGGGCTTTCAATGCTTTTACATCGTCCTCTAATTTTTCTTGTCTTTCTTCAAGGACTTCCTTAACTTGTATAATTTTTGCATCCTGCGCCTTGAATTGTAAGGACATGCGTTCTTCTTGTGCCTCCAACTGAGCCGCAATGCCGGATACCTGTGATGAAAGTACTGACTGTTGCAATTCCATTTTGGACGTTATCTGTGCCTGTTATTCTTCCATTTTTGCCGACATCTGTGCCTGTTGATCTTCCATTTTTGCCGATATCTGTGCCTGTTGATCTTCCATTTTTGCCGATATTTGTGTCAGTACAGACAATATCGAGTTCATGTCTACGTTTGCTACTGACCGTGGAGCCTCTTCCTTCTGGGTTTCTTCCTTTTGGACCTCTTCCACATCATCGTTGAAATCAAACTCATCTACATTAATGTTATATGCTTCCATAGCTACTCTTAACCTTGCCTGTAGTTAAATTTTATTGCCGCTTGTACTCAGGTTTCTCTTTTCTAACTCCTTTTTAAGCTCTTGGATTTTCAGTTCGTTTAACTTTGCCATTATCCTTATTTCGTTATCCTTGTTTCGTTATCCTTGCTTCGTTATCCCTGGTCCTGGAATTTATTTAACAATCCCACCAATTGTTACGTATTTGTCGATAGCTCGATTATTTCTATCGGGTTCGTATCACTAAATTGTTAAATAAAAGTCTTTATTTACTTCTTAATTCACACCGCTTTATTTCACGACTAAAAAGTCTACAGTTGTTTTACTTCACTTGATGTTAACGCTTCTACGGTTAAGTTACGGCTGACTGCGGAGCGCCTGCTCGCCGCCTTATATAGTCTGTCAAATGCAATCTGGAAAATTCTGGCAACACTGGAAATTATCTGGTCTCTTCTTCTAGTTCTGGCAGTTTCCTTAGAGATGTGTTCAGTCATTTAGTGATGTGAGAGTGGAACCGATTATATTCGCCACAATATGTTATTAAACCAGTTAATAAAATGCACGCAAGTATTTCATTAAAATTTTGTTTCCAGGCTAAAAAGGAAAATGATATTGTGTTTTCATTGAGAAATCAATCAATATAGTATTAATTTTAATGCAAATATTTTATATTTATAGTATATCCTACTTCCCATATCTAGATATTTGTTACATATTTTTCATTAAAAAAGGTAAATATGCAAATATTTCCATTCTCACCCCTTTTCAAACTTTATTATACATTTCTAATTCACTTCTCGGTTAATATAATAAGTAACAAAGTCATTTCATGAAATGGTGGCAAATATCCAAAATCCCTCATTTGTTTATTATTTATGGTGGATTTGATGTGGTTTCTGGTATCAGCTGATTTTGCTGTCAGCTGTTTTCCCTGATTCGTCAGTGTTTGAAAGTGAAAAGACAGTTCAGGCCCCCGTGAGAGCAGATAAATTTGAGAGTTTCGCATCTAGTTATCTTTGAGGTTGTGTTGCTCGCGCAGTCTCTGAACGCTTGTAAATGATTGTGCGTTGGGGTGGTTTTTTTTATCTCGTTTTTTTACGTAATATTTTTAGTAGGTATAATGGCTTTGTTTTCTTGCTCTTATTTTGTTTGTGTTCTTTGTGAAGATAGTAATATTAGTAATAATAATGATAATAATAATGATAATAATAATATTAATAATAATGTTAATAATAATTCATGTTAATTATTAAATAAGTGAATATTTTAAAAATATAAATGCACGCGCGCCATATGTTGGAACATAGCGGTGGTTATAGCTTAATCTCATTAGTAAATATGTTGCATATATTTAGACAGCAGCTAGAAATCACATACATACGTACAGGTGAAACTAATAAAAGCGTGTTAAAAATAAAACAAACTTTTTCACTGTCAATTAAAATTTAAAAAACTTTGAAGACTAAGATTTATATTTCAGATCCAATTCGAAATATCGACCAAATTTTAATTGACATGGTGAAACATAATAATATTCATGATACAATATTTTTACGTAATATTTTTTTTAGTAATAAAGATTTTTCATTTTCTGCTCTTATTTTTTATTCACATTTTTTTGGTTTGTGTTTTTGTGAAGTTAATAATAATATCCATTTCCAATTTCAAAATTTTAGTCTTCGACCATGATTGAGTTTTTTTTGGGTGTAGGCAAGAGCTTTTTGTGCTTTTAACACATACACAATATGTGAGAATGTTAGTTTGATAATCCCTGTTCTACTGTTTTGGGATGCAATGAAGAGGTCTTCGACAATTCATCTTTAGCTGAACAGAATGCAATGCAAGCATCTGCTACAGCTGCGGTTAACTTAATAAGTCCCAAAGTGTCACACATACGGTCAGCTCAATATGATCAAGCATCAAATAGTAAATCTTCGGATACGGCTGTATCTAACTTAAATAAACATAAAGCTTCTTATGCAGCTGCGGCTAAATCAAACAATTCCAATGGGTCTCATATCCGCTCATCTCAAGTTGCCAATGCCCCCATGAGCGCGACGAAGAATAGTTTGACTCAGGCCTATGCGAGCAAATCTGGTAGTCAAACGGGTGGCATTAAATCTAAAGTAAACATTGTTGGCTCCAAAAAAAGTGCAGATCTAGGTGTAGCTCATAAAATGAAATGGATACACCTCTCATTTTGTATTGTAGCTTTACCAAACAATGATTCCCTACTGGATCAACTCTGTGTTTTGGTTCCAGGTATTAAAGAGAGTATTATATGCGTGTCTTACATTCCTCCGAATAGTTCGGTTGAACTGTACAAATTTCATTTCAATTTTGATATTTTAAACAAACACATTTCAGATGTTGATTGGGGATGTCAGTTCAAATCAGACCTGTTAAATTCCGATTAGGATTAGTAATCAATTAAATTGTTTTGTTTTTTAATTGATACTCAATATTTTAATTATTTTGCAGAAAAAAAGTAATTTTAATGATTACCATTAAAAAAATAAAAAAAAATAAAAAAAATCAAAAATAATCATAAAAAATCAAAAATAATCAAAAATAATCAAAATAATTTTTTTTGATTGTTTTTAACTATTTTTGATTTTTTATGATTATTTTTGATTTTTTATGATTTTTTTTTGATTTTTTTTATTTTGTTTGATTTTTTCAATATTGTTGTAAAGAAATTTGGATACGCATGCACATAAGTATTCAAGTAGGCATGCATGTTTCGTCAGAGAGCCATAAAGTTTGTTTGTACAAATGTATGTGAACGCATATTAAAGTACGTAACCCTGCAGTAAATATGGGGACAGGTGTATCCAAGTCATTGTGTATTTTACAGTGACAACTGCACTAATTAAAATGTCGACAAATTTAGAAGTACAAAATTTGTATAGACCTTGGCTCGTTGGAAGTTTTTCGTACTAGATACGGACACAAACCCTTCCTACACCTGGGGAAGATTCATTTCTAGGTCCAGGATAAGGACAGGGAAGAGCGAATAAAAAATTTTGATTATGACAGCGATTATCTTTACGCAAATCTATTTGCAGCATAGCAAATCGTCTACTGCTTTATTATGTAGTAGTCATGCAAAGCCGCATACAAATTCCCAAATAATCCTATTTGAGGAAAAATGGGTATGTCGTAAACGCATCTGTGGCCTTGGAGGGATTTCTTGAGGCAACGTCCTTCACTTTATAGGGAAAGGAAGATCGCGGGCTTGTATCATTGATCCGCGATGCTTAGAGAATTTGTTTACAGGAAATTAAATGTTTATCCAGATATGATTAATCCGAGATAATTCACTCAGTTTTTACTAAGGATTAATGTTATATATTCCTTAATATTTATAAAAATTAAAAATGAATTAGCTAATACAAGAAATATACGGTATCGGCGATTTTTAATTCCAATTTTTCGTTTTTTTTTTCAAATATGGTGTATTATTATTAGAAAATGCGCCGCAGATATATATTTATCTATATATATAAATACCTAATTAAACTAAGCCTCGCTGTCTCATTAATAAACAGAGAGGCCTAGTTAAATGGAATATTATTTAAAAGAAGTGGCGGAGTTTCTATATCTAGGTAGCTTTATATATATATATAGATATATAGATAAATATATATCTGCGGCGCATTTTCCAATAATAATACACCATATTAAAAAAAAAAAAGAAAAATTGGAATTAAAAACCGCGCGATTTTTTATTGCAATTTTTCGCCTGCGGCGCTTTTTTTAACTAATACACCATATTTAAAAAAACTCGTCTGCGGGATTAATTGCCCTTTCGAAAGGGAAATAAAGCCCACATCGCGGAATAGGGCGCGCGGGCGTTCTTTCCCTTTCTGAGTGGAAATAAAACCCACGGGTTTAATTGCGTTTTATTCGCAGGCGTTATTTCCACGGGCGCTATTTCACTGCACCATGTAAAAGGGAAGAGGATGTATGACAAAACAAAGATGTGAAAACGACACTTTGGTAAATGTCAAAAGTGACCACAATAATGTTTCATTATGTTATAACCCAAAGAGGTTGCCATATTTAATAAGAAAGTGATTTCTCAACACAAACTATTGTACAAAAATGTGTATGCCTCTCTGAACATAAGTAGCACATATCCTTTTTTTGTTTTTTTTTTACGAGGAGGAAGCATTTAAAGCATTTACTCTGTCCGTGTGGGACTTTACCCGCACTAAACCTGCTGTCTTCGTACCGAACCCCCCTACCACCATACTTTAAGTCCGTAATCGTCGCGTTATTGCCCTCAGTATGCCATAAAAGCCTACATACATACCTGCATACGTACAAGTGTGCATCTTTCTTTACAACGATGTTGATAAAAATCAAAAAAAGTAAAAAAAATCAAAAAAAATTCATAAAAATCAAAAAAATCAAAAATTATCATAAATAATCAAAATAATCTTTTTTTGATTATTTTTGATTTTTTATGATTATTTTTAATTTTTTTTTTGATTTTTTATGATTTTTTTTAATGGTGATTGCAAAGCAATCATTAAAATTTGAAAACAATGGGTAATCAATCATTAAATAAATACCTGAATAAATAATCAATCAAACCGGTAATCATTACCATTAATAATCATTATTTAACAGGTCTGGTTCAAATATCATAGTTTAGAATCATCTTTCAAGTTGTTCAAGTCTACGGTAATTGAAATTTGCAATGTTCATATGCCAGTTAAGGCCAAGTCTACCTATAAAGTACCATGGTATACGCGTGCTCTAGTCAGGTTAAAAAACTTACGAAACAAGTTTTATAAAAACAAGTAAGGAAGCCTAAGTTCGAGTGGAATCGAACATTAGATACTCAGCTGTATGCTTTCATTGTTTGTTTGCGTTTGATGAAAACACGGTGTATTTTATATAAAGCGAGTGCTGCATAAAGTGGGCGTAGCCACGCCCATTTTCAACATTTTTATCAGTCATCCAACTAAGCATATGAATATTATTCTTTGTGCAAAATTTCATTCCTTTATGACTTCTAATTACAAAGATGTCACGTTACAAATTCCAAAAGGGTGTTCCAGAAATATCTTTGTTAAAAAGTAGGCGTGGTCATAAACCGATTTCAAGAAATTTTTGCGTGTCTATTAACACAAGTTATAAAAGTGTATAAACCAAGTTTCGTCTTAATGTCTCAATTATTTGTCGAGTTATGGGCTCCGAAATTTCGTATATTCCTTTGTCTAAAAAGACATTTTCCAAATTTTTCTATTTTTTATTTCCGGTCTATTGTGGAACTCATGCCACAAAATTTGAATGAATTATCTTTATATTTGACAAAGATAACGCTTAAAATATTTTTATTAGGCCCCTTTATAGTTCCCATATATAAAAGTGGGCGTGGTCGCCAACCGATTTCGCTAAAATTTTGAACATGCATTACCACAACTAGTAAAAGTGTACACACCAAGTTTCGTCATTATATTTAAATTATTTGTCGAGTTATGGGCTCAGAAATCTCGTATATTCCTGCTTCTAAAAAGCGGCGGTGCCGCGCCCATTTTCCAAAATTTTTGTGCTTTTCGTTTTATATCCGTAGTTGGACTCCTGCCATAAAATTTCAATGATATACCTTTATATTTGACAGAGATATCGCTTAAAATGTTTTTATTAGGCCACTTTATAATACCCATATATAAAAGTGGGCGTGGTCGTTAACCGATTTTGGCAATTTTTCGTCCAAACATTTGCCTATGTAAGTATATCACGCCTACCAAATTTCATCGATATATCTTCAACGGTTTCTGAGTTATGACATATAAAACTTTCAATGTTTGGCCCTTAATAAGTGGGCGTGGCACCGCCCATTTTTCAAAATCTCACCAAATTTCTTCATAAGGGCCCGAGCTCCACACGTGGGTGAAATTTTATCACTCTAGCTCTATTAGTGACTGAGATACAAAATTTCCAATTTTTACTATATAGGGGAAGTGGGCGTGGTCATGGTCCGATTTCGCCCATTTTCAATACCATCCGTTCCAGTCTTGATACCAACTTGCATTCCAAATTTCATCAAAATATTTCAATTTTTGCGCGAGTTATCGTGCGTACAGACAGACAGACGGACAGACGGACAGACGGACGGACATGGCTCAATCGATTTCTTTTTTCACCCTGATCAATTTGATATATATAAGTCAATATCTATCTCGATTATTTTATGGTGTTACAATCCACCGTTAAGAGATTAAAACTATAATACTCTGTGTACTAGTACAGCTGAGTATAAATATCTGGCTACACATGATGTTAACTTCTTTCATATTTATAGGCATTATATGCGCGAATTTAATCTATATGGCAAAACTCTGTATGTAAACTATATCAAAAAGTTTGAAATTAATATTAAAAATTATCCTAAAGAATTTTGGTGTTACATTAACTCGAAACGTAAAAGCTCGAGTATACCAAATTCCATGTTTTTAAACAATAAAACCTCAGCAAATTCTTTAGAAACTGCAAACTTATTTGCAGATTAGTTGAATCTAATTTTGTAAATGGGCCTAATATTATTGACAGTTCGTGTAGTACGTATACGTATACACCGAATATCAGTTCTATCACAGTGTCAGAAGATGATGTTATATTGGGCATCTCGAAATTAAAAATGTCCCGTAAACCAGATAATGATGGCCTATCTGCCTTCCTTTTGAAAAAGTGTTGTAATGCTCTTGCGAGTCCTCTCCAATATATTTTTAATAATTCGTTAAAATCCGGGATCTTTATCGAGGAATGGAAACTCTCTTTTATTACTCCAATTTTCAAAGCAGGAAATAAAAGTAATATCTGCAATTACCGTCCGATTTCAAAGATTACAACCATAAGTAAGCTCTTTGAATCCATAGTAGAAGATAAACTTTTCCGTAGTGTCAAAAATTTTATTTCACCCTTCCAGAACGGTTTTATGCCTGGCCGATCAACTGTTACAAATCTAACAATTTTCTCCGAATATTGTATTTCATCATTTCAAGAAGGCTACCAGGTTGATGCTATTTACGCGGATTTTTCTAAGGCGTTCGGCAAAGTTTGTCATTCCCTCCTTATTGAAAAATTATCGAAGTTTGGTATTCACTCAAATTTACTACGTTGGTTTGAGTCTTATCTTAAAAACAGATTAAGTTTTGTAAGCATTGAAGAAGCACATTCTAGACCTATTGTTGCCACTTCTGGTGTACCACAATGCAGTGTGCTTGAGTCTTATCTTAAAAACAGAGTAACTTTGTAAGCATTGAAGAAGCACATTCTAGACCTATTGTTGCCACTTCTGGTGTACCACAATGCAGTGTGCTTGGGCCACTCCTTTTTTTCTATTTATAAATGATATCGTATCTCAAATACATCATGCCCACTGCCTTTTATTTGCAGATGATATGAAATTATTTTTAAAAATACGTGACTTGCGGGATGTTAATAAACTCCAAGATGATATCAACTCTGTTAACAATTGGTGCACAAGAAATCTTCTGTTTTTGAATATTAATAAATGCTCTGTGACTTTTTCTAAATCGAATACGCCTATACCTACAACCTACTTTCTCCCCAATTCACGACTTAACTCGGTGAAAGAAGTAAAAGATTTGGGAGTGATTTTTGATACGAAATTTTCTTTCGTACCTCATGTAAATTTCAAACTACCGAAGGCACACTCACTTCTAGCCTTTATTCGTCGAAATAGCTCAAACTTTACTGATCCTTACACTTTTAGGTCTCTATATACCAGCTTAGTTCGTTCAAGGCTTGAGTATTCTTCGGTTATTTGGAACCCAGTATACTCGATACATGCTTATCGATTAGAGCGTGTTCAAAAGACATTTATACGCTTTGTTTTACATACCCTGAAATTTAATGAGCCTATCCCATCTTATGAATCCCGCTGTATGCTAATTGATCTTAAAACATTAGAGAATAGAAGAATGTTACTGTCACTTTCATTCATAACTGACATTATTTTTGGAATTGCCGATTGCCCGTATCTGCTTGGTTTAATTAACTTTAATGTACCGTCACGAAAGCTCCTTACGTCACGAAAGCTCTATTTATAAGCTTAGTTACACCTATATTGGAATACGCATCAATTATTTGGAATCCCCACTACCAGTGTTATTCAGATAAAATAGAATCTGTCCAAAAGCAGTTCCTGCTTTTTGCTTTGCGTAACTTTCGTTGGAACTCAGTTTACAATCTTCCACCTTACACTGCTCGTTTAAAACTCATTAATTTGTCTTCACTTTCTAGTCGTAGAGAGATGCTTGGTATAGTTTTTATGGTTAAATTAATCACTGGACTTATAAATAGCCCATGCCTTCTAAGTGAGTTCTATTTTAACGTTCCATGTAGAGTATCGAGGCATTTCAAGCCACTATTTGTGAAACCTTGCAAAACAAATTTCGAATTAAATGAACCATTCCGCCATTATGCAATGACTTTAATAATCACTCCAGCATGTTTGACACTTCAGACTCGCTTTTCATTATAAAAAAAATAGTTGTAGCCTCACTTAATAAATGATATACAATCAGCTGATGAATTTTGTTCTGTAGCTGAATAGTTTTAGATCTCGACACCTAACAAACCCCTTCCTACACGACTCGGCAAAAAAAAAACATATCCGTGCGTCATGCGGATTGGCGCCCCTCGCGTCGGTCGGGCGGGATATGGAGGGTAAACCGTTGGGCATTATTAAAAAAAAAACAAGTAAGGAAGCCTAAGTTCGAGTGGAATTGAACATTAGATACTCAGCTGTATGTTTTCATTGTTTGTTTGCGTTTGATGGATTTTATATAAAGCGAGTGCTGCATAAAGTGGGCGTAGCCACGCCCATTTTCAAAATTTTTATCAGTCATCCAACTAAGCATATGAATATTATTCTTTGTGCAAAATTTCATTCCTTTATGACTTCCAGTTACAAAGATGTCACGTTACAAATTTCCAAAGCGTGTTCCAGAAATATCTTTGTTAAAAAGTGGGCGTGGTCATAAACCGATTTCAATAAATTTCGAACATGTATTACCACAAGTAATAAAAGTGTATACACCAAGTTTCGTCACAATATATCGATTATTTGTCGAGTTATGGGCGCAGAAATCTCGTATATTCCTGCTTCTAAAAGGAGGCGGTGCCACGCCCATTTTCCAAAATTTTTTTATTTTTTGTTTTATGTCCATAGTTGGACACCTTCCATAAAATTTCAATGATATATCTTTATATTTGACAGAGATATCGCTTAAAATGTTTTTATTAGGTCACTTTATAATACCCATATATAAAAGTGGGCGTGGTCGTCAACCGATTTTGGCAATTTTTCGTCCAAGCATTTGCCTAAGTAAGTATATCACGCCTACCAAATTTCATCGATATATCTTCAACGGTTTCTGAGTTATGACTCATAAAACTTTCAATGTTTGTCCCTTAATAAGTGGGCGTGGCACCGCCCATTTTCCAAAATTTCACCATATTTCTTCATAAGAAGCTCAATGCATGTGTGAAATTTTATCACTCTAGCTCTATTAGTGACTGAGATACAAAATTTCCGATTTTTACTATATAGGGGAGGTGGGCGTGGTCATGGTCCGATTTCGCCCATTTTCAATACCATCCGTTCCTGTCTTGATACCAACTTACATTTCAAATTTCATCAAAATATCTCAATTTTTGCGCGAGTTATCGTGCGCACAGACGGACAGACGGACGGACATGGCTCAATCGATTTCTCTTTTCACCCTGATCATTTTGATATATATAAGTCTATATCTATCTCGATTATTTCATTCTGTTACAATCCACCGTTAGGAAATCAAAACTATAATATTCTGTGTACTAGTACAGCTGAGTATAAAAAAGATTGCTTAGACGCTCTTCTCTTTTTAATATGGGAGTTTGCCGTACTAATTATGCGTTAAATTCGCCAATGGGCCTAATGAATAAACATCAAGCAAATGCTTTTCTGGACCTTTTGCTTAAATTTCTATGAATAAAAATTGAAGCAATTGCTTTTTTCACTAGCAATTGCTTTTGTTACAAGCATTTGCTTTTTTATTTCAGCATTTGCTGAAATCTGTAAGCAATTGCTGAATTCCTTATGAATAAAATTAGCATTTGCTATTTTTTATAAGCAAAAGGTAATGATTTTTTAAGCATGCTCTACCCCATGCTAAATTTTTCAGAAATTAGTTTTCGCTCGATTTTTCTTCCAAATACATGCAATTATGGCACAGTTTTTGACTATACGTAAAGAAAAATATTATAGTGATAGATCCGGGCTATCAGAAAAGTATAGCAGAAGAGCCCGGAATTCATCAGACTACAGTTTCCAAAACTTTTAGTTCGGTGATGAAAGAAATTTTAAAGAAGGCAGATGTGTGGATAAAATTTCCGAAATCTCGCGTGGATATGATTGCAGCTAAAAATGGATGGAGAGAAGTATACTCATTTCCAAACTGTATCGGGGTGGTAGACTGTACCAGTTCCAAAGTCAGAAGCATATGGTAAGGAATATGTCAACAGAAAAAGGCAAACTACATATATAAGCTGTGGGACAAACACACATGAACCTTGAAGCGTTTTTTTCAACTGTTGTGGCAATTTGGCAAAATGAACGAACGTAAAACTTAATAGAATTCAAATCGTCCTACAAATAGGAAAGACACCTACTAGCTTTGGTAAGAAAAGCCCAGAAATGGCATTTCTGTTACCTATTTGCATAACGATGTTGTTGTAAAGTTTATGACGTTGTTGTTGTTTGTGCCAAACCAGGGTTGCGTGATTTTGATTTGGCTGAATCACGAATCCAAAATATTTTCTGATTCTTGATTTAAAATATTTTCTAATAAAAGATAATTTTTATTTGTGATTCGTTAAAAAAAAAAAATCATAAGTGCCCTTTGATTCGTGATTCAAACTATTTTCAAATAAAAGATACATTTTTTGATTGTTGATTCAAACTTGATTTCAAATCAAAATTATTTTGTATCAAAAGTATTTTTTGAGTCTTGATAAAATTTTTGATTCGAATAAAAATATATTTTGAAACAAGAATTAAAAAATATGTTTGATTCTAAATAAATTGAGAAATGAATCACAAATAAAATTAACCTTTGATTTGAAAATCGTTTGAATCACGAATGAAAGGGTGTTTTTGGTTTTTTTTAAACGAATCACAAATAAAAATTATCTTTTATTTGAAAGTATTTTGAAACACGAATCAAGTTGATTCTTTATTTGAAAGTTGATTTGAAATCAAACTTGATTCGAAATCACGCAACCCTGTGCCCAACATTTTCGAGATGAAATTCTTATTTTTGTAATACCGGGAAGGAAGTTGTAATTTTTATTGACTTTGTTTTTCTATAGCTCCGTTAGTCAAATTTTGTTATTTTTTAACATTTGGTCTTTTTCTACACCATTTTCAGATGGATTTTAGAAAGCGTTAACTGGATTTTAGAAACGACAATTGGATTTTAGAAAGAGAGAATTGGTTTTTTGAAATGTCAGTTGGATTTTAGAAAGCGCTAAACAGATTTTAGAAAACGTTAGTTGGATTTTCGAAAGCGTGAATTGGATTTGAGAATGTGCGTGTAAAATAAATTTTACACAGAATTTTTCGAATAGAAATTCTTTATTGCGTTATTAACGAAAATGGAACTAAAAATTATTTCAGTTCTAGTGATCAATTTGTTTTTGCAAAGGCGAACTTCAAGAAAATAAATAAAGAGTTGTCGCGCTTTCCCTGGCCAAACTATGTAGATGATATTGACCTTTGTGTTGAACATTTCAATAACACCATCTATAACCTATTTCTAAAGTATGTTCCTAAACGCAGGGTCAATGAAGAACAAACACAGTTATGGTTCACCAAAGAGCTTAAAAAATAAAAAGTCACGCTTTTTTAAGCTATACAAAAAATCTGGTCTTCATAGAGATTACGTCAAGTACTCAGTCTTGCGGCATAGATACATGGCATTAAACAAAAAATGTTACAAATCATACTTATGCAAAATGAAGAAAAAACTGGTTCACGATCCCAAATCATTCTATAACTTCGTCAACTCAAAACGTAGAGTTCATAGTTTTCCGTCCGCCATGAATTATAATAACACTGCGTCTTCTGATAGCCAACTTATTGCTAACATGTTCGCAAAATTTTTTAGTTCGAATTATTCTATGGACTCTCCTAAAAGTAGTGATTATCCGTTTAGACTTACCCCATCCAATTTAACTCATGTCTCAGTTATATCTCCGGAAGTAGTCTTAAATTCATTAAAAACCTTAAAAGATTCATTTAGATCTGGACCGGATTTCATTCCGGCTTGCTTTCTTAAAAAGTGTGCTGTAAATATTTACAAGCCCCTAACATCCTTATTTAACTTGTCTCTAAAAAAAGGTGTTTTCCCATTAGTTTGGAAGGAATCTTTTATAATACCCCTACACAAAAATGGCAGTAGGTCTTCTATTGAAAATTATCGAGGCATAGCCAAGCTGTCAGCGGTTCCAAAATTATTTGAAGCAATCATTGTTAATTATCTGAAGTACTCTATTTCCTCATCAATATCGCCATCTCAACATGGGTTTTCTACTGGAAAATCTACCACAACTAATTTATTGCAGTTCACAACTTATGTTTCAAATGGATTTAGAGAAAATGCTCACACAGATGTAATTTACACGGATTTTAGTAAAGCTTTTGACAAAGTATGTCATTCATTGCTCATCCGTAAACTAGGTCTAATAGGTCTTCAACCCAGTTTTATTCGATGGATATCTTCATACCTACATGGTAGAACTCAAAAAGTTATTTTCAAAAATTGTTTTTCCGATGTCATTTTCGTTCCTTCGGGCGTTCCCCAAGGAAGCCACCTTGGGCCAATTCTGTTCCTGCTATTCATTGATGATATTTCGTCTGTAATAAAACATTCTAAGATCTTATTATATGCTGATGATGTAAAACTATTTAAATCATTTTCCTCTATAGAAGATAGATCTTTCTTACAAGCAGATCTTAACAACCTTGTTCATTGGTGTAAAGCAAACTACATGCCGCTAAACTTAAAAAAATGTAAAGTTATGTGCTTTTCTCGTAGAACAGTACAACCAGCTTCTTATAAAATATCACAGCATAATCTAGATTAGGTAACTAATTTTATCGATCTTGGCGTCACAATGGACTCCAAACTCACCTTTAACCTCCATATAAACTCCACTGTCAACAAAGCTAAAGCTGTCTTTGCATTTATAAAGCGATGGTCTAAGGAGTTCAATGATCCTTACGTCACAAAAGCTCTATTTACAAGCTTAGTTAGACCTATCTTGGAATACGCATCTATTATTTGGAATCCCCACTACCAGTGTTTTTCAGATAAAATAGAATCTGTCCAAAAGCAGTTCCTGCTTTTTGCTTTGCGGAACTTTCGTTGGGACTCAGATTACATTCTTCCACCTTACACTTCTCGTTTAAAACTCATTAATTTGCCTTCACTTTCTAGTCGTAGAGAGATGCTTGGTATAGTTTTTATGGTTAAATTAATCACTGGACTTATAAATAGCCCATGCCTTCTAAGTGAGTTATATTTTAACGTTCCATGTAGAGTATCGAGGCATTTCAAGCCACTATTTGTGAAACCTTGCAAAACAAATTTCGAATTAAATGAACCATTCCGCCGCTTATGCCATGACTTTAATAATCACTCCAGCACGTTTGACACTTCAGACTCGCTTTTTATTATAAAAAAAATAGTTCTAGCCTCACTTAATAAATGATATACAATCAGCTGATGAATTTTGTTCTGTAGCTGAATAGTTTTAGATCTCGACACCTAACAAACCCCTTCCTGTACGACTCGGCACAAAAAAAAAAAAAAAAAAAAACAAAAAAAAAACATATCCGTGCGTCATGCGGATTGGCGCCCCTCGCGTCGGTCGGGCGGGATATGGAGGGTAAACCGTTGGGTATTATTATATATTATTAAAATCCAATTTACAGTTTCTTAAGTCCAATTTCCCTTTCCTAAAATCAAATTTTCCCTTTCTAAAATCCAGCTGAAAATGGTGTAGTAAAAGCTTAAAATTTGTAGCAAAAGCAGCAATAACTGAAATATTATTCATAAAATAAATTAGTAAATGCTTATTCTTTTCAGTAAAAGATTTTTAAGCAACTGCTTTTGCTCATAAGCAAATGCTTACTAGCAATTGCTTTTTTTTTTATTCATTAGGCCCAATAAGCAGAGGTTTAACTGAATTTAATAGCCTTGCCAAGAAATATGAAATTGATTTTGGGCTTGGGAAAAATTGTGTTAAATCTGTTTTAATTCAAGCTTATCGCTAATATACTTACCTTTCAATTATATTAACATATGTAATTGTAAACATATATTCTTTGTAACATAGGTTTTTAGTAGTCTGTAAGAACTGGTTTCATAGACGAATAAATAAATAAGTAAATAAATAAAACTTGGCGTGCATACTTTTATCGCTTGTAGTAATACACGTGCAAAAATTTAGCAAAATCGGTATATAATGAAGCCTACTTCTTAAAAAAATATTTATAAAATTCCCTTTGGAAATTTGTAACGTGGCATCTTTGTAACTTAAAGTCATAAATGGTATGATGTTTATACAATTTTCTTTTTTAACTAAATCCAATTCAAGGGTTTTCTTTATTAATTGACAATAAAAAGGTAATATTAAATTAAACGGAATGCAAAATATTAACAATAAATTTCAACAAGACCCTACTACACTCCAAAAATTTGGATGGTATTTATAGATGTGATATTCGGAATCAGAAGAAGATTCTACTTTTGAAAAGTGTTACTTTATTGTTCTTAGTCAAAAATTGTGGAATTTGGATATTTTCATTTTGCGTTTAAACGAGTGGAAGTTGTTTAGAAATATGTTTTTTTTTTTCAACAAAACCACAACAGCAAAATCCAACTTTATATACATTATTAGAAGTGTTCAAAGTGACAAACAAAATGAAAAAGAAAGTAAAGCGATAAAGTTAAAACTACTGGTTGAATTTAAAAGAGTATGGGTTGCTATACCTAAAACAATTATACATAAACTTCAATCGAAAATGGGCAAGCTCGAAATTGATTTTAGAGGCATGCTCTAGAAGACTTTTTTTCATAGAATTTAATGCAGAATCCTAATTTGCTAGGAACACTATGGCTTAGGTTCCGCCCATACAAATTGACCCACCCTACTCTACATATGTATATACAAAAATAAATTTACTTAAAGAAAGCTCGCAAGCGAAATATGATAATAAATAAACAAAGAAAACCTAAAATTGCAACGGATCTTTAGGTACATTGTTTTTGTTCAGAACTATTCTTTCGTGTGTTTTTGTTGTAGCGTTTCTCCCATTGTTGAGAGTGTGAGAGAAATTCCGAAAAGCTATGAACGCAACTTCAACCATTCTATGCAATCAGCTGATTTTCCTATTTTTTTGCAGTCATGATTCAATAATCTATATGGTCGTAGCAGGTAAAAGGGAATACGCGATTACCGTTCGACGGCCGTATATGTATAAGAATGTCAAAAACAGAAAAACACAAGCGAAAATATAAACGAAACGCAAGAGTACAAAATCAAAACAGTAGACGATAATATGACAGCTTAACAAAATAGCGTTTCTCTATTGCTTTGGCCATCCTTATTGGATTATGTTCGCAGTTAATGCCATCCGCGGCAGTGATTCTACGTGTAGGGAAACAGGCTACGTGTAGGGTAATTCTACCTCAAATTTGTAGTGTAGGGAAAAAATTACAGACTTCCAAAAATTAGCTATATGTAGTGAATTTTTGGAGTTAAAAATCTTCGTTTCCTTTGCAACGAATTCATTTTTTCTAAGAACCTAAAATATTTAATAACTACAAATAAAATGTTTCTGCATGCTTGAATGCAATATTTCAAAATTGAACTTTGTTCTGATCTGGCAATATATTCTTCGACCTGCTTACAGGGCCTCGGAGCAAAAGTTTTTCAGTATATACGGAAATGTGGACGTGGTACCTATCATATGAAGTGAAATTCTCATGTAATTGAAATTAAACAAGTAAGGAAGCCTAAGTTCGAGAGGAATCGAACATTAGATACACAGCTGTATGCGTTCGTTGTTTGTTTGTATTTGCTGGAAACACGGTGTACTTTATATAAAGCGAGTGCTGCATAAAGTGGGCGTAGCCACGCCCATTCTCAACATTTTTATCAGTCATCCAACTAAGCATATGAATATTATTCTTTGTGCAAAATTTCATTCCTTTATGACTTCTAGTTACAAAGATGTCACGTTACAAATTCCCAAAGTGTGTTCCAAAAATATCTTTGTTAAAAACTACGCGTGTCTATTAACACAAGTTACAAAAGTGTATAAACCAAGTTTCGTCATAAAATCTCAATTATTTGTCGAGTTATGGGCTCCGAAATCTCATATAATCCTTTGTCTAAAAAGAGGCGGTGCCACGCCCGTTTTCCAAAATTTTTCTATTTTTTGTTTCCGGTCTATTGTGGAACTCATGCCACAAAATGACTTATCTTTATATTTGACAGAGATATCGCTTAAAATATTTTTATTAGGCCACTTTATAATACCCATATATAAAAGTGGGCGTGGTCGTCAACCGATTTCGCTAAATTTTGAACATGTATTACCACAAGTAATAAAAGTGTACACACCAAGTGTCGTCATTATATATCAATTATTTATCGAGTTATAGGCTAAGAAATCTAGTATATTCCTGCTTCTAAAAGGAGACGGTGCTACGCCCATTTTCCAAAATTTTTGTGTTTTTCGTTTTATGTCCGCAGTTTTACCTCTGCCATAAAATTTCAATGATATATCTTTATATTTGACAGAGATATCGCTTAAAATGTTTTTATTAGGCCACTTTATAATACCCATATATAAAAGTGGGCGTGGCCGTAAACCGATTTTGGCAATTTTTCGTCCAAAGATTTGTCTAAGCAAGTATATCACGCACACCAAATTTCATCGATATATCTTCAACGGTTTCTGAGTTATGACTCATAAAACTTTACATTTTTGCCCCTTAGTAAGTGGGCGTGGCACCGCCCATTTTCCAAAATTTTTATGTTTTTTTTATGTCCATAGTTGGACTCATGCGACAAAATTTCAGTGATAGATCTTTATATTTGACAGAGATATGGCTTAAAATGTTCTTATTAGGTCACTTTATAATACACATATATAAAAGTGGGCGTGGCCGTCAACCGATTTTAACTATTTTCCGTCCAAATGTTTGCCTAAGTAAGTAAATCACGCGTACCAAATTTCATCGATATATCTTAATGGTTTCTGAGTTATGACATATAAAACTTTCAATGTTTGACCCTTAATAAGTGGGCGTGGCACCGCCCATTTTCCAAAATTTCATCAAAATTCTTTATAGGGGCCTGAGCTCAACTCGTGGGTAAAATTTCATCGCTCTAGCTATATTAGTGACTGAGATACCAAATTTCCGATTTTTTCTATATAGGAAAAAGGGGCGTGGTCATGGTCCGATTTCGCCCATTTTCAATACCAACCGTCCCAGTCTCGATACCAACTTGCATTCCAAATTTCATCAAAATATCTCAATTTTTGCGCGAGTTAGAGTGTTTACAGACGGACGGACGGACAGACGGACGGACATGGCTCAATCGATTTCTCTTTTCACCCTGATATATATAAGCCTATATCTATCTCGATTATTTCATTCTGTTACAATCCACCGTTATGTGATTAAAACTATAATACTCTGTGTACTAGTACAACTGAGTATAAAAATAGGGCTGATCGAAATTCGACCACTGGTCGGTTGTTGTTCAAATAAATGTGATAAAAAAAGTATTTACTGTTATCATACAATATGTATCAATTAGGGATTCTAATCCCGGGATACCGCCCTTTTTGACACCCCAAAAATCCCGGGATTGCTAGAATTTCATCCCGGGATTTTCGGGATAAGATAAAGAGAGAATATTACGCTGGTATAGCAAAGAAAAGTTATATTTTATATAATTTTTATTGGTCTCAGATCTTATACTAATAGCATTTCCTATTCTGAATGAAAATCTTGCATTATTACATTGCAGCATTATCAACATGTGTCCTGTGCCCTATTAAAGTGTTGCATTTTTCATGTGATGAATGAAACAAAAATAATGCAACCTTTTACTTGTGCTAAGCAGTGGCGGACCTAGCATAAATTGTCTGGGCAAGCCCATGTATGTGTGAAGCATAAACATTAGCCACTTACGTAATTTTATTTGCTGTATTATCTAAAAGTCTGATTGCGTTCCGTCATTGACTTTGATCTAGAGCTCTCGATTTTTGTTTTTAACATTTGCGATTAGCCCGAATAAATGCTTTTCAAATGCTCAAACACTCGTTTGTTTGCTTATTACCCGTATGTTTGTACGGGCATTTGAACAATTCGCGTATTTGAAGTTTGTTTTTTCTCGTTTATTTTTTTTTTTTTTTGTCTTCATATGTATTTTTTATTTTTGTTTTCTTGATACACATTTTTTGTTTGTACACTCAGAGAAAATGAATCAAAAATAAAATATTTATTTTGATGATGAACGTTTTAAACCAGGTCATTTTTATTTTAAAAATGGAAATTTATAAATTAAAAATTAAAATGTATTTAGGATTGAAAAAGGAGCTTGTTTAAATTAAAAATGAAAATTAATGGAATAAAACGAAATTTTTTGGTTCAAATTTTCATAGTGCTTAAAATAAAAATTAACATATTTAAAGTTGAAATGTTTTTCTTGATTTTGCCATTTTACAATGAACATCTTTAAAATAAAAATGTTCGTATTTACTAGAGCTCTCGATTTTTTTTTTGAACATTTTCGAGTAGCCTGAACAATTGTTGTTCAAATGCTCGAACAGTTGTTTGTTTGTTTATTACCCGTATGTTTGTACGGGCATTTGAACAATTCGGGTATTTTGAAGTTTGTTTTTTTCTTTTATTTATTATTTTTTTTTTTTCTTTACATGTAGTTTTTTTTATTTTTGTTTTTCCGATACACATTTTTTTTGTTTGTAAGCTCGAAAGCTCGAATGTTTGTACGGGAATTTGAACAACAAACGGGCTTCAAACAAAAATGATCAGATCGAATTGCTCGATACCCGGGTATCTAGAGCCCTAGTATTTACATTATTTTTAAATACGTCTTGACCCATATCTGGGGGCCCGGCCTAGCCCTTACAATTAAAATAGTTCGAAGTCTTCATCATTTGATGCCAATATCTCACAGAAACATTCGAGGACCATCTGGGTCCACGTTATGACCCATATCTGGATACCTGGCCAAGGCATCACAGTTAAAAGAGTTCTATGTATGTTGGAGTCCTCATCAAGACCAATTGCTACCAATATCGCTCAGAAACATTCGAGGGTCAGCCGGGTTCACGTTTTGATTGATGACGCTAAACTTATAGGGAAATCTCACACAAAAGCGCAGAGGTATTTTTAATTTCCTTATACTGACGGAAATTTCAGCAGTAGCAAGTGTATTTGCTTATTATCTAATATCTAAAAAATGGGTGCTTTAGTGTTTGAAGAACTGAGGTCCAATTACCAAAAGTCGTGAAATGTTTGATTTTATTTGATTTTGATTTCCGTCGCTTTTTAAAATTATCTTGATATTGTGCCAATAGTCGCCAAAAATCACTATCAACGCTTTTATAATCTGGTATTTGATATTTATGTTTGCATGTACATGTACATGTAAGAAATTATGTACATAAGTATGTACATGCAAACGAAAATATCAAATATGCGTATGTGAATACTGTTGAATGCCGAAGCCAGCTTCTCATCCCCATACAATTTTCATGTGAAAAATAAAAAAAGTGTTTTGCTAGTTTTTTTTTTTCAATTTAAGTATGAAAATAAGCAATTGATTTCTGCTTAGAGAAAGCGAGAAAACAAGCTATGTTATCTTGTTTTGAAAGCCAGGTAAAAGCCAATGTGTTGAAACGTTAAAGCATGCTCACTGTGTTGTGATTGGCTGTACAAACAAAATACACATTGTGAGGTGGATTGGTGGTGTATTCGCGCTATTTGCTTAGCATGCTTTTAGGCACCGGATGTACAGTGGGGGCTATATTATTGAGAACTTAAATAGTAAACGCATTTAAAACGTAAAATAACCAGATTTTAAAGAAATTTGTAAAATGAAATGAACGAAAATATGTACGCAAGCCGGGCTTCTCAGCTTGTATGAAGCGCCCGCCTCTGGTGCTAAGAGCAGAAAATGTTGCCCATAGTCGGGCCAGTTTTATATTTTGTCAATAGAACAAACATCCCTAAAAAAAGTGTTGTCTGTGTGGAAGAGAACAAAAAAATGTGACAGCCGAAAGAAAGTGCGACATTTTTGCTAGAATAAAAAAGTCCATTAGTCAAAGTAAGGATTAAAATTTTTGATTTTTTTTTTAATAATTAAATTTTTTTGTGTTGAAGTACGCGTTGTAAGGAAACGTACATTATGTATTTTTAAAGCTTTCAGCTTGTGGCAAAATTCATTTGATAATTTCTGATTTTTGGTCATTTATTTCTCAAATGTTTTTTTTTGGAATTTTCGCACATGGAAAGTAAATAATGGAAGAAAATGGAGACAAAATTTTAATTAGACTTGATAGTCTTACAACACTGTACTGAAATTAAATACGCAGCTGCATACTCGGAATTCATATCAAAATTTTGCCTCCGATATTTATTTACATATTCAGAAGTTGCATTAATTTTCAGAATTTTTCGGCAAGCTTGGAAATATTAAATATTAAACAAAGTGCGTCGTTAAATTCTAAAAAAATTTTTTTTGGAAATTATCAAATGATTGCAAGCCTTTTAATTAATATCCTAAAAGTAACAACTGCAAAGGCAAATGTTTTGTTCACCAAATTTATGTAATTTTCGTTGTTAGTTGTGCTTTTTAAAGTAACTCTTAAGTATTATTAAATAATACGCATGATTTTACATTCCTATTTTATTTTGTTACTAATGAAATAATCAAAAATGGCAATAAAAATCTATTTTTTCTTTTCATTTTATAGTTGTGGCGTTTCTCTAAAAATGTATTTACTTTTTTCAACCCCAAATGTGGGAAAATAATACTGGTCGAAAAATTTTTGTAACAGAAATAAAATTCTACGTTTCAAAAGGAATTCGGTGTATTTTTTGAGATATTCATGTCCAAAGAGGCGAAAAACGCAGTTTGTGACAATATTCAATCCTCAATATTTTCAAAATTACTCACTTTCATTAAAAACTGATTACATCTATTGAAAGCACGATCATTTCTTTTGAAGACAACGTAGATATCTGAATAAGATATCCGAAAAAGCAAAGCGCTGTTTTCAAGAGAAATGATCGTTCTTTCAATAGCTGCAATCATCTTTTAATGAAAGTAAGTAATTTAACAGATTGAGCAGTGAATATAGCAAAAAATCGCATTTTTCGTCTCTTTGGACATGAATATCTCAAAACTTACACGTATTACCGAAAATCCGACTTCAAATTCAGAATCACCGCACCGAAATCCTTTAGAAAAGTAGAATTTTATTTGAGTTAAAAAGGTTTTTGGAAATTTTGTCGGCCTGTGCAATTAAATTCCAAATCCCGGGATAAATTCCGGGATCCCGGGATTATAAAAACTAATCTCGAAAATCCCGGGATCGTAAAAATCGGAAAAATTGGAATCCCTAGTACCAATACATGATGAGACCACATGAAATTTGTCTTTCTCTTCTTCTTCTTGATTGGCGCTTAACCGTCTAGACGATTCTGGCCGAGTCCAACAGAGCGCGCCAATTGCTTTTGTTTCGTGCAGCATGGCGCCACTTGGGAACACCTAGGGAGGCAGCATCGCTGTCCACCTGATTTTCCCAACGCAGTGGAGGTCTCCCTTTTCTTGAGGACTGGAACGATGAGCGTCCTGTAGAGTTTGATTTTTGTTTGTCGAGAGAGGACTTTACTTTTCAGTTGCCTACTTATTCCGAAGTAGCATTTATTGGCAAGCGTGATTCTTCGTTGGATCTCCGTGCTGACATCATTCTTGGTGTTAATGCTGGTTCCCAAATAGACGAAGTCCTTAACAGTTTCGAATTTGTAGCTATCAACATTGACGTGGCTGCCAAGGCGTGCAGTTTCTTTGTGTGATGACAGGAGGTACATCGTCTTGTCCTCGTTAACCGCCAAACCCATTTTCTTAGCCTCTTTATCCAGCTTGGAGAAGGCAGAACATACGGCGCGAGTGCTAGTGTGTGTTCCAAAAATATCTTTGTTAAAAACTACGCGTGGTCATAAACCGATTTCAATAAATTTCTGCGTGTCTATTAACACAAGTTACAAAAGTGTATAAACCAAGTTTCGTCATAAAATCTCAATTATTTGTCGAGTTATGGGCTCCGAAATCTCATATAATCCTTTGTCTTAAAAGAGGCGGTGCCACGCCCATTTTCCAAAATTTTTCTTTTTTTGTTTCCGGTCTATTGTGGAACTCATGCCACAAAATGACTTATCTTTATATTTGACAGAGATATCGCTTAAAATGTTTTTATTAGGCCACTTTATAATACCCATATATAAAAGTGGGCGTGGTCGTCAACCGATTTCGCTAAATTTTTAACATGTATTACCACAAGTAATAAAAGTGTACACACCAAGTGTCGTCATTATATATCAATTATTTATCGAGTTATAGGCTAAGAAATCTAGTATATTCCTGCTTCTAAAAGGAGACGGTGCTACGCCCATTTTCCAAAATTTTTCGTTTTATGTCCGCAGTTTTACCTCTGCCATAAAATTTCAATGATATATCTTTATATTTGACAGAGATATCGCTTAAAATGTTTTTATTAGGCCACTTTATAATACTCATATATAAAAGTGGGCGTGGTCGTCAACCGATTTTGGCAATTTTTCGTCCAAAGATTTGTCTAAGCAAGTATATCACGCACACCAAATTTCATCGATATATCTTCAACGGTTTCTGAGTTATGACTCATAAAACTTTAAATTTTTGCCCCTTAATAAGTGGGCGTGGCACCGCCCATTTTCCAAATTTTTATGTTTTTTTATGTCCATAGTTGGACTCATGCGACAAAATTTCAGTGATAGATCTTTATATTTGACAGAGATATGGCTTAAAATATTCTTATTAGGTCACTTTATAATACACATATATAAAAGTGGGCGTGGCCGTCAACCGATTTTAACTATTTTCCGTCCAAATGTTTGCCTAAGTAAGTAAATCACGCGTACCAAATTTCATCGATATATCTTCAATGGTTTCTGAGTTATGACATATAAAACTTTCAATGTTTGACCCTTAATAAGTGGGCGTGGCACCGCCCATTTTCCAAAATTTCATCAAAATTCTTTATAGGGGCCTGAGCTCAACTCGTGGGTAAAATTTCATCGCTCTAGCTATATTAGTGACTGAGATACCAAATTTCCGATTTTTTCTATATAGGAAAAATGGGCGTGGTCATGGTCCGATTTCGCCCATTTTCAATACCAACCGTCCCAGTCTCGATACCAACTTGCATTCCAAATTTCATCAAAATATCTCAATTTTTGCGCGAGTTAGAGTGTTTACAGACGGACGGACGGACAGACGGACGGACATGGCTCAATCGATTTCTCTTTTCACCCTGATCATTTTGATATATATAAGTCTATATCTATCTCGATTATTTCATTCTGTTACAATCCACCGTTATGTGATTAAAACTATAATACTCTGTGTACTAGTAAAACTGAGTATAAAAATAGGGCTGATCGAAATTCGACCACTGGTCGGTTGTTGTTCAAATAAATGTGATAAAAAAAAGTATTTACTGGTATCATACAATATGTATCAATTAGGGATTCCAATCCCGGGATACCGCCCTTTTTGACACCCCGAAAATCCCGGGATTGCTAGAATTTCATCCCGGGATTTTCGGGATAAGATAAAGAGAGAATATTACGCTAGTATAGCAAAGAAAAGTTATATTTTATATAATTTTTATTGGTCTCAGATCTGTATACTAATAGCATTTCCTATTCTGAATGAAAATCTTGCATTATTACATTGCAGCATTATCAACATGTGTCCTGTGCCCTATTAAAGTGTTGCATGTTTCATGTGATGAATGAAACAAAAATAATGCAACCTTTTATTTGTGCTAAGAGCAGAAAATGTTGCCCGTAGTCGGGCCAGTTTTATATTTTGTCAATAGAACAAACATCCCTAAAAAAAAGTGTTGTCTGTGTGGAAGAGAACAAAAAAATGTGACAGCCGAAAGAAAGTGCGACATTTTTGCTAGAATAAAAAAGTCCATTAGTCAAAGTAAGGATTAAAATTTTTGATTTTTTTTTAATAATTAAATTTTTTTGTGTTGAAGTACGCGTTGTAAGGAAACGTACATTATGTATTTTTAAAGCTTTCAGCTTGTGGCAAAATTCATTTGATAATTTCTATTTCCTGATTTTTGGTCATTTATTTCTCAAATGTTTTTTTTTTTGGAATTTTCCCACATGGAAAGTAAATAGTGGAAGAAAATGGAGACAAAATTTTAATTAGACTTGATAGTCTTACAACACTGTACTGAAATTAAATACGCAGCTGCATACTCGGAATTCATATCAAAATTTTGCCTCCGATATTTATTTACATATTCAGAAGTTGCATTAATTTTCAGAATTTTTCGGCAAGCTTGGAAATATTAAATATTAAACAAAGTGCGTCGTTAAATTCTAAAAAATTTTTTTTTGGAAATTATCAAATGATTGCAAGCCTTTTAATTAATATCCTAAAAGTAACAACTGCAAAGGCAAATGTTTTGTTCACCAAATGTATGTAATTTTCGTTGTTAGTTGTGCTTTTTAAAGTAACTCTTAAGTATTATTACATAATACGCATGATTTTACATTCCTATTTTATTTGGTTACTAATGAAATAATCAAAAATGGCAATAAAAATCTATTTTTTCTTTGCATTTTAAAGTTGTGGCGTTTCTCTAAAAATGTATTTACTTTTTTCAACCCCAAATGTGGGAAAATAATACTGGTCGAAAAATTTTTGTAACAGAAATAAAATTCTACGTTTCAAAAGGAATACGGTGTATTTTTTGAGATATTCATGTCCAAAGAGGCGAAAAACGCAGTTTGTGACAATATTCAATCCTCAATATTTTCAAAATTACTCACTTTCATTAAAAACTGATTACATCTATTGAAAGCACGATCATTTCTTTTGAAGACAACGTAGATATCTGAATAAGATATCCGAAAAAGCAAAGCGCTGTTTTCAAGAGAAATGATCGTTCTTTCAATAGCTGCAATCATCTTTTAATGAAAGTAAGTAATTTAACAGATTGAGCAGTGAATATAGCAAAAAATCGCATTTTTCGTCTCTTTGGATATGAATATCCCAAAACCTACACGTATTACCGAAAATCCGACTTCAGATTCAGAATCAGCGCATCCTTTAGAAAAGTAGAATTTTATTTGAGTTAAAAAGTTTTTTGGAAATTTTGTCGGCCTGTGCAATTAAATTCCAAATCCCCGGATAAATCCCGGGATCCCGGGATTATAAAAACAAATCTCGAAAATCCCGGGATCGTAAAAATCGGAAAAATTGGAATCCCTAGTATCAATACATGATGAGACCACATGAAATTTGTCTTTCTCTTCTTCTTCTTGATTGGCGCTTAACCGTCTAGACGATTCTGGCCGAGTCCAACAGAGCGCGTCAATTGCTTCTGTTTCGTGCAGCATGGCGCCACTTGGGAACACCTAGGGAGGCAGCATCGCTGTCCACCTGATTTTCCCAACGCAGTGGAGGTCTCCCTTTTCTTGAGGACTGGAACGATGAGCGTCCTGTAGAGTGTGATTTTTGTTTGTCGAGAGAGGACTTTACTTTTCAGTTGCCTACTTAGTCCGAAGTAGCATTTATTGGCAAGCGTGATTCTTCGTTGGATCTCCGTGCTGACATCATTCTTGGTGTTAATGCTGGTTCCCAAATAGACGAAGTCCTTAACAGTTTCGAATTTGTAGCTATCAACATTGACGTGGCTGCCAAGGCGTGCTGTTTCTTTGTGTGATGATAGGAGGTACTTCGTCTTGTCTTCGTTTACCGCCAAACCCATTTTCTTAGCCTCTCTATCCAGCTTGGAGAAGGCAGAATATACGGCGCGCGTGTTAGTGCCAATGATGTCGATGTCATCGGCATACGCCAGCAGTTGTACACTCTTGTCCTTCTCTTAGTCAAGGTTTATCTACCTAAGGTTGTGTTAGTGAATCAGCTAATTTGAATTGTGTATGTATACTAAAATATTGCTAATGTCAGACAAGTCGAATTGGAAAAAAGTTTTGTTGTAGGTAGTTGAATGTGATTTTAAGGAATGTGCAGTGATGGAGCGAGTGTAATGGACGCAATTATAATAAAATGCATTTGCCATTGAGCAGAAATTATAGCAAATAAGGTGTGCTTGGAACTACCTAGGCTCCAGAAGAATTATTGGGGCAGATCGGACCTTATGTATCAGGTGTGCTCAGATTGAAGATTTCAAGATATTTTTAAAGAACAAAAAAATTTTAAAAACAAGAGACTAGGTGGTTATCACATCAAAAATGCGTTGAAAGTATTCTCGATAATTGGGCGGTGCTGTTAGAGTTTTTTAAACAGGCAAGCCAAAACGATAAGCTAAAATCTGCACAAATAATTTTAACGGAGCTGAACAATGAATGCAGTAAAGCATATTTGATATTTTTAAAATACGTTTTGAGTTTTTTTCAATGAATTAAATGCACTTTTTCAAGTCAACTAAAATATTTGGAACAAGTGCAGAATATGTACATTTTAGAAAAAAATAAAAAAGTGGGCGTGGTCCGCCCGTTTTTGCTGATTTTAGTAGTGTTTATTTTTTTTGGTGCAAACCATTAAAAAACTTTATACCGGTGAAAAGGTAATTAAACGGTCTTTCATTTAGTACCCATATTTATACAAAGTTTTATACAAATTTTGAAAAAAGCTTAAAAAACATAATTTTCATATTTTTTATAAAACATATGTTTTTTTCGTAAAAATGTCTAAATAACTATATTAAAATTTATCATTGTCAGAAAGAGCCTTACATCCTTTAATTTGGTATATAACTTGTTGGAAAATACCATAGAGTTCTCCTTCTGGAGTAGAATCTATGGACCCATCCAAAGTGCTTTTGCGTGAAACACCTTTCAGCATTGGCAGCCTTCGGCCGCGCTTTAAAAAAAATAACCCTCAGCCGGCAGAATTCTCGTTTCGCTTAATTTTCAATTTTCCTTTATCACAATCTACATACCAACAACAGTAGCTTAATGAAACTCTGTCTTTGCTACCTAGTAAACAATGTTGCCAGAACTTTTCCAGAGTTCCAGATAGATTCTCAAAAAAAAAAGCTAGAAAAAGATAAAAAAAATGTTTCACACATCAAAAAAAGCTAAAAAAAAGAAGCTAATAAAAATTACAAAATTACTCAGTAGAACTTGGATCGAGCTCTCCCCCGGCAAGAGCAGAAGAGTACTTTATTTGATATCCTTTCCGAGCAATATCAAAATTTTTTCAGTTTTGTTTTATTTCGTTTGTGTTTATTACTTCCCTTCCTAGGACATACAATGTTAAAAGCGAGTATACAAAATTGTATGCTTATACACGAAGTATAGGGTGTAATAGAGTATCTATTGACAAGTACTCCCGGATTAATAAAACGATGATCCCAAGTCCTACTGCGTATTTTAATGCTTTATTAATAGGCGATTTCCCGTGGCAGTGTTCCGGACAAAAAATCTGCAAGCAACTGCAACAACAATTTTTTGATCCTGAAGTTTATCTGGCTCAAAAAATCTATTACAATCTATACGGACTCGAAATGGATCCAGATAAACATCAGGATCACAAAATTGTTGTTCCATTTGCATGCAAAATTTTTATGCGGATCTGGATCACAGCCAGGGGAACTCGCCTAATGTGTTTTCAAAACACACATAAATTCAAGGTCAATTTAACAGGTCGGTTCAAGATATATACACACATCATGCGGTGAGCTTAATGTCGAACTCTCGTGGCCGAGATGTCAAAACTGTAAGGAAGACGAACTAATTTGACATTCAAGGCGAATGATGGATAAACTCGGAGAATGAAGATTTTGACGAATTGTTAACACGAATGCATTTATAGAATATGCAGAAGTAAACAAATTGGATAGCTGTCGAAGAAGAACAATGTCAGCTGATCTGAAGAACCGACGCACAGTGGCATTTTTAGTTACTCAATTTAGACGTGAAAAATTAATAAAACGCTGAAAAGTGAATATTATTCCTTCAAATTTGATGTATTGGTAAATATAGGACACCTGGACACAAATTCAATAGTTTTCGTGCATATATTCAAAAGAGACATAACTCAAATTTTAGGTTTTTCAAAAAATCGATATGCGACTTTTTCTTAAATGTTTTGATTTGAACAGGAGAAGTCTTGTGGTTCGAAATAACTGAATAACTTCATCACTGATACATCTACGTACGTCTGCGGATTTTAGACAGCAAAGATATAATCGGATCTCAATAAACAGCAACGCATGCATCAGGTATTTCATTCTTCTCGAGCTGATTGATTTCCTCGTATTATGTTCATAACGCTGTCTAATGTCTTTATTACGCGCCTCCAATGCTTTTTCCGACAGTATACCCATAGGCAGTGATACCGACTTTATAATTGTATCGCCATAAACTAAAATTTTATGGGCACTCGATGGCATTGGATACCATGGATAATGCGTAACATAATTTATAGAAGCACTTTCTCAATACTAAGAAAACTTCTCGTATGCGATAGGAAAGCCACTCGACATGCAGTTGAGGATAACACCAAAATGACGAATGCGTTTCTCATGTACACCAGTGGCGCTAGCTATACTCTTAAAAAAAAATGGCTTGCTGTGTTACCATCATTGGATGTGCCAAAACCTTGTTTGGGCGTGTCTGCCATGAGTTACATTAAACGCTTGATGCTACTTTGAAATTTTTGTTTTTCGATTTGGAATATGGCTTTATGTTCGTCGCTTATAACTTTCCAAACACGAATGTTGAGGCGATTAAAAATACATTATATACATCTTATATAAGCACGCAAAGTGTATAATCCAAACTTATACAAAGATTCGTTAATCTCCCGGCCACAAACAACACGAAAGTCTTCCCATCAATCATTGTCAAGTGCATATCATGACTAATGGACCAATTTCTTCTTCTACCTTAACAATTGAAAAGAAAATTTCACTTTCTAAGTATTTTCAAAACCTCATTTGTTGCAGATATAGTCCAAAACGGCTTTATCTTTTTTGTTTTCGTTGCGTTCTCTAACCTACACCTCATACAACTCTCTCCCAGTTATCGACATTATTTCTCGCGGGGGCAGATTGGGGCAGAAGAATCCTAATGTAATATATGTAGGAATAAAAGGAGTTTACCAGAAATAAGGATTTATTTTAAAGCGGCTTAATTCAAAACTTTGGAGAAGTTTTAATTTCACTGTTTCTTATTTTTTATATACAAATAAATTAACGAGTATTCACAAATGCAAATAATAATCCACACTTTTTCCTACCCTAAGCTAGTATATATTTTTAAATTTCACCGACAGAACCCTTCTTATTAAATTCTAAACTGACTCTTAATTATATGTGCACTCACGTATAAAAAATATCACAGTTAAAATGCACAATTTAACAGCTGATTACAGCGTGAAAAATGGGGTTAGAAAGGAACGAAAACCACCATTGGCCACAGTGATCATCTGCCATTCAAATTATTCACGTCTAAATTGAGTAAAAATGCCACTGTGCGACGTGTTTAGTGGAGCCTGCATAAGCTATTTATTTTCATATACTATATATAAATTTGTACGTCAGTGTCAATAAAAATAACGAAATGTTAAAAAAATGTTTTACATTCAAATAATGATGACTGTATGTATGTATATGAGCAGTGAGCAGCGCTCATTTTTTGGGGAGTTTAAGCAAATAAAAAAGCTAAAAAAAGCCAAAGATAAATCAGAATTTTTGCAGCTAAAACACAAGAAAAAAAGCTAAATCTAGCTTGAAAAATGCTAGAATGGCAAGGCTTCTAGTAAGTATGCGGTAAATTTTATTTGACACAAATCACAAAAGTCAAATATTTAGCTTCTTATGACAAATCAAAAACAGCCCTTGTAGCCAAATCGTTAAAGTTTGCAAATATAACAAAATGTTATGAAAAAATTAAATCATATATACATACATTTTGGCTGTAATAGCAAGTTTAATATATCTCTATTGTGAGTTAAGCCAAAATATTTTTATTAATATCTTTTGATTGAAATAAGTTATAGGTTTGGGGGTTTTACAGAAATATAGAGTTTTTGATGTATAAAAATGTGGTATATATAACTCAATTTTGTCATAAGTCGTCTTAAGCGGTTATGACTTGTGACCACAGAATTTTTAATAATGAAGGTATTTACGTTATTCAATTAATCCTTCTAGTCGCACAAATATACTTCTTCAAAAAGTGATTTTTCGAATACTTTCCCAAATCTGGAAAGAAGGTCCCGATGTGAAATTTTCATATTAAGCCACAAAGAAAAACAATAATAGAATTTTGAATGTGTACATATAGAATCTATAGAAACTTTTGAATGTGTAATAATATTTAACGTTATTTTTTCAGAATAAGGAAGGTTTTTGCAATAAATTCTTAATGGACATTATAAATCTTTAAATACTGTTACATGTCGGAGTGGCCTTGTCGAGTTGTCGCCTTCTCACTTTAGTTCACCACCATCCTCCATCCACCCGCCTCTGTGCGGCAAAGAATGTGCCAACAGGAAAGCAAGGAAGGTTTGAAGTCGAAAGGCTGCACACGACGCAGACAGCCCATGAATACTCCACCCGGCTCTCACTCCTGCTCTCTGAGAGCAACCCTCCACCAAACAATGTATCCGCGTATAAGGTCTTATCAAGTGTATTGTGCGAAAGATTGAAGCCCACCGTCAACAAGCTGATTAGACCTTATCAGTGTGGCTTCAGACCTGGTAAATCTTCACAATACGCCAAATCCTGGAAAAAACTCATGAAAAAGGAACCGACACACACCATTTCTTTGTCGATTTTAAAGCCGCTTTTGATAGCACGAATAGGAATTGCCTATATGCCGCAATGTCTGAATTTGGTTTCCCTGCAAAACTTATACGGCTATGCCAAATGACGCTGACTAACACCACCAGCACCGTCAGAATTGGGAAGGACCGAGCCGTTCGAGACCAAACGAGGTTTCAGACAAGGTGACTTCTTCAACTTGCTGCTGGAAAAGATAATACGAGCCGCAGAACTTAACCATACAGGAAGCATCTTTTATCACAAGAGTGTGCAACTACTGGCGTACGCCGATGACATCGACATCATTGGCACTAACACGCGCGCCGTATGTTCTGCCTTCTCCAAGCTGGATAAAGAGGCTAAGAAAATAGGTTTGGCGGTCAACGAGGACAAGGCGAAGTACCTCCTGTCAACACACAAAGAAACCGCACCCCTTGGCAGCCACGTCATTGTTGATAGCTACAAATTCGAAACAGTTAAGGACTTCGTCTATTTGGGAACCAGCATTAACACCAAAAATAATGTCAGCACTGAAATCCAACGAAGAATCACTCTTGCCAATAAATGCTACTTTAGACTAAGTAGGCAATTGAAAAGTAAAGTCCTCTCTCGACGAACTAAAATCACACTCTACAGAACGCTCATCGTTCCAGTTCTCATGTACGTCGCAGAAGCATGGACAATGTCAAAATCAGATGAGATGGCGCTTGGAGTATTCGAGAGGAAAGTTCTTCGGAGGATTTATGGACCTTTGCGCGTTAGCGAGGGCGAGTATCGACGGAGATTTAACGACGAGCTGTACGCAGACATCGACATTGTTCAGCGAATAAAGGTCCAGCGGTTGCGCTGGGCATGTCATGTCGTGAGAATGGACGAAGGTGCTCCGGCCAAGAAAGTATTTCTATCGAAACCCGCTGAACGCAGAAGAAAAGGGAGGCCTCCACTGCGTTGGGAAGCTCAGGTGGACAGTGATGCTGACTCCCTAGGTATTCCCAAGTGGCGCCATGCTGCACGAAACAGAAATAGCTGGCGCGCTTTATTGGACTCGGCCAGAATCGTCTAGACGGTTACGTGCCAATTAAGTAAGTAAGTAAGGTGAAACAGCTGTACCTACATCCATGCTTAAAATTTTTTTCTAGTTTCTAAAAAATAAATAAAAAAAAAAATTGATTTTTTTTGTTTTTTTGTCTCTCCTGTAAAGTTTGAAAATAGGTACTTAGCCACTTTGCACTCTAAGCTAGCGATATACATACATATTCTTGATTTTAATATTTTCAAGCTTAACAGATTTCCATGATGTTTATTCAAGACCGCTAGACTTAAATTTAGCTTATTATTCTGTATTACAGCGTTATTATTTATTTGATATAGTAAATTCCTATAATTTAACTTCTAGATCGTATACCAGCACGTTTGGTGTTATACTTTCTATCATGGTCCGGTTTTTTGGTGTCTTTTATGATGCGGAATGATATAAATTTTGCTTTGGTGGCAATGGTTCGTCCATCGGATGAGTTTAACACAATGAATATGAAAACAAACGGCTCAGAACACTCGTTATCTTTAATATATGGATCGGAATTGTTTAATAGTTCATTGGATCATGGTATACAGAACAAAACCGAAGAAGCAATAAATGCAAAAATGGTAACGTTGATTCTTTTTAATGATTGATTTAAACAATGTGAATTTTATTTCAGACTCTTGATGAGACTGGAGCATTATATAATTGGTCTCCCGCAATGAGATCAGTAATTCTGAGTTCATTTTATTGGTTCTATGTGCTCTCACAGGTTGTTGGTGGAATAGCTACTCAGTATTTCGGCACGAAAAAAGTTTTTGGTTGGTCTCAATTTGCTACCGCGTTATGTAGTCTTTGCATTCCAGCAGGTGCTGACATGCATTATACAGCTGTGATAATACTGCGGTCAGTGCAAGGGTTCGCATCTGGTTTAACATGGCCGGCAATGTACGCTATAGTTGGTTATTGGATTCCAATAGCCGAACGTTCTCGATTTATGTCTAGCTTTCAGGGCTTCAGTATAGGTATCGGTGTAACATACCCACTGTGTGGATTCGTAATCGACAACTTTGGTTGGCGGTATGTATTCTACACAACTGGATCACTTGGTATGATATGGTGCATATTATGGTACTATTTAGCTTTCAACACGCCTAAAGAACATCCCCGAATTACTCCAAAAGAAATTGAGTACATTGAAGTTAGTGTTAGCTCCGAAACAAAGGAAGCGTTAGGAATGAAAGTACCGTGGAAATCAATAATAACTTCTTTTCCTGTATGGGCTGTTGCGATTGCAACTTTTGGCCGAATTTGGATTCATTACATTTTTATTGTGTGTGGTCCAAATTTTATGAAGAATATGTTGAAATTCAATTACAAAGCAAATGGTTTGTTATCCGGTATGCCATTTATTTGCTCCTATATCTCATCTGTATTATTCTGTTACATTGCCGATAAAATGATATTTAACAATTGGATGAGTCTTACAAATGTACGTAAGCTATTTACTGCTTTATCCCAAGTTGTTCCTGGAATTCTAATATACTGGATTGGTCACATTGACAGTAATATTGTATTATCACTGGTTCTTTGGTTTATAGCTGTCACATTTGTGACGGCGTCATACGCCGGTGCCATGGCAATGATTGTAGATATCGCACCGAATTTAGCTGGACCAGTTCTTGCATTTTGTCAAACTATTCACATGTCAGCATCATTTCTTTCTCCAATGATTTCTGGTATAATTATCACGAATGAGGTAAATGTGTTTTACACAAAAAAATTTTTTGTAAATATAAAATCATAATTTTCCTTTCAGAGCTCAATTGAGCAATGGCGAACAGTTTTTGGTACTTCCTCGGCAATAGCTATATTAACATATGGGTTCTTTCAAGTGTATGCTACAGCTGAGATTCAATGTTGGAATTACCCAGAATCCTGCATATACGACTCTAACGAAGAAAGTCAAATTCTAAGAAAGCGAGAAGAAATTCCCATATCCAAAGGCGAACAATAGGCAGACGTAATCCTCACGTACTTAATCAAATATAGCATTTACAATTTGGCTCTTTTTTATATTCAATGTACATTTGTATATTTGTATTATTTATTCATAAGTATATACGTAAAACGCAACTAAAGTTCATGTACATACATTATACAAGAAAAATTTAAACAAAGTTACATACAACCAAAATAGACTAAGTTCGAGTGGAATCGAACATAAGATACTCAGCTGTATGCTTTTATTTTCTCTTTGCGTTTGATGGAACCACGGTGTATTTTATATTAGGCGGGTGGCGCATAAAGTGGGCGTAGCCACGCCCATTTTCAAAAATTTTATGAATAATCCGACGAAGCGCATAAATATTCTTCTTAGTGAAAAATTTCATAACGTTATGACTTTTGGTAACACAGAGGTCAAGTTACAAATTTCGAAAGGGCGTTCAGGATATATTTTTGTAAAAAGGTAGGCGTGGTTATAAACCGACTTCGATAAAATTTTGCACGCGTATTACTATAAGTGCCAAGGGTGTGTAGACCAAGTTTCGTCATAATATCTCGGTTATTTGTTGAGTTATGGGCTCTAAACGGAGGCGGTGCCACGCCCATTTTAAAACATTTTTGTGTTTTTTTATTTTATGTCTATAGCTGGACTCATGCCAAAAAATTTCAATTAAATATCTTTATATTTGACAAAGATATCGCTTAAAATGTTTTATTATATAATATATAATACAATGGCGCTATTATAACTCTGACGAGTTTTATGGCCGAGCTTCTCTCCCAATTCGAGGTGTGCTCCTTTTTGTTTTTTCCTACTAATTGGGTGGACCTACAGTTTTATGCCGGCTCCGAACGGCGAATGCATTTTTTGTGAGAAGCTTTTTCATGGCAGAAATACTCTCGGAGGGTATGCCGCCCACTGCCGAGAGGTGACCGCTGCTCTTAAAAAACCCAATAATTGGATTTTTACTAATTAGAAAAATTGTTTTAGTGTTTTGCTCGGACCGTGGTTTGAACCCGAGACCTCTGGCATAGCAGGCGAGCACTCTACCCACTGCACCACAGCGGCCACAAATGTTTTATTAGGCCCCTTTATAATATACATATAAAAAAGTAGGCGTGGTCGTCAACTGATTTTTCGCCCAAACATTTGCGTAAGTAGGTGCATTACGTGTACTAAATTTGATCGATATATCTGCTACGGTTTCTGAGTTATGACTAGGGAAGCTAAAAATATGCACGAAAAATTTCAAAATATGCATGCTAGTATGCCCGAAAAATAACTGAAATATGCTCGTAAATATGCACGAAAAAATCTCATTATATGGATATATGCCTAAAAAAATACCTGAAATATGCTCAAAAAAATGTATGTATTTCATTTCAAGCTTACATTTTTATTTAACGAATTTTGCAAAATAAAAATAATATAAGAACTGAAACGTACAATTCACATTTTCCCCATTTAAAAATTTTGTTTTTAAATACTATAAAATACTTTAAATTAATTTTAGATTTGTATTTATGTAAATACATGAGATCTTTTTACAAAGCAAACGAAACCATTCCATTAATATTGCGCAGGGTTGCATTGAACTATCGTATGTTTTACTATATTTTCCAGAGTGCATTTTTGGCGGTTTTCTGAGAAAACCTCTAGTATGGGAAAACGATTAACATTGAGTATTGATGGATCGCGATTCTGGATAGCAAAATATTTAGAAATATTGAAATCCGCGATCCAGATAACAATATTGACAATGCGGATTGACTGTGTAGCATGAAAATTTTGCGCCCCATTAAAATGCGTGTATATTTAGAAATTTTGAAATCCGTGATCTGGATCGCAATATTGGCAATAAACGAATTGAAAGTGAAAGTGTGAAAAGGACGGAAGTAAAATATTTTAAACCTGAGAGCGAGAAAAATATCGCAATATTCATATTGAACGTGTAGCACTAGTCTGCTATTCATCAGACCAACATATTGACAGTGTAGCGTGTTCCTATGTATGTTGATACATAATGCATATTATTGTTCCCTTAAAATTTTCACACTACAGCTGTTTTCTATCAATGCTGCTTCGAGGCTCTGATCAGCATACAAGAACTTAGTGTTTGTCGTGGTGAATTTTTATAAGCGAAAATGCTCCGCTCCGGGGCCCAGATCAATAGTTAAATTGCCTTGTTTGTATGTATACGCAACTATCTGAATTAACCACATATAAGATGTTGCCAGCTTAATATTTTTCGATATTGCTCAAAATATGCCAAAATAAGCACGAAATGCATTTTGACCGAAAATATTAATTTTAGGTCTAAATATGCATTTGCATATGCAATATGCATTTGCATATTTTTAGCTTCCCTAGGTATGACATATCAAACTTTCAATGTTTGCCTTTTATAAGGGGGACAGCTCATTACGTGGATGAAATCTTATCATTCCAGCTATATTAGTGACTGAGATACTATACACGGAAAGTGGGCGTCGCCATGGTCCGATTTCGCCCATTTTAAATATCAACCGTCCCAGTCCCGATACCAACTTGCTTTCTAAATTTCATCAAAATATTTCAATTATTCCGCAAGTTAGACTGCGTACAGATGGACGGACGGACATGGCTCAATCGATTTCTCTTCTCACACTAATCATTTTGATATGGTTATGTATTTAAGTCCATATCTATATAATATATAATACTCTGTGTACTAATACAGCTGAGTATAAAAAATAAAAATTAATAGTAAGGAAGCCTAAGTTCGAGTGGAATCGAACATTAGATACTCAGCTGTATGCTTTCATAGTTTGTTTGCGTTTGATGGAAACACGGTGTACTTTATATAAAGCGAGTGCTGCATAAAGTGGGCGTAGCCACGCCCATTTTCAACATTTTTATCAGTCATCCAACTAAGCATATGAATATTATTCTTTGTGCAAAATTTCTAGTTACAAAGATGTCACATTACAAATTTCCAAAGGGTGTTCCAGAAATATCTTTGTTAAAAAGTAGGCGTGGTCATAAACCGATTTCAATAAGTTTCTGCGTGTCAATTAACACGTAATAAAAGTGTATAAACTAAGTTTCGTCATAATATCTCAATTATTTGTAGAGCTATAGGCTTAGAAATCTCGTATATTAATTTGTCTAAAAAGAGGCGGTGCCACGCCCATTTTCCATTTTTCTATTTTTTGTTTCCGGTCTATTGTGAAACTCATTCCACAAAATTTCAATGATATATCTTTATATTTGACAGAGATATCGCTTAAAATGTTTTTATTAGGTCACTTTATAATAGCCAGATATAAAAGCGGGCGTGGCCGTCAACCGATTTTAACTATTTTCCGTCCAAACGTATGCCTAAGTAAGTAAATCACGCGTACCAAATTTCATCGATATATCTTCAATGGTTTCTGAGTTATGACATATAAAACTTTCAATGTTTGACCCTTAATAAGTGGGCGTGGCACCGCCCATTTTCAAAAATTTCATCAAATATCTTCAAAGCGCCTGAGCTGAACACGTGGGTAAAATTTCATCGCTCCAGCTATATTATTGACTGAGATACCAAATTTCCGATTTTTTCTATATAGGAAAAGTGGGCGTGGTCATGGTGCGATTTCGCCCATTTTCAATACCAACCGTCCCAGTCTCGATACCAACTTGCATTCCAAATTTCATCAAAATATATCAATTTTTGCGCGAGTTAGAGTGTTTGCAGACGGACGGACGGACGGACGGACATGCCTCAATCCATTTCTCTTTTCACCCTGATCATTTTGATATATATAAGTCTATATCTATCTCGATTATTTCATTCTGTTACAATACACCGTTATGTGATTAAAACTATAATACTCTGTGTACTAGTACAGCTGAGTATAAAAAGATTTTTTGAAGTAGAAAAAATATGTATTTCGCGTTAGTTCACTTTAAAATAAAAAATGGAATCATTTCAATGAACCAAGGAGTAAAGCTGAGTTCGATCACTTTATCAGAAACATGTAAGCGTTGCAAATGTATGCTATAAAGATGCAAATACTTTTATTTCCGGCATTTTTATCTTTTTGAGTATTTTATTACACTGAAATCAAAGGCGTGGTCCAGTTATTGAAATATATGGCAAAATCTCAGAAATCGAAAGTTAAATCCCTATGGAATAAAACGTGGGATATGTATGTATTACTTTTGTACGCACGGACTAATTTAGTATTAAAAGATCATGATATAATTTGTTTTGTGCCATATGGTTGACGAAATTTGATTCCAACATGGCTGATGATTTCTTTGTTTTCTTATTGTAGTCTCTAATGTGTTCCCGATATCTTGTTTTTATCTTTCGTCCTGTTTGTCCTATGTAACTGTTTTGGCATTCGCAAGTTAGTTTGTATACCCCTTGTTTATCAAATGCGTCTTCTTCGTTAACGTTGTTTCGTAGTAGTTTTCCTATGTTGCTCTTGGTTTTAAATGCAGCGTTGATGTTGTACTTTTTAAGTACTTTGGCCTATTTGTATAACGTCAGTCCAGTGTATGTTAAAGCCGTCCAAGTTTTTTCTGCTCCTTCTTTGTCATCCAATTTTCTTGAGGTGAAGTTTTTCTGTATTCCTTTTATTAGACCTCTTGTATATCCGTTGTTCTCTGCTATTGTGTATATTGTGTTGAGTTCTTTGCTGTAAGCCCCTTTTTCTAACGGAGTGCGCTCGAGTCGTGTTATTAATTGTCTGAATGCGGCATTTTTGTTTTACTAAGGATGGTTCTAGGTATTGTGTATTATTGTATCCGTAGCTGTATATTTCGTATGTTCCTGTATATTTCGTATGAAAATTTGTTGGTACCTTTGTTTATACTTATTGTTAGGTCCAAGTAATTTATTTTTCCTTCTTTTTCTGAGTCCATAGTAAATTTTATATTTCTGTGCTGATTGTTGAGGTAGTTCAGTATTTGTTCCTCTTTGTTTCCCGATATGAGGCAGATGATGTCGTCCACATAGCTCGCGTAAAACATTACTCCTAGATTTGTTGTCAGTTCCTCCATAAATTTTCCTTCTAAGTCTTGCATAAATGCCTCCATTAATATTGCTGAAGTGGGGTTCCCCATTCCGAGTCCATTAGTTTGTTTATATAATTTGTTGTTAAACTTGAAATAATTTTGGTCCAGGGAGGGTCGTTTTTAAAGCGTTAATGGTCTCTTTTGTACTGTCTTTATCTGTTTTTCCTGCTAATATTTTTTCTATAATTTTTACAGTTTCTGTCGTTGGTATCGATGGATATAGATCCTTAACATCAAACGATACCAGTTTCGGGTTCTTGGGTATGTTCAATTCCTTCAATTTTTCAATTAGTTCCGTCGTGTTTTTAATTGTGTACTTATTGGTTTTTGTCGAGTTGGAAAAGTTTTTTGTTCAGTGTTTTGTATTTCTGTTCTATAGTCCGTTTAGTCTCCTCGCTCAATGTGTCCAGTGCTTCCAGTAGAGTGGCAACTGGGATAATGTTCAAGAGTTCCAGATGGATGTCCAGTAGTTTCTTGTTTACTCGCTCTTTCTTCGCATGCAGACTCTTGATCTCGCTTCTAAGAATGCTGGTTTCCGCTTTCTTCAAAATCTTTTTTCCGATCTCGCTGCTTGACTCTTTCTTAATTTGTGCGTATTTTGGTGTCACCTTCCTTTCAAGGTATTGCTGGTTGAAACATATGGCTGCTTTCGTGTTTCGTATTTTTTGTAGCCGTCGTTTGTAAGCCGCCAATAGAGTGTATGTCCGTATTTGATGTGCCTGACTGGCATCCTTAATTTCTTTTTTGTTGTTTGCTTTCCCGACAGGGTAGGATTGCGATGTATTGTGGAACGAATTTCCGTCATCCCTTGTCTATAAGTACAGAATTAAAAACACGACGTAACTAATTGAAAAATTGAAGGAATTAAACATACCCAAGAACCCGAAACTGGTATCGTTTGATGTTAAGGAGCTATATCTATATATATATAGATGATTTGGTATTTAATTGTAACGCTAAAACTTGAAAACGGCTGAACCAATTCAAATACTTCCTTAGGGGGGTTTGTTTGTTGTTATCCCGCGAAGGTTTAGACGAAGAAAAAATAAAAAAATGTTAGGGGGGCTTGGCACCTCCCATACAACCTTAATTTTTAAAGCTGATTATCTCTAAAACAGTTCAAGGTAGGGAGCTGAAAATTAGTATAGAGGTAGGTGATATCAAAACCCTTCTACTCAGAAAAGTGGGGGTTATCACAAAAGGGGGCGTGGCACCTCCCATACAACCTTAATTTTTTAAGCTGATTATCTCTAAAACAGTTTAAGGTAGGGAGCTGAAAATTGGTATAGAGGTAAGTGATATCAAACCCCTTCTCACTCAGAAAAGTGAGGGTTATCAGAAAAGGGGGCGTGGCACCTGCCATACAACCTTAATTTTTAAAGCTGATTATCTCTAAAACAGTTCAAGGTAGGGAGCTGAAAATTGGTATAGAGGTAGGTGATATCCAAACCCTTTTCACTCAGAGAAGTGGGGGTTATCAGAAAAGGGGGCGTGGCACCTCCCATACAACCTTAATTTTTAAAGCTGATTATTTCTAAAACAGTTTAAGGTAGGGAGCTGAAAATTGGTATAGAGTTAAGTGATATCAAAACCCTTCTCACTCAGAAAAGTGAGGGTTATCAGAAAAGGGGGCGTCGCACCTCCCATACAACCTTAATTTTTAAAGCTGATTATCTCTAAAACAGTTTAAGGTAGGGAGCTGAAAATTGGTATAGAGGTAAGTGATATCAAAACCCTTTTCACTCAGAGAAGTGGGGGTTATCAGAAAAGGGGGCGTGGCACCTCCCATACAACCTTAATTTTTAAAGCTGATTATTTCTAAAACAGTTCAAGGTAGGGAGCTGAAAATTGGTATAGAGGTAGGTGATATCAAAACCCTTCTCACCCAGAAAATTGGGGGTTATCAGAAAAGGGGGCGTCGCACCTCCCATACAACCTTAATTTTTAAAGCTGATTATCTCTAAAACAGTTTAAGGTAGGGAGCTGAAAATTGGTATAGAGGTAGGTGATATCAAAACCCTTCTCACTCAGAAAAGTGGGGGTTATCAGAAAAGGGGGCGTGGCACCTCCCATACAACCTTAATTTTGAAAGCTGATTATCTCTAAAACTGTTCAAGGTAGGGAGCTGAAAATTGGTATAGAGCTAAATCAGGGCTGCTCAACGCTCTTGTATTGAAAGTACAAAGCTCAATACATCTACAAATTTTGTATATGCACTGAAACATTTTTTTGCTCATTTAAATTTTTTATGAATTCCAATAAAATATTATTTTAGAATTTATTTTCAAATGGTAGTATCACATACATACAAATTTTTTTATTTTTTATATGAAAATTTTTTGAATACTAATTTTTTACAGTGCTTTCATTTTTTGAATTTTTTTTTTCATTACACATTTGTTATTGTAAATTTCGATTTCTTACGGCAGTGCTCGAGCTCCTATACAAAGCGCCTTTGCTCTGCACATTCAATATGAATCATAGGCACATACATACAAAATTTTTTTATATCTCAACTAGCTGACCCGGCAAACTTCGTTCTGCCCGAAATAGATTTTTTGGTGACAGGTAACAAGGTCAATGGAAATAAGGTCAATTGACCTTATTGCGTTTTTGGAAAACGCAATAAGGTCAACGAAAATTTGGAAATAAAATAATTGACCTTATTTCCCAATCCAAATGGAAATAATGTCTACTATGCTTAAAATTTGTTCATTCATGAAAATATTTTCTGAGTTCTTCTGCAAACCCGTTATGAGTACCGTTTGTTAATGAATGAAAATACAATTTTACTCGCTCTTATGTTACTACAAATTAGTTGATAAGTGAATTTAATGAAGTGTGGTCGTCGAAAAATCGCGCGATTTTTAATTCCAAATTTTCAGTTTCCTACTTTTTTGCCATGCCGCAGGATAAGGCAAGTAGACATAGTTTTTATATACATTTTTATTTAAATTTTAGTATAACTAGATATTTAACATACTTTACATTATTATATAATTTATTGAAATATTTTTGCTGTGTTGGCAACTCTTTTTCGACGACCACACTTCACTAAATTCACTTATCAACTAATTTGTAGTAACATAAGAGCGAGTAAAATTGTATTTTCATTCATTAACAAACGGTACTCATAACGGGTTTGCAGAAGAACTCAGCAAATATTTTCATGAATGAACAAATTTTAAGCATAGTTGACATTATTTCCATTTGGATTGGGAAATAAGGTCAATTATTTTATTTCCAAATTTTCGTTAACCTTATTGCGTTTTCCAAAAACGCAATAATGTCAATTGACCTTATTTCCCAACCGGGTGGGAAATAAGGTCAATTGACATAATTTCCGTTGACCTTGTTACCTGTCACCGATTTTTTTATTTATTTAATTTCAAAAATTGTGAATACACCGGTATTATTTTTAATAGAAAATCAACGATTTTACACTACTTCATTATGTATACAACTTCAAAAATATATAATTTTAGTATTCAGTTTAAGGCTGCACGATACGCAACATTTTTAGTTTTCTGTCCAGTAAACAAATAGCGAGGACGGTTTTCCAACACGGGAACTCGCCATATAGAGCTGACCATGTGAAAAGCATGGCATTTTTAGGTTTATGCCGCATACTTCCAACGACTGCTCTTGTGACTTTTTAATTGTCATCGCAAATGCAAGTTTCTCTGGGAACTGCATACGTTTGAATTGGAAGGGCAAATCTGTTGAAGATAATGGAATCCGTGGAAGTAAGCATTCCTCTGCCTTGAACGGACCTTTCAAAATGCTTACCACTATTAAATTGTCCATTAGCTTTGTAACAATAGGTCGTGTACCATTACACAGTTTGGGAGTATGAAGACTGCGTAGCATAATAACAACATAACCAACTTTGAGACGCAACTGAGGAGGAGGAATTGCAGGCAAATCCAGAGAGTTTAATAACTCCACTGGGTAATTTACTACTTCGTCTTCACTTTCAATGCGATAAATAGATTTATAAGAACGCAGATCTCCCCGAATTTGATTTTTAATCGTCCAATTCAAGTCGTTGACATCAATATTTTTGCTGCTAAAATTGCGCGTCCAGCTAACCATTCGTAGTTACCATAATTTTGAGCGATATTTGGATATACACTGCTAATTAGTTCATCCTTACTTGAAGCGAATTGGCAAATCGCAGTTGAAATCGATATTAATCCACTGCAAGGATCTATCGGAACTTGTCCATTGCCGATTCGCAGCAGCTCTTTTGAAAAAGCCTCTGCAGCGCTATCGTGTTGCAGCAAAACTCGCATATTGATGGGCAATGAAATGGTTTTAACAAACCTCCACAAATGCGATGACTTCAGACATGGGTTTATCTCATCCGCCGCTGTTGATTTTGGAATCACGGATAGTGTGTGTCTGAAGTCGCCCGCCAGCAATATCTTCACTCCTCCAAAGCAACGATCATTATTGCCCAAATCTCTCAATGTTCGGTCGAGTGCTTCTACTGATCGTTTGTGGGCCATTGTGCACTCATCCCATATGATCAACTTACAGTTTTTGAAAACTTGTGTCGTTGCTTTGAAATATTGTAAACAGGACTTTCGTGTATTTGCAAGTTTAATGGAAGCTTTAATGCTGAATGTGCCGTTCTTCCACCTTCCAACAGTGTTGCAGCAATTCCGGTAGATGCAAGAGCTAATGCAATACCACGGGCGCATCGAGAAAAAATATGCCACCGTTTCCATTATCTACAGCGTTTATTAGTTGATTGTACGCACTGCTTTGCTGTTCATTCAACAGTGGAAAATTTGTTTGTATGTACTTGTTGTTGCAAGTGAGTTATATCGTAAGCACGCTCGCCATGACCGCTTTTAGGGATATTTAGCCTTAAAAATTAAGATCGCATGGGAGGTGCTACGCCCCCTTTTCCCAAAACAACTGTTTTTTTCATAAGCATGCTATTGATATCGTAAATCTCCTGATCAATTTTCAGGTCCCAACCTTAAACGCTTTTATATTCAGCTTGAAAAATTAAGTTTGTATGGGAGGTGCCACGCCCCCTTTTCTGATAACCCCCACTTTTATGCGTGGGAAGGGCTTTGATATCATTTAGCTCTATACCAATTTTCAGCTCCCTAAATTGAACTTTAGAGATAATCAGCTTGAAAAATTAAGATTATATGGCAGGTGCCACGCCCCCTTTTCCGATAACCTACACTTTTATGCGCAAAAATTGTTTTGATATCATATAGTTCTGTACCAATGTCCAGGTCCCTGCCTTAAATCCTTTTAGATATATTCAGCTTAAAATATTAAGGGTGTATGGGAGGTGCCACGCCCCCTTTTTCGATAACCCCCAGTTTTATTCGGGAAAGTGGTTTTAATGTCATTTAGCTCTATAGCAATTTTCAGGATCCTCCCATTTATTCTTTTTAATATATTCAGCTTCCAACGCTAAGTTTGTATGGAAGGTGCCACGCCCCCTTTTCGTATAACTTCTATTATTTTGCGTTAATATGGAATGGTTATCGTTTATCTCCACACCAATTTCTAAGTCCCTACCTTAAACGCTTTTATAGATATTCAGTTTGTAAAATTAAGCTTGTATGGGAGGTGCCACGCCCTCTTTTCTGATAACCCCCCTTTTCTGCGTGAGAAGGGTTTTGATATCACCTACCTCTATACCAAATTTCAGCTCCCTACCTTGAACTCTTTTAGAGATAATCAGCTTTAAAAATTAAGATTGTATGGGAGGTGCCACGCCCCCCTAATATTTTTTAATTTTTTTTTCGACTAAACCTTCGTGGGCTAACACCAAACAAACCCCCCTAAGGATGTATTTGATTTGGTTCAGCCGTTTTCGAGTTTTAGCGTTACAATTAAAAACCAAATCATTTTTATATATATAGATAGATGCTTATGGCAGTGCAAAGAAAATTTTATTTTCATATTTGAAGTGAAAATATGTATCTGTGCCTATGATTCGGTACAAAACAAAAACAATTGTGCTTTGAGTGCCTATGAGGTGAGCAGCCCTGAGCTAAATTATATCAAAACCATTCCCACGAATATAAGTGGGGTTATCGGAAAAAGGGGCGTGGCACCTCCCATACAAACTTAATTTTTCATGCTGAATATTTCTAAAATTGTTTACGCTAGGGACTTGGAAATTGGTGTGGAGATAAACGATAACAATTCCATATTAACGCAAAATAATAGGAGTTATACGAAAAGGGGGCGTGGCTCCTCCCAACAACACTTAATTTTTTAAGCTGAATATCTTTAAAAGGATTTAAGTTAAAAATAACAGCAAAGAAATGCAAGTATTTTAAAGAAAAAAATACATTGTGTACGCACTGAAAGGTATGCAGATTTTAAAACAGCGATATTTCGGAGACCAAAAAAGACACGTTAACAAGGTCAAAGGCGTTTGAAAGTGCAAAGCCTATTTGTTAAGATAATGGTCGTAGACTTTAAATGAAATCATAACTTTCGGCTGGCCCTAACTCCAAAATTTGAAAAAAATTGCACTTTTTGCACTTGCATTTTTAGGTCAAGATATCCGAAAAAACTATTTCGAATTTGGTCATTTTGACTTCAGATTCGGATTCAGCACATCAAAATCCTTTGGAAAAGTATATCCTGGCTTCTTGGTAAGAAGTTCGAATCATTTTTGTCTGCCTACGAAATACAATTTTTTTTTACCTGACAAAAAAACTTCGGCTTAAAACTCGCGGACTAAGAATTGGTTTAAGACCCATGGTCTCTTTGGCAAAGTTGCTTAGAATAGTCTATAGAACATTATCAGCGTATGCGATTTTTCACTTTTTTCACTCCCATATAAATTTACCCGCTCTAATGAACAGTCACAGCATGAAAAGACAGAGTATGAGCAGTCACAATATGAGTCATCCAACAATATTTGGCCACCATCGCAGACCGTCGATGGATGCCAAGAGGATTTTGCCGAAAGTTCCCATACAAATTTTAAGAGAAAGAGGGATGAAGATCGCCTCGATAAGCTTTGTGGTGCCGTTACTGATTGGCTAAAAAAACCAGAAACAGCTAAACCACCTAGCCGTGCTCGTAACGCTGATTTCCTCTTGGTACTTGACACCTATCTTTTAAGGCCCTCTGAGGAAGACCAAGACTGTTTGCAGATCCAAATTTTGAATTTAGCATATAATGGCATTCAACATTAACGTTAAAAATGCGTTGTTTGAGCAAGTCCTTCTGGCCTTTTGTAATGGGGTGGATATTTCGGTACGCCAGAGTCCTGTTTCATCGCCCTGGTCGACATATTCGGGTGGACAATAACTTCCGTCATGCATTTTTACAAAATTTTGAAGTACTACAGGAGCTTTCACAATTTTTTCAGCAGATTTTGGACTATATGCAGAGGTGCTAGCAAAATCCCCCATCTACTAGCTAAAATGCCAAACGCGTTTTCGATAACACTCCGGGCCCTTTACAAACGTTTATTAAATATCTCCCTCTCCATAGACAAGTTGTTTCCTAAATAAATAAGAGAACATTTAATATTCAAACTAAGGAAGTGTAATAGATTATTGTACCAACCTGGATACGGTTTCATCAGAAACGTTTTTAGAGGAAACGCAGAATCGCCAACAAAATAGTGTAGAAACATGCTATTTGTTCCCGGCAATGGTTCCTCTTTTGGTAAGTCCAATTTCCCCGAATATAAATGCTTGCCGAAATGCGAATAGTACAGAACACCACCGTCACTTTGTGAACCGTAAGCCCCAATGTCTACGGCGGTAAACGTATAGTTGGCATCACACACTGCCAGAAGGACTATTGCATAGTTTCCTTTATAATTATAGAACAAAGAACCGGAGTTAGCAGGGCAAAATATATTAATGTGCTTGCCGTCTATTGCGCCCACACAATTGGGAATATCCCACATGGAGTAAAATCGTTTACAATGCGTTTCCATTCGGTCTGTTGTGGCACCGACAAGTAAAATGGAGCAAGTACATCCCATATTGCCTCGCATGTTTCTCCCACTATTTCTCGAACAGTAGAGAGCCCAATTTTAAACGCAGACGAATAGAAAGTTTTACTTCTAACATGTGCCAAATAACTACAAAGAGTATGGCAATTATATAGGTGAATTAGACTTATAAAGACAACTTACGTGAGTGTTAAATACAGACGGTACTCTGCTGAAATTGACGGTCTATTTGAATTCTTCGTAAGGGCCTTTTCACATTACTCGGTATGACTTCGGATCGACATTTTTTCCTCGGTATTTTTGGCTTACCGAAACGATTCCGCGTTGCTGTGTTTTTCACACTTGTGGGAATGCTTTCGGTGCGTAATCCTCAGAAAATAAGAAAACAAACATCGAAATTTAAGTACAATATAGAATATTAGAATTCAACAAATCACTCAATAATAAAAATAATGTCTTCTAGCGAACACGAAGACATTATAACTTGCTACATTTATAGCCGAAAGGAGTTTTTTTTACTGACTTTGTTCTTCTTTTATCACGCCGCAAAAATGTATGCAGTAATTCCTCAAGTTTTACTGACCGGTCTTACCGCGTTGCGGTATACCGAAATTAATCCGCTCCGATTTCATGTATGCAACACTAATGTGAAAGTGCCAATTGAAATACATGTGGTCGGTAAGATTTCGGTATACTCTCGGTAAAAAATGTCGATCCGATTCCGCAGCGAGTAATGTGAAAGCGCTCTAAGTTTCTCCCTCAGCAAGTTTAGCAGCATATCAAACACGCGTTTCTCCATCCTTACCGTCGTTTTGAATTCTTCATGGAATTTAAAATTTGTATTGAAGAAGCCGTTCAGGTTTCTGTCCCGCAAGGATGGACGCACCCACCATCTTCGGCTGTAAAGCCGCCTAAAAATTTCCATTGCTTCCATAAGCAAAATTATTACAAGAATTACTTGTACTTTATCCATATTTCACGATGATTTCACAAATCGGCAATATTGTATAATTAATTTTTTCACCAACTTTCAAAATAATTTTGCGCCAAGACAAATCAACACTTTGTTTACAAATATTTGTAGTCAAAAGTATGTACGTCGAGGTTTATGTGCCACACCTATACTTTACGTACGTGCTGTCAGTCGAACACGACGTACGTCATGACGGAGAAGTACTGATTCTGCTTAGCGCTTTACTCCGAGTGAGTGAGGAATGGGCGAGGCCTCATAGCTTGGTGATGAGGCAGCCATATGTCTGTAGTGTGTAGTAAGGAGCTGCATGAATGCTACAAATTTGTTTATTCTCTACAGTGTGCACACTGCACGCATATGCGGTAAATCTACCGAATATTTTTTAAAATATGAGGATCTACTGCAAGGGGTTTAAAATCTACCGCATTTGAAGATTAAGTATTTGTTCAAAATTGTGACTTTTGTTCAAAATAATGTACTTTATGGCAACATGTGAAAATATGGTGGTAGAAAACTCTTTGGCAACTCTTTTATGTTCGAAAAAGAATAACGAAAGCCCGTATGAGATCACTTTATTTCTGCGTATTTTTCTTGTATTTTTTGTTTGAAAAAACCTATCGAAAGTAAAACTACAAAAACAATTCTCCTGTAGGTTAAAAAAAGACAAACAATCCTTCAAAGAACAATTTTATTGTCATTTAACAAATTACTAAAATAAAATAATAATGAATATTAAAATGACAGGATGGCTATGTGCTAAGAATATTTGGAACAATACGCTACGCAAATAGGACTTCTTCATTTCCTTGATCGAAAAGCAATATTACTAATAGACTGTAATTCAGAGGAGTTTGAAAACAAAATATTAGTTAAGTGGTCGGTAACTGGCACAATCATCCTACCTAGATACATACATAGGTACAACGAATAATACGAATGCACATTCTTGAAAATAATTTTCCTTTTACCCACCTACCTATATACGTACATATGTAAATATGTTTTCGTAATTGCATCTGGTGAACTAAATACATATTTACATATCTACACATGTACATAGATGAAAAACAGCAAAAAAAAAGTTTATGTAGAAAGATGGATGTTACAATCGACTCAAACGGGCATATATATGAAAAAAGGCAAAAAACAACTCTACATGCTGTTTAGCAGAAAAACCATAGCACTAAATTGCACACTGCAACATACATATATGTATATATGCATTCTAATGCAGCGTCATCACGCATTCCTCCCCACATTACACCGAGAGAAGAGGAAATCTAAGGCGGCTCCCCTCACACGCAGCGTGAGCGGCTCATTCCAACCTTACTCCTTCAAAATGAGTGAAGAAACAAACAAAACTCCCACTCCGCGTTCTAGATGATAGTTCAGTTAGTCGAGAACGTGTGGTCCGCCCGCTGACGCAAACGCGCGTATGCAATTTTTAGGATTTTTTGAGCTGTAGGGCAACAGAGCAATCAGCTGCTTTACTCACACATATTTACATATATATATATAACTAGCTGACCCGGTAAACTTCGTTCTGCCCAAAATAGATTTTTTTTATTAATTTCATTTCAAAAATTGTTATTACACCGGTATTGTTTTTAATAGAAAATTAACGATTTTTCACTACTTCATTGTGTATACAACTTCAAAAATATATAATTTTAGTATTTAGTTTAAGGCTGCACGATACACAACATTTTTAGTTTTCTGTTCCGGATATTTATTTTCACTGAGTATTGGCTATTTGAACCGAGTAAGTAAGAGTATTGATACGTATAGTATACCTCCGTAATGGTTTTTAGGCCCTCCCTCCAACCCTTTTAGATATATTCAGCCTCAAAAGTTTAGTACGTATGGGAGGTGCAATGCCCCATTTTTCGATAAATCTTTTCTTTTTTTTTTTTTGGGTGAACATGGTATTGATAGCGTATATCTGCATAGTGATTTCTATATACATGCCATGATAGGGATATTAGCCTTAAACATTAAGAACGCATGGGAGGTGCGACGCCCCCTTTTCCCAAAACTACTGTTTTTTTCATAAGCATGCTATTCGCTAGCTTAGAGTGCAAATTGTGTAAGTCCTTTTTTCAAACTTTGTAGGAGAGACAAAAAACAAAAAATAAAAAAATTTCTAATTAAAAAAAAAAATTTCTGTTCATATAAAAATTTTGAACCTACACAATTTTCTTCGCTTTTTGGACTTACACAATTTGCGTATCACTGAATAACAACGAGTAGAAATATGACAAGTATCACAGACTTGTTTGGCGTGGTGCATATTTGATTTTTCTAGCTTTCTACACTTAAAAACACTTTTTCATAAAAATGGACTTACACAGTTTGCACTCTAAGCTAGCGTATTGATATCGTTAATCTTCTGATTAATTTTCAGGTCCCAACCTTAAACGCTTTTATAGATATTCAGCTTGAAAAATTAAGTTTGTATGGGAGGTGCCACGCCCCCTTTTCCGATAACCTACACTTTTATGCGCAAAATTTGTTTTGATATCATATAGCTCTGTACCAATTTCCAGGTTCCTGACTTAAATCCTTTTAAAGATATTCAGCTTAAAAAATTAAGTGTTGTTGGGAGGAGCCACGCCCCCTTTTCGTATAACTCCTATTATTTTGCGTTAATATGGAATTGTTATCGTTTATCTCCACACCAATTTCCAAGTCCCTAGCGTAAACAATTTTAGAAATATTCAGCATGAAAAATTAAGTTTGTATGGGAGGTGCCACGCCTCTTTTTCCGATAACCCCCACTTATATGCGTGGGAATGGTTTTGATATCATTTAGCTCTATACCAATTTTCAGCTCCCTACCTTGAACAGTTTTAGAGATAATCAGCTTTCAAAATTAAGGTTGTATGGGAGGTGCCACGCCCCCTTTTCTGATAACCGCCACTTTTCTGAGTGAGAAGGGTTTTGATATCACCTACCTCTATACCAATTTTCAGCTCCCTACCTTGAACAGTTTTAGAGATAATCAGCTTTAAAAATTAAGGTTGTATGGGAGGTGCCACGCCCCCTTTTCTGATAACCCCCACTTTTCTGCGTGAGAAGGGTTTTGATATCACCTACCTCTATACCAAATTTCAGCTCCCTACCTTGAACTCTTTTAGAGATAATCAGCTTTAAAAATTGAGATTGTATGGGAGGTGCCACGCCCCCCTAATATTTTTTAATTTTCTCTTCGACTAAACCTTCGCGGGGTTACAACAAACAAACCCCCCAAAGGAAGTATTTGATTTGGTTCAGCCGTTTTCAAGTTTTAGCGTTACAATTAAAAACCAAATCATTCTTATATATATAGATTTGTTTACATTTTGGCAGGGTTGCCATTTAGTCATTTTTGAACAAACAAGATTTTTACTAATTTTCAAAGTGTTATCCGGATTACTCTTCAATACACAACTGTGCATTATTTGCCAAATGACAAGAAAATATTAATTTAATAATATAAAATATTAATTTACAAAATTTAAAATCCATAAAAAAATTTTATTGGGAAGTATTGTATTCAGTATTTATTGAGGAGTGAATTCAAGTATATTGTGTATGTATATACATAAGTATATGTAGGTATAACAGAAAGAGAGAGATAAGGAATGCGTGATATCTGTAATGCATGGTTGCATTGTTTAGTACGAAGTGTATGTGAAACTAAAAAGGTATAATAGTAATTCACTTATTCAACACCTTCCCTGAATTAACTATTTTGGAAAATGTAGTTGCACATACACTTTGCTTACATATGTAGACAACGCATCAATAATATATAAGTAAATAAGTATGTGATAATAAATTTGTTTTACTTTAGGCCGAATTTATCCGTTAAGTATTTCAATTTTTGGGTAGTAACACCTTTCGTTAGAATATCTGCAGTCATTTAATTTGTTGGTAGATATTTTAGTTCAATTCTTTTATTCTCAATTTGTTGACGGATAAATTTTGCCTTTACATCAACGTGTTTAGTACGTGGTGAATATGAATTATTTTGCGCAACGAGAATTGCACTTTTATTGTCGCAAAATAGTGTTAAGCAATATTCCTCGGTAGGGACGAGCTCTCGTTCTAAGCGCGTCAGCCAAATAGACTCTTGCATGGCAGCGATCATCGACATAAACTCTGCCTCTGTTGACGAAAGTGCCACTGTTTTTTGCCTTTTCGTTGCCCAGGATATTGCTGCGGATTGAAACACAAAAACATAACCGGTTGTCGATCACCTACCGTCTGTATCTCCAGCCCAGTCAGCGTCGCAGTAGCCCACGATGTTACCCTGTTCATTCGTATACTCTAAGCCCTTGTCAGCGCTGCCCTCAAGATACCTCATTACTCGCTTCACAGCCTCCCAGTGCGCCTTCCCTGGGTTGGTTGCATACCTGCTTAATACGTTTACGCTGTAGCATATGTCAGGCCTTGTTACTTGAGCTGCGAACAACAAACACCCTATTGCCTGCATGTATGGCTTCTGAGACATTATAAGCTTTTCTTCGTCGTCCTTTGGGCACAAATCGGATGATAGTCTTTGGTTATGATCGAACGGCGTCGCTGAAGGGTTGCATTCGGTCATTCCGAAACGAATTAAAATGTCGCGTATATATTGCGATTGGTCGATTTTGATGGAATTTTTAGTGCGTGTGATTCGAATACCTAGGACGGCCGATGCTTCCCCCATATCCTTCATCTTAAACCTTTTTGTTAGGGTTTCCTTCATGGATTCGACTTCTTTTATGAGAACAACAGCAAATCATCCACGTAAATTGCGATGTACAGAATATGGTTACCATTGACTTTATAGTAGACGCACTGATCTACCTCACTTCTTGAAAGACCCGATTTTACGAGCTCGCTGTTAAGTGTTTCATTCCAGACGCGTCCGGATTGCTTAAGCCCGTAAATGGCTTTCAATAGCTTACAAACCTTCGTCGAGCCATCGCCAAAACCGTGCGGCTGGGACATAAATACTTCTTCCTTTAAGGTGCCATTTAGATAAGCGGATACAGCATCCATTTGGTGTATTTTCATGTCGTATTTAACAGCCAATGCCAGCAGAAATCTCAATGATTCATATCTCACGACTGGCGCAAAGGTCTCTGTGTAATCAAGCCCCTCACGCTGATCATACCCTTTTGCTACGAGTCTAGCTTTTTTGCGAACGACATTTCCATCCCCATCGCGTTTAGTTCTGAAAACCCACTTCGAAGGTATTGCTTTGCGGCTGGGCGGCAGATCAACGAGCTCCCACGTTTGGTTCGACAACAGTGATGCCATTTCGCTCTTCATGGCTTGCATCCATTCCCCCGATTCATCGCTGGCGATTGCTTCATCGAACGATTTCGGATCATTAGATACGGTATCCAGTGCACAAAGGTTGCATGATTTTATATTCTTATTTTGCAGTCTTTCCGACCTTCGAATTTCTACGGCATCGTCAGTATCACATTTTGCCTCTGGGATTTGCACGACATCATTATCGCGTTTCGCATTTTGGATTTCCGTGGCATCGCAATGTTCGTTACAGTTCACTTCAGGTGTAAAACCGTCGGTAGCGAAATCATCACCATACTCCTCGTTGTCGGTGTCAGCACTGGCATCGACATCTGCAGTGTTACTTGCAAATTCGATTTCATTTCCATCGTCCCCTGAATTTGCATATTCCGATTGTGTGAGAAATGGGTAATATACGTTGTTTTGTTTCAATTCGGTGTTAGATTTGCTATCATTTTCGAGAAACACGACATCTCGGCTAATTATTATCTCGCCGGTTTCGGGGTTGTATAATCGATAAGCTTTACTTTCGGCACTATACCCTACCATTATACATTCTATTGATTTTGCATCTAATTTATGTCGCTTTTGTTTGCAGATATGAACCATGGCTGTGCAGCCAAACACCCGTAAGAATTTTAAGTTTGGTTTTTTATTCGACCATATTTCTTCAGGGCTGCGAGCGTTATTACGGCAAGGCACTCTATTTATAATAAAAGCGGCCGTTACGGCAGCTTCAGCCCAAAAACGTTCTCCTAAGGCACTGTCGATTAACATGCATCTAATGCGTTCAACGAGCGTGCGATTCATGCGTTCAGCTACGCCGTTCTGCTCGGGTGCATACGGCATCGTTTTTTGATGCAATATACCATTTTTTGCTAAAAAATTTTGGAAGTCTTTATTTACATATTCCTTACCATTATCTGTGCGCAAGGTTTTTATTTTTTTTGAACAAAAATTTTCTGCGGCTGCTTTAAACTCAACAAATTTCGAGAACGTATCAGATTTGTTCTTTATAGGATAAACGAACACCTTGCGAGAAAAGTCATCTACAAATGTTACCATATAGCGCGCCCCTGAAAAAGATTTTTGTTTCAGTGGCCCGATAACGTCCGAATGCACTAGTTCCAGTAATTCGTGGGCTCGCGTTCCTGGCTCACTGTTTGGTTTACGCGTTTGTTTACCTTGGACACATACCTTGCACACCTCGCCATTAGCTTTTCCGAAATTAACGCCACTACACGACTCTTTTACTTTGTTCATATTGCTATCACAAATATGAGCCAGCCTTCGATGCCACAGCTGCGAGTCGTTCCTGACTGTAAGCGCACTACAACGTTTCGAGTCGATTTTGCAATTAATTTTATAAAGGCCATTGTGAAGTTCTGCGGTCGTTAATAGCTTATTATCTTTGCTGAATATTTTACAGCCACTTCGCTCAAATATGATTTTTTTTCCAGCCTCTGCCATTTGGCTTACCGACAACAAATTAGCGCACAAATTAGGTACGTATTCGACATTTTTGACAATTATTTCTTTTTGTTTTTCTTTTCCCATTATTAGCATGTTTATGTCACCTTTTTTTTCTATTGGAAGAATTTCGTTATTTGCAACAACAATGACTTTGTTCTCCGTTCTCTTTGAGTTGATCAAAAAATTATAATTATTTATCAAATGGTTTGTCGCGCCAGAGTCTATGTACCACTCAGTGCTTGTGTTTTTTGTTTTCGCGTTTGCGCTTGCGTTCATATTCACTGCTTTTGCACAAGTTTGCATTTTCGAAGCAAAGAGAGCCTCTCTCTTGTTCCCACTGGCAAATTTGTTTTTTCTTGGGCAATTTCGCGCAAAGTGACCATTTTCTTTGCACTTGTGACAAATCAGTTTTTTCTTTTTTTTGAGGTTATTTACGTGTAATGCATTTTCCTTCGGGATCCCGGTATCAAATTTTGCATCTTGGAGCAACACATTTTTTACCATATCAACAGTCAACTTTTCTTTCGAGTTTTCTACAGCCATTACCAATGGTCTGAACTCTTCGGGTGAGCCCGCAAGCATAAGTGAAGCAGCCAGCTCATCGTCGATTTTTAATCCGGCACTCCGGACTCTTATCGCGATCATTACGAGTTCGTTTACATACTCGTGCATTGAGCTATGATTTTCCAGCTTAATATTAACTAATTGTCGTAGTAATTCTACCTTTCTGGTGAGACCATTGTCCTCGTATGTGTTCAGCAAGGCATCCCATGCCTCCTTCGCCGTACTAGCTGATGCTATGTGGCCGTAGTTACTGGGGTCAATCATCAGCGTTATCTCTGCCATGGCGCGTTCATTTAAATCGTTGTCTTTCTCTGAGCTTACACCAGTCTCGACCACTTTCCAGCAACCTTTGATGACTAGGCAGGATTTGGCCTGCCTTTTCCAAGTATCGAAGTTTTCGCGACCGCGGAGTCGCTCCACGGGGAACATTGCTGTGATCGAAGGTGTAGTCATAATCGATTCAATTTGTTAAAAAAAAAATTTTTTTTTAATTATTTAACCGCGTGACATGTAGCCCATAACCTATTGTATTCAGTATTTATTGAGGAGTGAATTCAAGTATATTGTGTATGTATATACATAAGTATATGTAGTTATAACAGAAAGAGAGAGATAAGGAATGCGTGATATCTGTAATGCATGGTTGCATTGTTTAGTACGAAGTGTATGTGAAACTAAAAAGGTATAATAGTAATTCACTTATTCAACAGGAAGAAACAAGATTCTCCCAAAAATGTGTGTTTAATTAACAAATCTGTACTGAGTTTCTGTAACTCATATCTTTTCTAGTATAAATAGGTGGTGACAAAGTGTGGATCGTATTAGTGTGACATCACTTTAATTGACACTTTCCCCGGGTTTGTTACAGAAACTTAGATCCATTGTGGCAATTTATAACTTTTTAATATAGAAAAGTTGCACAAGAAGACCACCAAGAGTTATCAATTAAGAAAATACAGGCACCATATCGACGCACACTGGGGCCGAGCGTGCTCAAAATTTAGTTTTTATTTTAGATGAGTTTATTATTTGGCCGTTTGTATAAAATATTTTGTTCATATATTTGAGCTTTGGCCACCATGAAAAATTCAAAACAAACTTTTTAAATTTTTCTTTTTCCTTTATTGGTCGATATTTCGGCTCCAATCTGGAGTCATCTTCAGGACTGAAAAACATATGTACATATATAAGTATTACATACATATATATATATATATAAGCATAAACAAAAATAAACTTACACAATTGTCTATGTTGGATCGACTGATCATATGCGCGAAAAACAAAGTTTAAAAAGGCGAATTCAGAGACATAAGAACATGAAAATATAAACAATTAAAAATACCGCAATTGTAAACAAAAATGCAAGAACAACAATACATAGCAAAACGAAGAGTAGGACATACATATATACATTTATATGTTTGCATAACACTGCAGCTTCCCTTTTTGTTATTGTCCGGAACACATTGGAAACAGGATGGGCTGAGAAACTGTGCACCAACAAATAACATATATATACATACATACATTACAAATTGTTGTTGCGCTGCAGAAGTAAATTCCGATAAACGTGTGCACAGTTGTCTGTGTCTGTTTTGAAGTTCATCCTTTTAGCATTAGGGGTGTTCACTATATGTAGCATTTCTAATGTAAAGCGCTTGTGGTAATGCTTCTCTTGTGCTAAAACGGCTGAACCGTCGAAATTTGGATAGTGTCCAGTGTTGCTACAATGGTATGACAAGGCCGTCTTATTGTCTGAAGATTCGTTCCGTAATTTAATATTTGACTTGTGAGCGGAAATCCTTGTCTTTAATTTTGATTTAGTTGTCCCAACATATACCTTTTCGCATAAGTGGGACCCGTCACCATTGCACGGAATTTTGTAAACTAAATTAGATTTCTCATTATTCGGAATCCTGTCCTTCGTATTGCTGTATATTTGCTTAAGTGTGTTTTTATAAGAGAAAGCCATTGTGTACTTTTCTTTATCATATATATTAGACCTTTTGATTCTTTCAGATATACCTGGAACGTACGTCGATGATTTGTAAATTCTATTGTTATGGTCTATCGTAGTTCTCTCCATATTATTGCCAGCATAGTATTGGCGAATCATTCTGTTTATCAATTTTGATGGGAAATCATTATGTTCCAGGGTTTTTTTGATAATCTCAATATTTTTGGAATGATAAGGTTTGTCACTTATGGAGAGAACCCTTCTAATAAAGTTGTTGGCTGTATTTATAACTATCTTACTTTCATGTTTGGAATGAAAATTTATAAGTCTCCCAGATGCAGTAGGCTTTTTGTACCAGTCAATAGTTATTATATTATTTCTTCTAATTATGAGAGCGTCAAGATAGGATAGCATACCGTTGTTTTCTTTCTCTATTGTAAACTTAATGTGTTTGTTGAGGTTGTTGAATGTATTTAATAAAGTTTCCGTATCCTCTTTTTTAACAATGGCAAATAAATCATCTACATACTTCGTGAGTAAACGTGGTTTGTTAGTGGAATCTGTTTCAAATTTTTCCAATAATTTTTCCATTACGATATCGGCTATTATAGGCGAAGCTGGAGAACCCATTGGCATTCCAGATCGTTGTTCATATATTCTGTCGTTGTATTTAAAGCAGGAGTTCTCCTTAACACAGAACTTTAGCATTGTCATGAATAGTTCCTTCGTTAAACACGTATATAATTTAATTTCGTCCCATTTTGAAGCTATAATTTCTATGGCAAATTCCACTGGTATGCTAGGAAACAACAACACACTTAAGCAAATATACAGCAATACGAAGGACAGGATTCCGAATAATGAGAAATCTAATTTAGTTTACAAAATTCCGTGCAATGGTGACGGGTCCCACTTATGCGAAAAGGTATATGTTGGGACAACTAAATCAAAATTAAAGACAAGGATTTCCGCTCACAAGTCAAATATTAAATTACGGAACGAATCTTCAGACAATAAGACGGCCTTGTCATACCATTGTAGCAACACTGGACACTATCCAAATTTCGACGGTTCAGCCGTTTTAGCACAAGAGAAGCATTACCACAAGCGCTTTACATTAGAAATGCTACATATAGTGAACACCCCTAATGCTAAAAGGATGAACTTCAAAACAGACACAGACAACTGTGCACACGTTTATCGGAATTTACTTCTGCAGCGCAACAACAATTTGTAATGTATGTATGTATATATATGTTATTTGTTGGTGCACAGTTTCTCAGCCCATCCTGTTTCCAATGTGTTCCGGACAATAACAAAAAGGGAAGCTGCAGTGTTATGCAAACATATAAATGTATATATGTATGTCCTACTCTTCGTTTTGCTATGTATTGTTGTTCTTGCATTTTTGTTTACAATTGCGGTATTTTTAATTGTTTATATTTTCATGTTCTTATGTCTCTGAATTCGCCTTTTTAAACTTTGTTTTTCGCGCATATGATCAGTCGATCCAACATAGACAATTGTGTAAGTTTATTTTTGTTTATGCTTATATATATATATATATATGTATGTAATACTTATATATGTACATATGTTTTTCAGTCCTGAAGATGACTCCAGATTGGAGCCGAAATATCGACCAATAAAGGAAAAAGAAAAATTTAAAAAGTTTGTTTTGAATTTTTCATGGTGGCCAAAGCTCAAATATATGAACAAAATAATTTAGTTTTTAAATAATGAGTTTTTCAAAAAAATAAAAACGCAGTATTGTTCCCTATAAAATTCTACAATTCTGGCCCAATTTTCAGCTTTCTATCGTTTTTCAGTTGGGAGTTATCCATACACAAACATGGCAAATTTTCCAAAAAATAATTTTTTTTCAAAGTGAGAAATTTTAATGTGTATTTGAAATAGTTGGTGTAAGAGAAGGATATAAAATTTTATTATTCTGCCTTTTCCATAACATTAAGTGAAGCTTATATAGTCGATGAGTGTTTTTTTTTGGAACTAGATGTTTTAAAAAATTAATTTTCAGTATAAAATTAAACGTACCTCTTTTTTTTTAAATATTTTTTTTCAAAATGGATTTTTTTTTAATTTGCGCAAAAACGTAGCAAATATAAAAATGCAGCAGTAAAATATGGTCCTTTGTGACAAAGAATCCGAGTTCAGAACCAAAAGCAAAGTGCGCATTTAAAAAAAAAGTGAGTTTAAAAATTGCATTCCAATTTTAGTTAAAAAAAAAACACCTATATCTGGTTGAATTGGATTCTGTTCTATCTTAAATTTAGTTGATCCATTATTTACTGGTTACTTTAATTACAAATTGTGGTTAAGGTTACTTGTCAAGCCAGTTTTCTTTAATTTAGACTTGTAAGTTGGATTATAATATGAGTTATTTGAAGCACAAGTTGTGTTACTCCAATTTTGTTTTTTTTTATGTTTGTCATGAAAATGTGTGGGGAAATACGTATTCTGCTTAAAACGCTAACGTTGAAACTCGTAATTCCCATATAAACATACTTGTGACAACATAAAACTTTTAATATCTCGAAACAAAAAATTGGAGAAAACCATTTTTGTATACATACATATGTATGTACCTGCACCTACATATTTCATCAATGGGTTAATAAATAGCCGCTAATGGGTTAATATAATACAAATTGGCTATTTTTGTACAGACATACTAATATAATAATAATATAAAACAATGGCGCTATTATAACTCTGACGGCCGAGCTTCTGTCCCAATTCGAGTTGTGCTCCCTTTGTTTTTCGTACCAATTGGGTGGACCTACAGTTTTATGCCGGCTCCGAACTAGGGCTGGGTAAATCGGCTTCGACTTTAATCGAATATCGACTTTTTGCTAAAAAAATCGACTTCTACAATCGATTGTTGTGTGTGAAAGTTAGTCGGAAATCGATTAATTGGCTCGACTAATCGAATTTTTGACTATATATATTGGCGGTATAATATTGTCAGAACTAATATATAAAAAACAAGCTTCTTACAGGAAAAACTTCAAATTACAGCAAGAAAACCAAAAACAAGCATTCGCCCTTCGGAGCCGGCACTGTAGGTCCACTTAATTTGTAGGAAAAACAAAAGTTAAGGAGCACGCCTCCAATTGGGTGAGAAACTCGTCAGAGTTATAAACGCGCGAGTGTATTTTTTATTTAAACTCATATACATCTGCGCTTAAATCTTGTATGGATCTCTAAACGCACATCTCTATCTGCGCTTAGCAGTCCATAAAAGTTTAAGCGCAGATGTATATGCGCTTAAAATAAAAACACGGCTATTATTAACATGGCCGCTGTGGTGCAGTGGGTAGTGCTTGCCTGCTATACCAGAGGTCTAGGATCTAACCCCAGGCCCTGCAAACACCAAAAAAAAATTTCTAATTAATTAAAACCCAATTATTGGGTTTTTAGAAATAGCGGTCGCCTCTTCAGTGTATTTCTGCCATGAAAAAGCTCCTCACAAAAAATGCATTCGCCGTTCGTATTTGTAAAAAAATTTTTCGATGCGAAGCCATATCGTATGTGTTCATAAATTGGATATTGCAGTTCAAAAAAAGTTGACCGCCATGGAGGATTTCCCTAAAAAGGTAAGTCAATATGGGCCGGATTTCCATTGGTCGAGCGCGCACCGATAAAAATATCCATTTCAGGGGGCAGAGGGGACATTTTAGGAGATCATATTCGGCCTAGAAAAAAATTACTTTAAGGGGTAGGGGAGGCTAGTGGAGGATCATAAAACTGAAGGCCCCCAGCCTCCGGAGGTCTATGGTTCCCGAGATAATTGCCGTTAAAGTTCCGAGGCTCAGATTGGATATAATGAACCAGTTTTATTTATTTACAAACTAGTGGGAATTTAACCTAAATTTAACACTTTCAACATTATTAAATTACTTGAAAGAGTTTTTAGTGCTTAGCACGAAATTTTTTATTTTAATTCAATTTTTAATTGTTGGGGTAAGTGGAAAAAAATTCAACAACTATTTACAGCGAAGGTTGAGTGTATAGCTATTTCACGAAAAACCATTTTCGATCATCAGCACTCTTTTCGGAAGTGGATGCACCGGGGATTGAACCCGAGTCCATTCCATCTTCAGCCGCAATGACCCAACGCATAAACACACTCGGCCATTGAGACTCTGTGCAAGCTGTTGGATTTTCCCCACTTTTGCCTTTTTCATTTTCAACATTAACGTTAGTGTGTATATGCTTTTGCATATATTCTCCACAAACGTGCTGAATTTGTGTTGTAGGCAGTTCGCAATGAACATTGTTGTTGGTATTTATTTTATGTATATACCAAACAACGTTAACAATTTTACTTGAAAGAGTTTTTAGTGCTTAGCACGAAATTTTTTATTTTAATTCAATTTTTAATTGTTGGGGTAAGTGGAAAAAAATTCAACAACTATTTACAGCGAAGGTTGAGTGTATAGCTATTTCACGAAAAACCATTTTCGATCATCAGCACTCTTTTCGGAAGTGGATGCACCGGGGATTGAACCCGAGTCCATTCCATCTTCAGCCGCAATGACCCAACGCATAAACACACTCGGCCATTGAGACTCTGTGCAAGCTGTTGGATTTTCCCCACTTTTGCCTTTTTCATTTTCAACATTAACGTTAGTGGGTATATGCTTTTGCATATATTCTCCACAAACGTGCTGAATTTGTGTTGTAGGCAGTTCGCAATGAACATTGTTGTTGGTATTTATTTTATGTATATACCAAACAACGTTAACAATTTTACTTGAAAGAGTTTTTAGTGCTTAGCACGAAATTTTTTATTTTAATTCAATTTTTAATTGTTGGGGTAAGTGGAAAAAAATTCAACAACTATTTACAGCGAAGGTTGAGTGTATAGCTATTTCACGAAAAACCATTTTCGATCATCAGCACTCTTTTCGGAAGTGGATGCACCGGGGATTGAACCCGAGTCCGTTCCATCTTCAGCCGCAATGACCCAACGCATAAACACACTCGGCCATTGAGACTCTGTGCAAGCTGTTGGATTTTCCCCACTTTTGCCTTTTTCATTTTCAACATTAACGTTAGTGTGTATATGCTTTTGCATATATTCTCCAAAAACGTGCTGAATTTGTGTTGTAGGCAGTTCGCAATGAACATTGTTGTTGGTATTTATTTTATGTATATACCAAACAACGTTAACAATTTTACTTGAAAGAGTTTTTAGTGCTTAGCACGAAATTTTTTATTTTAATTCAATTTTTAATTGTTGGGGTAAGTGGAAGAAAATTCAACAACTATTTACAGCGAAGGTTGAGTGTATAGCTATTTCACGAAAAACCATTTTCGATCATCAGCACTCTTTTCGGAAGTGGATGCACCGGGGATTGAACCCGAGTCCATTCCATCTTCAGCCGCAATGACCCAACGCATAAACACACTCGGCCATTGGGACTCTGTGCAAGCTGTTGGATTTTCCCCACTTTTGCCTTTTTCATTTTCAACATTAACGTTAGTGTGTATATGCTTTTGCATATATTCTCCACAAACGTGCTGAATTTGTGTTGTAGGCAGTTCGCAATGAACATTGTTGTTGGTATTTATTTTATGTATATACCAAACAACGTTAACAATTTTACTTGAAAGAGTTTTTAGTGCTTAGCACGAAATTTTTTATTTTAATTCAATTTTTAATTGTTGGGGTAAGTGGAAAAAAATTCAACAACTATTTACAGCGAAGGTTGAGTGTATAGCTATTTCACGAAAAACCATTTTCGATCATCAGCACTCTTTTCGGAAGTGGATGCACCGGGGATTGAACCCGAGTCCATTCCATCTTCAGCCGCAATGACCCAACGCATAAACACACTCGGCCATTGAGACTCTGTGCAAGCTGTTGGATTTTCCCCACTTTTGCCTTTTTCATTTTCAACATTAACGTTAGTGTGTATATGCTGTATATGGAGGATGGCTTCGTGTGTAAAAGTCCACGTAAGTGGGGAAAGCTTCTGACTGCCATCCACCTGGGGGTGGCCAGAGCGATTCTTTTGCATGCGGAGCAAGCAGCTCACGACTTCCGCGCAGTGACCTCTGGATAGCCACCGAACACCCGTTTGGTGGTGAACTAAAGTGAGAAGGCGACAACTCGACAAGGCCACTCCGACATATTCGGTTTAAAGGCTTGTTGAGGGGAATAACTGCAGCGTCTGTTCACCAGAAGGTGCGGCTGCGAGCGGGCGTCTGTCTTGGAGCAAGCGGCTCGCTATATAAACGTGTAACAATATACAACTCCCGCAGGGCGGGTTGTGCGTCGGGCTTGGGACCCACCACGTAAAAATCCTATCCAATGAAAACAACAACAAAGCCTCGGATGAGACCACCCCTTTCTGATGACAACCACGGCAAACGTTTAAAGGACCATGATTTGAGGGTAAGCACCTGGAACGTCCGGACCCTTAATTGGGAAGGTGCCTCTGCCCAGCTGGTTGATGTCCTCGAAAGAGTGAAAGCTGACATCACCGCCATACAAGAGATGCGGTGGAAGGGGCAAGGCAAGAAGAAATGTGGGCCTTGCGATATATATTACAGTGGCCATGCAGAGGAGCGTATATTTGGTGTCGGTTTTGTGGTGGGAAAGAGACTCAGCCGCCGAGTACTGTCGTTCACGCCAGTGAACGAGCGTCTAGCCACCATCCGCATCAAATCGAGATTTTTCAACATATCTCTCATCTGCGCCCACGCCCCGACGGAAGAGAAGGACGATGCGATCAAAGACACTTTCTATGAGCAGTTAGAGCATGCCTACGACCGCTGCCCCCGTCACGACATTAAGATTGTGCTTGGCGATTTTAATGCCAGGGTGGGTAAGGAAGGTATCTTTGGCAGCACAGTCGGAAAATTCAGTCTCCACGACGTAACCAGTCCCAATGGGACGAGGCTGATCGACTTCGCCGGGTCACGAAACATGGTCATTAGCAGTACCAGATTCCAGCACAAAAAAATACACCAAGCCACATGGCTGTCTCCTGATCGAAAAACGCGAAATCAAATTGATCACGTCATGATCGACGGCAGACACAGCTCCAGCATCCTAGATGTGCGCACAATCCGTGGTCCCAATGTCGATTCCGACCACTATCTTGTAGCAGCCAAGGTACGCACCCGCCTCTGTGCAGCAAAGAATGTGCCAGCAGGACAGCAAGGAAAGTTTGAAGTCGAAAGGCTGCACATGACGCAGACAGCCAATCAATACACCACTCGGCTCTCACTCCTGCTCTCTGAGAGCAACCCTTCACCAAACGATGTATCTGAGGAATGGGAACACATCGCTCGTTCACTTCGTATCGCCGCTGAGGAATCTATAGGATACAAGCGAGCCCACAAAAACACCTGGTACGACAAGGAATGTCGCGATGCCTCGGAAAGAAAGAACGCCGCCTACAGGGCTACATTGTGTGCGGGCGCAACGCGAAGCGTATGGGAGCGTTATCGAACGGCGAAGAAGGAAGAGAGGCGCCTTTTTCGAAAGAAGAAAAGGGAGGCTGAAAGGCGCGAGTGTGAAGAGCTTGAGATGCTGGCGGGTAGGAACGATGCTCGAAAATTCTATCAAAAAATCAGGCCGATGACTGAAGGTTTCAAGACCGGGGCAAATTCCTGCCGGAATGATAACGGTGATCTGGTAACTGATGTCCAGAACATACTTAGGTTGTGGAGGGATCACTTCTCCTCCTTGCTAGATAATGGCAACAGTGAAAGTGCGGAAGGAGAAGATGTACGACCCGAATCCCCAATAGCAGATGATGGTAGGCATGTTCCACCACCTGATCATGACGAAGTGCGAATAGCAGTATGTAGGCTTAAGAATAACAAGGCCCCGGGCGCTGACGGCTTGCCAGCCGAGCTATTCAAACATGGTGGCGAAGAGTTGATAAGGAGCATGCATCAACTCCTATGCAGAATATGGTCGGACGAGCGCATGCCCGACGATTGGAACTTAAGTGTGCTCTGCCCAATCCACAAAAAAGGAGACTCCACAGTACGCGCCAATTATCGTGGGATAAGCCTCCTGAATATCGCATATAAGGTCTTAGCAAGTGTATTGTGCGAAAGACTGAAGCCTATCGTCAACAATCTGATTGGACCTTATCAGTGTGGCTTCAGACCTGGTAAATCTACCATCGACCAGATCTTCACAATACGACAAATACTGGAAAAAACCCATGAAAAAGGATCCGACACACACCATCTCTTTGTCGATTTTAAAGCCGCTTTTGATAGCACGAATAGGAATTGCCTGTATGCCGCAATGTCTGAATTTGGTTTCCCTGCTAAACTTATACGGCTATGCCAAATGACGTTGACTAACACCACCAGCTCCGTCAGAATTGGGAAGGACCTCTCCGAGCCGTTCGAGACCAAACGACGTTTCAGACAAGGTGACTCTCTTTCGTGCGACTTCTTCAATTTGATACTGGAAAAGATAATACGAGCTGCAGAACTTAACCATACAGGAAGCATCTTATATCACAAGAGTGTGCAACTGCTGGCGTACGCCGATGACATCGACATCATTGGCACTAACACGCGCGCCGTATGTTCTGCCTTCTCCAAGCTGGATAAAGAGGCTAAGAAAATGGGTTTGGCGGTCAACGAGGACAAGACGAAGTACCTCCTGTCATCACACAAAGAAACAGCACGCCTTGGCAGCCACGTCAATGTTGATAGCTACAAATTCGAAACTGTTAAGGACTTCGTCTATCTGGGAACCAGCATTAACACCAATAATGATGTCAGCACGGAGATCCAACGAAGAATCACGCTTGCCAATAAATGCTACTTCGGACTAAGTAGGCAACTGAAAAGTAAAGTCCTCTCTCGACAAACAAAAATCACACTCTACAGGACGCTCATCGTTCCAGTCCTCATGTACGGCGCAGAAGCATGGACAATTTCAAAATCAGATGAGATGGCACTTGGAGTATTCGAGAGAAAAGTTCTTCGTAAGATTTATGGAGCTTTGCGCGTTGGCGTGGGCGAGTATCGACGGAGATTTAACGATGAGCTGTACGAGCTTTGGCCGCTGTGGTGCAGTGGGTAGAGTGCTCGCCTGCTATGCCAGAGGTCTCGGGTTCAAACCACGGCCCGAGCCAAACAAATTTTTCTAATTAGTAAAAATCCAATTATTGGGTTTTTTAAGAGCAGCGGTCACCTCTCGGCAGTGGGCGGCATACCCTCCGAGAGTATTTCTGCCATGAAAAAGCTTCTCACATAAAATGCATTCGCCGTTCGGAGCCGGCATAAAACAGTAGGTCCACCCAATTAGTAGGAAAAACAAAAAGGAGCACACCTCGAATTGGGAGAGAAGCTCGGCCATAAAACTCGTCAGAGTTATAATAGCGCCATTGTATTATATTATATTATTATGTACGAGCTTTACACAGACATCGACATTGTTCAGCGAATAAAGATCCAGCGGCTGCGTTGGGCAGGTCATCTCGTGAGAATGGACGAAGGCGCTCCGGCCAAGAAACCATTTCTATCGAAACCCGCTGAACGCAAAAGAAAAGGGAGACCTCCACTGCGTTGGGAAAATCAGGTGGACAGCGATGCTGCCTCCCTAGGTGTTCCCAAGTGGCGCCATGCTGCACGAAACAGAAGCAATTGGCGCGCTCTGTTGGACTCGGCCAGAATCGTCTAGACGGTTAAGCGCCAATCAAGAAGAAGAAGTGTATATGCTTTTGCATATATTCTCCACAAACGTGCTGAATTTGTGTTGTAGGCAGTTCGCAATGAACATTGTTGTTGGTATTTATTTTATGTATATACCAAACAACGTTAACAATTTTACTTGAAAGAGTTTTTAGTGCTTAGCACGAAATTTTTTATTTTAATTCAATTTTTAATTGTTGTTGTTTTTTTTTCCACTTACCCCAACAATTAAAAATTGAATTAAAATAAAAAATTTCGTGCTAAGCACTAAAAACTATTTCAAGTAAAATTGTTAACGTTGTTTGGTATATACATAAAATAAATACCAACAACAATGTTCATTGCGAACTGCCTACAACACAAATTCAGCACGTTTGTGGAGAATATATGCAAAAGCATATACACACTAACGTTAATGTTGAAAATGAAAAAGGCAAAAGTGGGGAAAATCCAACAGCTTGCACAGAGTCTCAATGGCCGAGTGTGTTTATGCGTTGGGTCATTGCGGCTGAAGATGGAATGGACTCGGGTTCAATCCCCGGTGCATCCACTTCCGAAAAGAGTGCTGATGATCGAAAATGGTTTTTCGTGAAATAGCTATACACTCAACCTTCGCTGTAAATAGTTGTTGAATTTTTTTCCACTTACCCCAACAATTAAAAATTGAATTAAAATAAAAAATTTCGTGCTAAGCACTAAAAACTCTTTCAAGTAAAATTGTTAACGTTGTTTGGTATATACATAAAATAAATACCAACAACAATGTTCATTGCGAACTGCCTACAACACAAATTCAGCACGTTTGTGGAGAATATATGCAAAAGCATATACACACTAACGTTAATGTTGAAAATGAAAAAGGCAAAAGTGGGGAAAATCCAACAGCTTGCACAGAGTCTCAATGGCCGAGTGTGTTTATGCGTTGGGTCATTGCGGCTGAAGATGGAATGGACTCGGGTTCAATCCCCGGTGCATCCACTTCCGAAAAGAGTGCTGATGATCGAAAATGGTTTTTCGTGAAATAGCTATACACTCAACCTTCGCTGTAAATAGTTGTTGAATTTTTTTCCACTTACCCCAACAATTAAAAATTGAATTAAAATAAAAAATTTCGTGCTAAGCACTAAAAACTCTTTCAAGTAAAATTGTTAACGTTGTTTGGTATATACATAAAATAAATACCAACAACAATGTTCATTGCGAACTGCCTACAACACAAATTCAGCACGTTTGTGGAGAATATATGCAAAAGCATATACACACTAACGTTAATGTTGAAAATGAAAAAGGCAAAAGTGGGGAAAATCCAACAGCTTGCACAGAGTCTCAATGGCCGAGTGTGTTTATGCGTTGGGTCATTGCGGCTGAAGATGGAATGGACTCGGGTTCAATCCCCGGTGCATCCACTTCCGAAAAGAGTGCTGATGATCGAAAATGGTTTTTCGTGAAATAGCTATACACTCAACCTTCGCTGTAAATAGTTGTTGAATTTTTTTCCACTTACCCCAACCATTGTTAAATTATAATATTGAAGTTCTCCAGAAAGATATTTTTGCCGACTAAGGGTTATTTTATTGAAGCGCGGCCGAAGGCCTCCAACGCAAATAGGTGTTCTGCACACATATATACATATCGTCGCTATAGAAGAAAAAAAGACGCAAAGTGTTTTGTTGAGGAAGAAAGACGCAAACTTTTTTTTTCAAAGAAAGACTTTATTTTTTTGTTTTTTTGATAACGAAGAAAGACGTTTTATTTGTTTTTACTATAAAGAAAGACGTATTCGATTTTTTTTTCTTCGTCAATATTAATGCTAATGCGTCTTCCTTCGTCGATATATTTTATAATGCGTCTATCTTCGTCGACATGTTTTGTAAAGCGTCTTTTTCCCCGACATATTTTTGCCTTTTTTCGACGACAAATTACTGGCATGCGTCTTTCTTTTTCCGGAGCGACGATATGTGCGTGTGTTTGTACGTGAAAAAAATTAAGAAAAAAAGTCGAAAAGTCGACTTAAATCGATTATCGCAGCCGACTAATCGACCTCGATAGTCGAAATGATAAAGTCGAGTCGAAAGTCTAAAATCGACTTTTTGCCCAGACGACCCAGCCCTACTCCGAGCGGCGAATGCATTTTTTTTGAGAAGCTTTTTCATGGCAGAAATACTCTCGGAGGGTATGCCGCCAACTGCCGAGAGGTGACCGCTGCTCTTAAAAAAATAATTGGATTTTTACTAATTAGAAAAATTTTTTTGGTGTTTGCTCTGACTGGGGTTTGAACCCGAGACCTCTGGCATAGCAGGCGAGCACTCTATCCACTGCACCACTGCGGCCACCATACCACAGACATACCAATTGTGATTTAAATAATTTATTTACAGATCTTAAAAAAAACTGGTCACCAATAGGTTAATTCATTACCGTTAATGGGTTAAGATTCCAAAGATTGCTGGTTTTAGTGTAGATACAACTAATATGATTTAAATATTTTGATCTAAGAATTAAGGGAAAAAATTTGGTTAAAAATGGGTTAATGCGTGGTCGTTAAGGGGTTAAAATTCTTGGGATTTACTATTTTAGTATCGATATACCGATTCTGATTCAAGAAAATTAAACTCGAAACTAAAATAAAAAACATAGGTCACCAATGGGTTAACTCATGGCCGTCAATGATTTAAGATGCTATAGATTAACAGCTTTAGTGCAGATAAAGCGATTCTGATGTAAAAAAGTTGATTTCAGAATTTTGAGCGTCCTCATATATATAAGTGGCCCCAGTGTGCGACGGCTGAGAATAAGATCGCCCTATTTCAAAAATTTCTTCAAAAACGCCCTATTTGAAAAATTGTTTCAATAACGCCCTATTTTAGAGAAAATTCCATATATGTTTCTCTGAAATAGAGCGTTTTTGAATAATTGTCTGAAATAGGACGTTATTGAAACAATTTTTGAAATAGGGCGATCTTATTCTCAGCCGTCGATATGTGGTTAAATTTATTAGGAGTGTTCAATATCTCAAAATGTTTACATATTTTTACGAATAGTTACGAATTTATGCTCAATAACCCAAAAAAATCGCAAAAGAGAGCCAAATTGAGAGAGTAAGACCTCGAGAGAGTTGATAAAAGCTGCAAGTAAAATTTTCACTTGAAACTACTTGCAGCTTTAAAAAAATAGAAGTGTCAAAAATGTATGATCACAAGAATTTCAATTAGAAATATACAAACATTTTAAACGCAAATTTCTAATTGTGTACTAAATAAATTAGCGCAAAAAGGAATCTTGACGATGCTGTGGAATAGCCAAAGTAGATTTTTGTTTTCCTAATTAAGTTATTTCCATTCATTTTTAATTTCAAAAATTTCAATTACAACCTAACCTAAAAATTAAATTGTCAAAACAGCGTATCAGCTGTTTTCTTGCGAATGTTTACGATTTTGTGTTCAATTACTTTGGTTGATAATTTTCTCTTTTTCTCGTTTTTACTCTTAATTTGACATTGACTTGCAAGTAAAGTTGTTGAACAAAGCTATTATCTTGTTATTAATTTATATACATATATATTTACATTTTGTTTGGGATTTAAAAAAAAAATTATAAAATTTTTCTTTCATTTCTTTTTAAAAATTAAAGTAATAATAAGTGGTTCGTTTAAGTAGACATACTATTTTTTCCATGTGAACACATATATGCACAGTAAAAAATTATAGTTTATTTCTAATATCATTTGGTACTTAATTTAATCATTCTTGGAATTAAATATGAATTTTAATACCAAAAATTCTTATTTTGAAACTATGAGAAGTTTTACAATTTTATTTAAACCAAAATGGTTTAAAAATAAAGTCTTAAAAAGTATTAAAATTCTCTCTTTCTCACTTTTGGTTTGAAATCAAAACCAAAAAAATATTAGAAAAAATTTGTCAAAATATGTAAATATATACAAAATGTTATTAAAGTGAAATGGGTACGATGCAGAAATTAAATTTATTAAAACAAATTTCCCAAAAAGCGAATTTTTCATGCCTGGTGGAAATTTTTTTTTATTTTTTTCAGTCTTAAGGCAACAATATCTCTGCAACACCGCGACGGTGCCGAAATATCTCTGGCAAAGGCCAGTAGCTGTACCAGCTTTTTTACTGACGGTGGTACAACTCGATAAGGGAGCAGCCCATCCTATTATCTAGGAATACAAACAACAAAGTCTATGTGATATTTTCTAACGTTGTAATATTGTATATATATACAAATATATGAAATAAAATGAGCATTTCTACATACATGTTTTTTCTTGGATTTAATACCAAAAAAGTATAGTATTTATTCCAATTTTCGGATAGATCTTATACCATTTCAACTATTTTTAATGCCAAAAATATTCTAAAAATAATTAAAATTTGGTTTTGATTTAATTCCAAAAAAGTATTAATTTGACCAAGAATAATTTCTGTCTCTCATATTCTCTTTTTTTTAAACCAGAATGGTTTTAATTTTATACTTTTTGGCATTGTTATATATAAATACCAAAATGGTATTAAAATTAAACTAAAATTTTTACTGTGTGCATATTAGATAACATTTTACAATCTTGTTGAATTAGTTGTATAATGCTGTGAAAATTACTGTTTAAATATTTAATAACTAAAAATGTTCAACCGGCAACTCTTCTACCTTGCAACCATGCGAGCGATCAGCTAAACGTTTTTACGTAAAAAATCAAAATAATTGATTTCTGCGGTACGGGCAACTGCGTCGTCCGTCGTTGAATAATCGGTTACATACAAATCCCATTGAATAGGTTGGATCAGCTGACACGGTACACGGGTTTACGTTCTCGACTAACTGGACTATGAGTGTGAAATGCAAACGGTCACTCATCAGCACGCCGCGGCGTATTGATTGCATACGTTTATATATAACCAAAATTAAATTAAGTGGTGTAAGAATAGTGCTATATGCTTTAAAACGGCGCAAATATTTATCACGTAGCAATGAGTAAAAAAAGTTATTTATTTTTTCATAAATCAATAACACTCATATAGTACCATCCTTTCTGAATTAAAAGTTTGCTAAATTTTGCCAATGGACGCCAGGAATTAATTTTTTTTGCTAAGCTGCAAAGTTATTGAAAAATACATGGTATTCGCAAGGACGATAATGTTGGTTTATGGTTTATTTATTAATTTTTGCAAAGCCGCACAGCGATATCAACAACAAAATTTTGTTTTGTTGAATACCAAATAAACATTATTTCGTTTCGTTGATCATCAAAAACAAAATATCAAAAAAAAAAAAATAGTTTCGGGCTTATGGTAGAAATTAAGGAAATGTATTTCAGAAATTTTCTGTTCATTTCACTGTGAAAATTTCTTGGATACTTTTTTAAATTTTATTAACGTTATTATACTCAGCTGTACTAGTACACAGAGTATTATAGTTTTAATCACATAACGGTGGATTGTAACAGAATGAAATAATCGAGATAGATATAGACTTATATATATCAAAATGATCAGGGTGAAAAGAGAAATCGATTGAGCCATGTCCGTCCGTCCGTCCGTCTGTCCGTCTGTAAATACTCTAACTCGCGCAAAAATTGAGATATTTTGATGAAATTTGGAATGCAAGTTGGTATCGAGACTGGGACGGTTGGTATTGAAAATGGGCGAAATCGGACCATGACCACGCCCACTTTTCCTATATAGAAAAAATCGGAAATTTGGTATCTCAGCCACTAATACAGCTAGAGCGATGAAATTTTACCCACGTGTTGAGCTCAGGCCCCTATGAAGAAATTTGGTGAAATTTTGGAAAATGGGCGGTGCCACGCCCACTTATTAAGGGTCAAACATTGAGGGTTTTATAAGCCATAACTCAGAAACCATTGAAGATATATCGATGAAACTTGGTACGCGTGATATACTTACTTAGGCAAATCTTTGGACGAAAAATTGTTAAAATCGGTTGACGGCCACGCCCACTTTTATATATGGGTCTTATAAAGTGACCTAATAAAAATATTTTAATCGATATCTCTGTCAAATATAAGGATCTATCACTGAAATTTTGTGGCATGCTTCCAACTATGGACATAAAACAAAAAACATAAAAATTTTGGAAAATGGGCGGTGCCACGCCCACTTATTAAGGGGCAAATATTGAAAGTTTTATGAGTCATAACTCAGAAACCATAGAAGATATATCAATGAAATTTAGTACGCGTGATATGCTGACTTAGGCAAATGTTTGGACGAAAAATTTCCCAAATCCGTTGACGACCACGCCCACTTTTATATATGGGTCTTATAAAGTGACCTAATAAAAACATTTTATGCGATATCTCTGTCAAATATAAAGTTATATCATTAAAATTTTATGGCAGGAATCTAGCTATGAACATAAGACAAAAACCGTAAAAATTTTGGAAAATGGGCGTGGCACCGCCTCTTTTTAGAAGCAGGAATATACGGGATTTCTTAGCCATAACTCGACAAATAATTTATATATAATGACGAAACTTGGTGTGTACACTTTTATTACTTGTGGTAATACATGTTCAAAATTTTAGAGAAACCGGTTGACGGCCACGCCCACTTTTATATATGGGTATTATAAAGTGACCTAATAAAAACATTTTAAGCGATATCTCTGTCAAATGTAAAGATAATTCATTGAAATTTTGTGGTATGATTTCTACAATAGACCGGAAACAAAAAATAGAAAAATTTTGGAAAATGGGCATGGCACCGCCTCCTTTTAGACAAAGGAATCTACGAGATTTCGGAGCCCATAACTCGACAAATAATTGAAATATTATGATGAAACTTGGTTTATACACTTTTATAACTTTTATAACCGTAAAAATTTTGGAAAATGGGCGTGGCACCGCCTCTTTTTAGAAGCAGGAATATACGGGATTTCTTAGCCATAACTCGACAAATAATTTATATATAATGACGAAACTTGGTGTGTACACTTTTATTACTTGTGGTAATACATGTTCAAAATTTTAGAGAAACCGGTTGACGGCCACGCCCACTTTTATATATGGGTATTATAAAGTGACCTAATAAAAACATTTTAAGCGATATCTCTGTCAAATGTAAAGATAATTCATTGAAATTTTGTGGTATGATTTCTACAATAGACCGGAAACAAAAAATAGAAAAATTTTGGAAAATGGGCATGGCACCGCCTCCTTTTAGACAAAGGAATCTACGAGATTTCGGAGCCCATAACTCGACAAATAATTGAAATATTATGATGAAACTTGGTTTATACACTTTTATAACTTATAGGCACGCAAAAATTTATTGAAATCGGTTTATGACCACGCCTACTTTTTAGCAAAGATATTTCTGGAACACGCTTTGGAAATTTGTAACGTGACATCTTTGTAACTAGAAGTCATAAAGGAATGAAATTTTGCACAAAGAATAATATTCATATGCTTAGTTGGATCACTGATAAAAATGTTGAAAATGGGCGTGGCTACGCCCACTTTATGCAGCACTCGCTTTATATTAAGTACACCGTATTTCCATCAAACGCAAACAAACAATGAAAGCATACAGCTGAGTATCTAATGTTCGATTCCACTCGAACTTAGGCTTCCTTACTTGTTTTTTTTAATAATTTTTTTGTTGACTACCGAAACGAAATTTTTTCAATATTTTTTTTTTGATAATCAACGAAACGAAATTCTTTTTGATATCTTTTTTTTTTGATAATTACCAAAACAGTATTTTTTTATTGTTTTTAAAAGTTGAATTGAAAACAACATTTTTTTCGGTTATTGATAAAAATTAACGTTAAAGTGCAGACCCTAATTTTTGTAATTAACGAAGCAAAGTTTGGATAAATGTTACAAATCATTTTGAACCATTTTGAACCGAACCGAGCCAGTGGTTCAGAGGTACCATGAACCGGTTCTTGTACCGGTACAGATTTTTTCTAAGGGCTTCGAACCATTGAATCGAACCCCATCCATTTTTAGAGCGGTTTGCTGCTCTGTTTTTTACAATACAACCGCCAATTTTTGCCTCTTGTGCGAATTGAGGAAAACAAGAATGGCTCTAATTATATTTCCTATGCATTAAGGAAACTCCTAGAAACACTTTTTTCACTATCAGAAAAAAAATTTATTTTTTTTTTGGTAATTTTTGCATTTTCTTTAATTTACCGGTTTTATGAGTTTTTTGGTAACCTTGGGCCTGCGCGATTTCAAATTTTGAAAAAAAAAATTATATTTTTTTATTTATAATGTCTATGCGCAAGTTTTTCGCGCTATCATAATTGTGTTGCAGAAAGAACGCATTTTTCGATCCACTCTAGTGCATACTCCTCTTTACCGTATATTTGTTTTAGTTATTAGGATAATAAAAATCTTAGTCGCGTAGCGACGATTTTTTCCATAGCAACGAAATCCAACTCATTTACGTGTAGATAGGCATTTAGAATTTTTTCTGTATTATTTCCTACTCTAGGTGGTTTTAAATTTAAATTAAATTTTCTCACATATGTCATATGTACATATGTATGTATTTATGTTGACTTTTCGGTTCATGAGTGAATTTTTATTATTAATGGTATATTCTATTTTATTTGATATATTGATGCATGGTGTATAAAAACGGAAAAAGAAACGACTCATATTCAAGATTATAGGTATGTACGACATAAGGCAAAATAAAAAGTTATTTCTGTCGAAGCACACTGCTAGCCGGTAAATAGATGCGGATTAAAAAATTAGAAGGCTGATGGCTGTCGTGCCTAATCCGGTTTACAATTCCGATTCATCGAATATGAATTGAATGAAATGTTATTCTTCAATTCGATTGACGTCCGTTGAACGTAAGATCAATCGAATTTTTGACAGTTAATCGGAGCGATTTTGTCTGTCTGCGGTAATAGAAATTGCATGAGTTTCTAAGAAAAAGCTGCTACGCAACTGTTGAGCTCAACAGTTGCCAACAGTCGGCTAGCAGTTGAGTTAAGCAGCTACGTCTTAGAAACGGCTTGATGGATTTATCAGTTGTTTGGCTTTAAGGCCGTTGGCAACTTACAATCTGGATTGCCAGTTTGAGTGTTTTTTTGTGTGTGTTAATACAATTGGCAGCCGTCATGCTACACGTACTTGTTGTCGGCTCGCTGTCGGCGACGAAAATCAAAAATTGTTGATATTTGCGTCAATCACCCGACACTCACACATATACACTTCCTCTCAATCCAGATTGTAAGTTGCTAACGGCTTTTACACAACATGTTGAGCTCAGGTAGATTAAAAAAAGTTGTGGTGGAAAAAAATGGAGAAAATTTGACAACTTTTGAGCTGAGCGGAACTACTGTTTCTAACAAAAACATTCAACAGTTGCGCAACTGCTACGTCTTTGAAACTCACTCATTGTGGTTATTTTTGGAAATATTGCCAATTTCGTGTTATTTAACTTTGATTTTTAAATTTATGCAACAATATTAACCAAACGGGCTTGTTTTAGCTTTGCTACTGGCCTATTGTTTGCAAAATAAGTGAACAAAAAGAATCTGCTTTAGTGGGAAGAGCGAAATAAGTACAAGGAATTTCAATGTACTGAACTTTTATTAAATTATACAATTTATTTTCCTTTTTAGCCACATTTACATATTGTTGTTTAACAAAAGTTTCTTAAAATAATTTTATTTGTGTATTATTACTACGGTCATGTAATTTGAGCGAGTAGCGCAACTCAACTCGGACATAATTTCTGTGCCAAGATGTAGGGACACGAATTTCGATACGATACGATACCATATCGATATTTTTTGCACTTGATACCGATAATTTTTACTCTATTCTTTTACAACGATATTTTTTGGTATCGAGTACGTCAACCACGGTATCGAATCAAATAAGTACATTCAGTGGTGGAAAATTCAAATTGTGTCAAATATTTCCAAAAAATTTTGCAACGCAAAATAGTGCCGAAAATCGGTCAAGTGTGCATAAGTGCCAAGCTATTTTCTAAGGGCCGAAAAATACACAAGCACGAGTAATTTTTCACAACTGGTACATATCGAAAAACAGGCCTAATCCGCGTGCAGGATTGGGCTACTTCGTCAGGTTTTTTGTATGAAGTTGCCAAAATCTGCAACGGAGATCAGACCTAATATTGGCGTGCCTTTCTTCTGATTGGGCCAAGATACATGCGACTAACAGAATATAAATTCCATCGTGTTTACTCGGCATGAAAACCAGCAGAGAAATATATGTGTACGCCTATGCCGTTTGAGTGTATGTGTGAATTTCGCTCAGTCGATGACTGCCACCTACGCCGCTGTATACATGTAGGCAAGGTTAGCTGAAAAAGAAAAAATGATTGTGAGTCTGGAGATGAATATAGCGGACAGTAGCAGCACACCACACATCAGAGATGCATATCAGTTGCTCTAAAAAACTTTAGAACTTGGAAACAAAAAAAAAACAAGAAAACTGTCGTATTTGTAATAAAGTAGTGAGATCAAAGAGCATTTTCTAATTATGCAAATGAATACATATATACTTTTTTCTATATTATTAAAATCTACCACCATTCTACCACGATCTTAAAATATTTATCTCAGATATTTTCGCTGTGCTGGCAACCCTCTTCTGTCGATTTTGGTCTGGGAGGTGAATTTCCCAAAATCTCATCTCAAAGCTTGCCTACAGTTCTACAGTGACCTACTTACACCACTTCAACAGAATGTTGTCTTTGGCGGAATGGAAATTGTGAATTCGCTGATGGAAGTATACAATTTTGTACACGAAGCTTCGTCAGGAGAAACCATCACCAACATACACTCAGGGGAAAAATAAGCTAAATTGAAGTCTAACGGGATAGAAACAAGCCGAAAACATCCTGAAAGTCTGCTAACCTTGAGAATGCTAAAATCAAGAATGTATTCTTATTTTTAGAACGATATCTATATATGTAAAATTGATTTGGTTTTTAATTGTAACGCTAAAACTTGAAAACGGCTGAACAAAATCAAATATTTCCTTAGGGGGGTTTGTCTGTTGTAACCCCGCGAAGGTTTAGTCGAAGAGAAAATTAAAAAATATTAGGGGGGCGTGGCACCTCCCATACAATCTCAATTTTTAAAGCTGATTATCTCTAAAAGAGTTCAAGGTAGGGAGCTGAAATTTGGTATAGAGGTAGGTGATATCAAAACCCTTCTCACGCAGAAAAGTGGGGGTTATCAGAAAAAAGGGCGTGGCACCTCCCATACAAACTTAGCGTTGGAAGCTGAATATATCAGAAAGAATAAATGGCAGGACCCTGAAAATTGCTATAGAGCTAAATGACATAAAAGTGTCGATTATCGAAAAAGAGGGCTTGGCACCTCCCATACACCCTTAATTTTTTAAGCTGAATATCTCTAAAAGGATTTAAGGCAGGGACCTGGACATTGGTACAGAGCTATATGATATCAAAACAATTTTTGCGCATAAAAGTGTAGGTTATCGGAAAAGGGGGCGTGGCACCTGCCAATTAATCTTAATTTTTGAAGCTGATTATCTCTAAAGGAGTTCAAGGTAGGGAGCTGAAAATTGGTATAGAGCTAAATGATATCAAAGCCATTCCCACGCATAAAAGTGGGGGTTATCAGAAAAGGGGCCGTGGCGCCTCCCATACAAACTTAATTTTTCAAGCTGAATATCTATAAAAGCGTTTAAGATTGGGACCTGAAAATTGATCAGGAGATTAACGATATCAATAGCATGCTTATGAAAAAAAACAGTAGTTGGTTTGGGAAAATAGGGTGTGGCACCTCACATGCGATCTTGATTTTTAAGGTTAAATATCCCTGAAAGCGTTCATGGCGAGCGTGCTTACGATATAACTCACTTGCAACAACAAGTACAAACAAATTTTCCACTGTTGAATCAACAGCAAAGCAGTGCGTACAATCAACTAATAAAAGCTGTAGATAATGGAAACGGTGGCATATTTTTTCTCGATGCGCCCGTGGTATTGCATTAGCCCTTGCATCTACCGGAATTGCTACGACACTGTTGGAAGGTGGAAGAACGGTACATTCAGCATTAAAGCTTCCATTAAACTTGCAAATACACGAAAGTCCTGTTTACAATATTTCAAAGCAATCAGCAATGACACAAGTTTTCAAAAACTGTAAATTGATCATATGGGATGAGTGCACAATGGCCCACAAACGATCATTAGAAGCACTCGACCGAACATTGAGAGATTTGCGCAATAATGATCGTTGCTTTGGAGGAGTGAAGATATTGCTGGCGGGCGACTTCAGACAAACACTACCCGTGATTCCAAAATCAACAGCGGCGGATGAGATAAACGCATGTCTGAAGTCATCGCATTTGTGGAGGTTCGTTAAAACCATTTAATTGGATATCAATATGCGAGTTTTGCTGCAACACGATAGCAATTCAGACCCTCTTTCAAAAGAGCTGCTGCGAATCGGCAATGGACAAGTTCCGATAGATCCTCTCAGTGGATTTATATCGATTCCAACTGCGATTTACCAATTCGCTTCAAGTAAGGATAAACTAATTAGCAGTGTATATCCAAATATCGCTCAAAATTATGGTAACTACGAATGGTTAGCCGCGCGCGCAATTTTAGCAGCAAAAAATATTGATGTCAAAGACTTGAATTGGACGATTCAAAATCAAATTCCGGGAGATCTGCGTTGTTATAAATCTCTTGATCGCGTTGAAAATGAAGACGGAGTAGTAAATTACCCAGTGGAGTTATTAAACTCTCTGGATTTGCCTGCAATGCCTCCTCATCATTTGCGTCTCAAAGTTGCGTCTGTTGTTACTATGCTACGCAATCTTCATGCTCCCAAACTGTGCAATGGTACACGACTGATTGTTACAAAGCTAATGGACAATTTAATAGTGGCAAGCATTTTGAAAGGCCCGTTCACGGGAGAGGAATGCTTACTTCCCCGGATTCCCTTATCTTCAACAGATTTGCCCTTCCAATTCAAACGTATGCAGTTCCCAGTGAAACTTGCATTTGCGATGACAATTAACAAGTCACAAGGGCGGTCGTTGGAAGTATGCGGCATAAACCTAGAAATGCCATGCTTTTCACATGTTCAGCTCTATTTGGCGTGTTCCCGTGTTGGAAATCCGTCCTCGCTATTTATTTACGCTCCGGGACAGAAAATTAAAAATGTTGTGTATCGTGCTGCCTTAAATTGAATACTAAAATTATATATTTTTGAAGATGTATACACAATGAAGTAGTGAAAAATTGTTAATTTTCTATTAAAAATAATACCGGTGTAATAACAATTTTTGAAATAAAATTAATAAAAAAACCTATTTTGGGCAGAACGAAGGTCAGCTATATATATATAAATGATTTGGTGTTTAATTGTAACGCTAAAACTTGAAACGGCTGAACCAAATCAAATACTTCCTTAGGGCGGTTTGTTTGTTGTTACCCCGCGAAGGTTTAGTCGAAGAAAAAATTAAGAAATATTAAGGGGGCGTGGCACCTCCCATACAAACTTAATCTTTCTTGTTGAATATCTCTGGAAGTGTTCATGGTAGGACCCTGGAAATTGACACGGAGATAAACAATATCTGAACTATACTTACGAGAAAAAATGGTAGCTATTGGAAAAGGGGGAGTGGCACCTCCCATACAAACTTAAAATTTCCTGCTGAATATCTCTGAAAGTGTTTAAGGTAGGACCCTGGAAATTGGTACCGCGATAAACAATAACTGTACCATACTTACGAGAAAAAATGGTAGCTATTGGAAAAGGGCGTGGCACCTCCCATAAAAACTTAATCTTTCCTGCTGAATATCTCTGGAACCTGGAAATTCGTACGGAGTTAAATAATAACTGTACCATACTTACGATACAAAATTTGAGCTATTGGAAAAGGGGGCGTGGCCCCCCATGGAAGCTTAATACTTCATGCTGTATATTTCTGGAGGTGTTTTCCTTAGAACATCAGACCTTGGTGGCAGGATATACGAAATCACAGCAAAACTTATGATAGAAATTTCGAGTTATTGCAAATGGGGGCTTACCACCACCGATTTAATTCTTGGTACTAAGAAACCCGCTGTGGTGCAGTGGGTAGCGTGCTCGCCTGCCATGCCAGAGGTCTCGGGTTCAAACCACGGTCCGAGCCAAACAACAAAACAATTTTTCTAATTAGTAAAAATCCAATTATTGGGTTTTTTAAGAGCAGCGGTCACCTCTCGGCAGTGGGCGGCATACCCTCCGAGAGTATTTCTGCCATGAAAAGGCTTCTCACAAAAAAATGCATTCGCCGTTCGGAGCCGGCATAAAACTGTAGGTCCACCCAATTAGTAGGAAAAAACAAGAAGGAGCACACCTCGAATTGGGAGAGAAGCTCGGCCATAAAACTCGTCAGAGTTATAATAGCGCCATTGTATTATTATTATTGTATTACTAAGAAACCCAGGAAGTTATGCGGTATAATATCAAAACAAATGAAAATAACTACATTAAAACCCTGATTAAAACCTCCTATTTGATACCAATATTATCTTGAAAAATAGGGATAGGGATAGAGATAGCGATTGAGATAGAGATAAAGATAGAGATAGAGATAGAAATAGGGATAGAGATAGGGACAGGAATAGGGATAGGAGGATCTTTCGCGGCGAATATATGTATGTAAATATATAACTTTTTTTTCACAAAATTGATAAATATTTAGTATTCGCAGACATTACTATGGATTCTAAAATAATGGTTAGCAACACGGTAAACAAAGACTTTTTCTTTAGGCTTTATAGGAAAAAATTTTTGGCAGAACAACGTTAAAATTTTTTGCAATAAAAATCAAGAAAAAGAGTAATGTTTGTTCTTTTACAAGATAGATTAAATAATTATTAGAATAGTTTCTTTTGCTCAGGTTTTCTTCAAATGCGAAGGAATACGTAGATACGTATGACTTTCGCTAAATTGTTTGCTAGTCGTTAGCTTAAGATCATACAGGAAGAAATTTGTTATTCCGATTTTTGTATAAAAAGTTATTGCAAACAAAATTTTTTCCCGATTTCATTCCGTAGTACTATACCCGAGATTGTTTTTTTTTTTTGCAATAGTAAATTTCTACCTAAGCGATGCTAAACTAACGATGAGCGACCGATATAGCCAAAAAGAACTAATGTTTTGTGTTTCTTTTTACGTAAAAGTGGGAAAACGAAATTTCTTTTTGCCTAATACTAAGCTAAAGAGCAAACGATTTGGCAAAAAAATAAATATATTTCTTCGGTTTTTGGTTGGGAATCCTGAATTTTTTTGGAATAACTTGTGCAGAAAACCAGAGCAAACGATTTACAAAAATTGCTTTTGGATGTGCCAAATTCAAAGGGCTAGTAGTTTGGTAAATCTTTATAACTTCTTCATTTGAATTGCTGAGGCCGCACAAGTACATACACATTTCACACGATTCAGATTTATTTTTGAGAAAATCAGCCTTTGTAAAAAATTAGAATTGAGCACTCACTTGCCTGACTATAAGGGACCTTTTGAATGCATAGCATTGCCGAACAATTTTTTCTTGATTCAGATCTTCGTATGCGATTTGAGGGTCACAAGAAGCTACTATTGCGAAATATATTCTATACTTCATATGTAAAGATAAACGACACTTACACACATTACAAATTTTAGTTTAATTTTAATTTCATTTTGGTATTTATATATAACAATGCCAAAAAGTATAAATTAAAAAAGAAGAGAATGTTGAGAGGTAGAAATTATGCCTGGCATCAGATTATTACCTCATTTGGAATTAAGTCAACACCAAAATTGGATTAATTTTAGATATTTACTAGAGGTTACCCGCGGGTTTCAAACCATGTGCTTTTAATAATATTAACATATTGAGTTTGTTATAAAAATTTACACCGAAAAATATCATTCTTGACGTCGCAGATAGTTTCCTTATTTTTTTTTTTATCCGTTGAGTATATAAATGGAGCATTCCATGGAAAATGGTAAATTTGTCCCGTACAAACATTTCGATTTCTCACACATATACTCGTAATAGTTTTTCAAATGCAAGCTTCTGGTTTTTGTTTAGATATTAGCCAAACAATATTGATGTACTAGAAACTTTGTTTGATAACCTCTTGGTTTGTCTGTTAATTGTAAAGATTTATACGATTTGTCCCGTACAAACAATGTAAAAAATTACATTACCGCATTTTTAATTCTTTTGGAATAACCTCATTTCTTATATTTTTGTTGTTTGAATAAATCTTGATATTAGTGCTACCACATTTACTCTTTTATTTTATTCTAATACAATTAATTTGACTAAAATTGCACCTGGTTCGCATAAAGCAAGGATCATGGTAGACCAGCCTCGTCCCGTACAAACACATAACTTTTTAAAGATTTTTCTAACATACACGAATATTTCAAAAGCAAGTTTTTGCTTTTAATAAGGGTTTTATCAAACAGTAATAATGCACCAGATATTTTGTTGCTTAACATTTAGGTGTGCCTTTAATTCAAATCCAAAACTGTAAAAATTCGTACAATTTGTCCCGTACAAACCATGGAATGCTCCAATTATCTCATATGCCCGCACACCAATTGTCAGTACTCTACTATAAATATTTCAAAGTGAAAGTTTCAGTTTGTATGGGTGGTGCCCATTCCTGCTTTAACACGACTTATCGCTTTCATCAGTTGAGTACGTAATTATCTCATATGTCCCCAATAGGGATTCCAATTTTTTCGATTTTTTCAATCCCGGGATTTTCGAGATTTTTTTTATAATCCCGGGATCCCGGGATTTTTCCATTAATTATTTTCCGACATTTTCGGTTGAAAACAGTAAATATATTTTTCGAGGAACGCTACCACTTTAAAATGCAAAGAAAATAATTGATTTTTATTGCCATTTTTTATTTAAAACAAAAATTATTTCATAAAAAAAAATTAATTCATGCGTATTATTTAATAATACTTAAGAGTTACTTTAAAAAAGACAACCAACTAAGAAAATGACATATGTACATTTGGTGTAAAAAACATTTGCTGTAAAGTTGGTACTTTTAAGATATTGACAAGAAGGCTTGGGATCATTTGATAACAATGTGTGACAAAATAAAAAAAACTTTAAAGTACTTTTTTCGAGATTCACATATGTTATAGGCCGTAACAAATATACAAAGAATGCATACTTAAAATTTCAATACACCCTCAAAATCTGGAGTACTGGCCAAAAACCCTTTTTCACAGGTTAAGTCTGTCTAGTATATGAACATAGTTTTGATGTTGAAAATACGACATTTCACCGCTTCCATCAGTATACGGACTGTTAATGTACCTCGATAAATGTCAGAGAAACTTTAAAAATACTATCGAAATTTATTTTTTCCTTTTTTCATCTTCCTCGAATAATTTCCTGTTAATACTGTTTTCAACGATATATAACTTTTCATATCTGCGTAGGCTCACCTATGATATTCTACTTTAATCAATTTCTACTGTTAAATTTTCCATACTAAAATTGCTAAATTTGAATCCACCCTTAACCCGTGTATGGATACCCGATTTAGCAATTATAATATGAAAAATTTCACAGAAGTAATTAAAACGGAGTGGCACTTTCAATTTTAGTACACTGTTATAAATATTGGAATATTTTTTAAACTTTGATTTGGTTTGAAAGGAATTTAAAACTTTTTTTGAGTTAAATTTTGAACCTTCGAAAGTTTAAAAGTACCTTATTCCTTTTTGGTTTAAAATTCAAACTTACAAAAGTTCAAATATATCAAAGTATTTTTTGGAATAAATTTCATACTTTTTTGTTTTAAATCTTACACTTTTTCTCATTTAAACTTTTAAGGTTAAATTTTTAAACTTTCATTGGTCGTAAAATTAGATTTCAACAAAAAAATTTTAATTTTTAATTTGAAATTCCAACTTGCTTTTTCGAGAAATGAACAATATAAAAAGCTCATTTATAGTTATTAGACAATTTGAATGAATGACTGTGTGGCGTTGTTTGAATGGAGAAACAAACAAATACAAAATAATTATGGAAATAGATAAAATGAAGAAGGAAGAAAAGGAGAAGGAGAAGGAGAGGATAGGAAAACGACACAATATGGAAAAGGATTAAGGGGATGTTGGGGAGAGAACAATATGGAAGAAAAGGAGAAAAAAGGATAGGAAAGAAGATAAAATAGGGAAAAGCATGAAGAGGATTTGGGAGGAGACATTTTTTTTTAATTTAAACCAAAAAAAGGTTTAAATTTTAAACTTTTGAGTCCCAAAATAAATTTTATTTTGGAATAAAATCTAAAAATCTTTTAAACTTTTCAAAGTTTAAATTTTAATAATTTTTCCGTCGACCAAAAAAGTTTAAAATTTATACCAAAATTTATTTGAATGTAGTAGTGCGAAACTCTCAAGTCTAATTAAAATTCTCTCTGGTTTTTGGTAATTTTATTTTTTTATTATTGTTTGCATTTTCTTCCAATATTTACTTTTCATGGGAGAAACTTCGAAAAAACCCTTGAGAATAAAATGGCCAAAAATCAGGAAATCGAAGTTATCAAACGAATTTACCACAAGAATTCTAAAGATTTTAAAGGTACTTAACGTTCGTTTCCTCACAGCACGTACTTTACAACAAAACAATTTAATTATTAAAAAAAATCAAAAAATATTAATCCTCACTTTGACTAATAGACATTTTAAATTCTGGCAAAAATGCTGCACTTATTCTGCATTTTCTTCCGGATTGTTCTATTCCAATATTTTTTAGGCCTTTTTGTTCTATTGACAAAATTTAAAATCGGCCTGATTACGGGGCAAACATTTCTGCTCTTAACACAAGTAAAGCGCTGCATTACTTTTGTTTCATTCATAGCAGACCTGTAAAGTGCAAGTACCAGTACAAGTACAAGTACAAGTACCCCAGTACTTCAAAATTCCAGTACAAGTACAAGTACTTCAGTACTTGTACTTGAATTTTACAAGTACAAGTACTCTACTGATAAGTACTTTTTAAGTACGTACACATATCTGTGTTTTTGTTCTGCTTTTTTAAATGTTTTGATTGAAATAAAATTTTTAAATCAAAATCAACTGAGGTGATATTTTTTTGTTTGAAACAATCTGAAATAGTTTGTCAAAAAAGTACTTGCATGTACATTGATAAGTACTTTTACTGTACTTGGAATTTCCAAGTACAAGTACTGTAGTACTTGTACTTCGAATTTCTAAGTACAAGTACTGTGGTACTTATACTTATTTGGTACTTAGTACGAGTATATACTGAGTATTTTACAGGTCTGATTCATAGTATGAGAAATGCAGCATTTTCACAGGGCACAGGGCACATAGTAATGTAAAATTATCGTTTAGAAAAGGAAACGCTATTAGTATACAGGTCTGAGGTCAATAAAAATTATATAAAAGAATTTTCTTTGCTTTAATAGGAGAATATTATGTCTTTATTTTATCCCGAAAATCCCGGGATGAAATTCTAGCAATCCCGGGATTTTCGGAGTGTCAAAAAGGGCGGGATCCCGGGATCCCGGGATTGGAATCCCTAGTCCCCACACCAATTTTCAGTACTCTACTATAAATATTTCAAGAGATTTTCGCTGAGAAAATTTCAGTTTGTATGGGAGGGAAGTGCCCATCCCTGCTTTACGAACACCTAGATTCTATATCCGTTGAGTATATAAGTAATTATGTAATATTGCTTGGCACAAATTTCACAAGTTTCAGTTTGTATGGAAGGTGCCCATCCCTGCTTTACCAAGACCTATCGCTTTCATCCGTTGAGTACGTAATTATCTCGTATGCCCTCACATCAATTCTCAGTACCCTACTATAAATATTTCAAGAGATTTTCGATGTGAAAGTTTCAGTTTGTATGGGAGGTGCCCATCCCTGCTTTACCAAGATCTAATGTTTTCATCCGTTGAGTATGTAATTGTCTCATATACCCCGACACCAATTTTCAGTACTTTACTACAAATATTTCAAGAGATTTTCGCTGTGAAAATTTCAGTTTGTATGGGAGGTGCCCATCCCTACTTTACCAAGACCCAGACATTATATCCGTTGAGCACGTAATTATCTCGTATGCCCTCACACCAATTTTCAGTACTCTATTAAAAATATTTCAAGAGATTTTCGCTGAGAAAATTTCAGTTTGTATGGGAGGGAAGTGCCCATCCCTGCTTTACGAACACCTAGATTCTATATCCGTTGAGTATATAAGTAATTATGTAATATTGCTTGGCACAAATTTTCATTATTCTGGTACAAATACTTCAAGAGATATTACGAAATAAAGGAAAATTATGTATGGGAGTTGCCCATCCCTGATTTTCAATAATATTAAAAATATGCCTATAGAATTCACCGGAAAAAAATACTTAGGAGTGCAAAGTTTCAACATATCAAGAGGCATCTTCCAAGGAGATAGTTTAAGCCCACTCTGGTTTTGCTTAGCTCTTAACCCTCTGAGTCTCAATTCCACTAACTATGGTTATCCCATCGAAAAGCGAGGGAGACTACATGGTCTATCGAGATCTTGATCGACATAGTGAGTGAATGTTGGAATGACATTTGGCCTAGATAAGTGCAAAACGGTCAGTGTAATAAGGGGAAAATTTACGAGCACAGAGGCATTTTCTGCAACTTTACCTTTTAGCGCAATAGAAGACGACGAGTTATACAAATACCTCGGCATATGCCAGAATAGTCGAGTGCAGCAGCAGTATATGAAAATTTCACTTAAAAACGAATGCATTGGGCGAGTGCATAAAATATGTAAAGCTCAACTGAATGGCAAAAATCTTATCAAGGCGATAAACACCTTCGTCTTGCCGATCCTCACGTACAGCTTTGGCATCATAAAGTGGACTGACCTCCAAAACATGCGACGAAAAATCCGAACCACGCTTACTGAATATAAACCACACCATCCCAAAGCGTGTGTTGAAAGAGTGATGGTACCAAGATCAATAGGAGGCAGAGGGCTCATTGACCTGCATCTACTTCATGAAAAACAGCTTCAGAATCAACGAGTATATTTCCATCATAAATCGCAATCATCGGAATTTATTCAAGCTGTTTGCAGAAACGACAAGAAGTATACCCCACTAAATCTGTCGCAAGAAGTGTTCCATTCCCAAGCAGCATCTGTGGAACAAAAAAAGCAGGATTGGGCTGCAAAGCAACTTCATGGTCGGCATTACAATGCACTGCAAAGTACTCACGTTGACAAAAGAGCATCAAACGCATGGCTGCAAAAAGGAAGTCTCTTTATGGAAACGGAGGGATTTGTGACAGCAATCCAAGATGAAGTCATACCAACTAGAAATTATTTAAGGCATATTACAAAAGACATAAGTGTTAAAGATGTCTGTCGAAGATGTAGCTGTCGGAATAAAACTATCAGCCACGTTATTTCGGAATGCTCTGCTCTGGTGTCAACCAGGGCCGTAGCCAGAAATTTTTTCGTGGGGCGTTTTATCGTTGTGGATTTTTTTTTTTTTTTTTTTTTTTGAGAAAAATATATAACTATATAACCTATTTCGTGCACTAAATAAAAATAATAAAAAAAATTCTGGTTTCTAACGTGCTATTTAGAAGAACAATTTTTTTACAAAACTTTTGATTTTCAAATTAGGGTTTTTATAAGAAGTTTTAAAAATTAGGAAACTTTTATTCATTTAAAAATTAGACTGTTCTGTTGCAAACACGACGAATACTTTATTTTTGGTGATTTTATCCAAGTGAAAAAAAATAGTATTTTATGGGCGAAAAACTCGGTTAAATTACCCACCCAAACAGCTGTAAAACTACGCCCCAAGATTTTTAGCTTATGTTGAGACTCAAACTTGTATTTTTTGCAACTTTGTTATTTGAAATCCGATTTTTAAAATTGATACATATGTCATTATTTTAGTCTTTTGAGCAGGGTTTGAAATTATTTTCAACTTTTTTTTTTCATTTCCATTGAATTTCATTTTCATTTGAAAATTAAAAAATCAGCAGCACAGCAG